>CM019149.1:148140625-148598399 GCA_009733165.1 Naja naja | reverse complement strand
CCACCTCTGAAGTACATCCTAATAGTATAGTTCATTATCCCTGATTTGAGAGCTATAGACTTAGTAAGACAGGTTTGTTCTTCACACTTATTTGAAGCAGTATTACCCATACTGGAGATATATATCTGAATTTTAACTTGCATAATTCCCCTCCCCTTGGCTAAGCAATGTGGTATAGAAATGATACAATCTAAATGGTTGCAAAATGTGAAGTTGTAGATATGTGTTACCCAAATGCAGGGTGGATTCAACCGGTATTACTACCTGTTCAGTGATTATACTGTGCATGCATGTAATAAACCTTCAGCTGTGCCACCGGACAGCTGATGAGCGCCTGCCCGCAGGTGCACAGCATTTCAAAAGCCACTTTTTCCTGCTTTTCAACCTCAGCTGTGCCACACAAAGCAACTGAGGTTGAAAAAGCAGGAAATAAAGCGACAGGCTAACAGCTGCGGTGAGCGGGTGGGCCAAACAGCAGCAGACACAGAACCAGTTTGGTGTCTGCTGCTCTTCAGAGCTACTGGTTCTATAGAACCAGGCAGAACCAGTAGCATCCCACCTGCCCAAATGACTTTACCATAGAAGCCAATGTAATGTTTATAAGGATTTTCACATTATTTTTAAATACACGCAAGAGAAAAGAGGACTTTGTTACCTTTATAAATTTTTCCCATTTCTATTAGCTTTGGTGCAAATCGACTACAACCAGTATACATGAAATATGTTAAGGGTTTATTCAGTTATTGTAATATCTTTGGCAAATAACTTGCAGCTTGGATGGCATTCCATGGGGAGAAAATATATGCACAGAGGAATTAAATAAGATTATATGATAGTACATTTTCTATGTTTTATATATATAACATATATCTGTTAGTTTAACACTTCACAAGATGGAACTTTCCACATTCTCTCTGTACAGTTGTGATTGTACCAACGACATGGCATGATGTCAAGGTTTGATAACCCCCAATAATAGGGAGAGAGTCCTGAACATGATAACCAGTTAAGCCCTTTATGCAGAAAAAAAAACTGTTTTCTCAATTACTCCAAACCCAAATTAATGGTACTTTAGGGGGGAAGGGATGGGATCACAAAATTTTAGATGCCTACTAGTCAGTCAGTCTCAGGAACAATTTTATTTCTTTAGAGATATGGGGTTCAATGTTGATGTTTTTTTTTAATCTACTTGCTCAAATTCTTTCTTTTTCTAATCATAATGATGGCCAGTCCTTTCAATAAAGATTATTTCTTACATGCGAATATGGCAGACATTCAGAATGATCTTCTAAAGTTATAATTGCCGGATTTTAATGCACGTTAACCATGGAATTGCATCGCTTGCCCAATTTGTAACACCTTCAAAAATTAGTATTTTAACCATTTTTATAGGTGTTTGTTCTGACCAAGGCTTCCTGAGACAGTAACAATCACATGCTGTTCCCAAAACCTTTTTTTATTATTTCAATGGCTGTGAATTATATGCATTCACAGCCCGTAATGAGTCCCAAACACTTTATGAATAGTCCAACAGAAGTCTCCACAGTCTTTTGGGATAAGGCTGATAAGCACCCACCTTTATCTCCCTTGAAATGCTGCCAACAACTAAATTGCCAATTAGCTGTACAAGGCCAAACGGAGCACAAAGTCAACACAGAGCTTCAGATTTTAAACTAACCAGAACGAACAAAGTTGCTTCCTGCAAAGGCTCATGTCCCTTTGCTCCTCCTTTATATCTTATGGGAGGGGCCAATCATCTCCAAGTCTTACTCCTGAGTTGCCCCTTTTGTCTTAACTGTTCTTGCTTTCTGGCAGATCTGTGCAAGGCGACTGGAAACAGGCTCCCCCTGTTCCACTGCCTCACTCATGTCAGATTCTGGAGGCTCCGGAGTCAGCACATAATTCTCAGATGGCCCTGGCCCCATCTCTGTGTCGGAAGCAGACCCTCGGCCCAAGCCCTCCACAGACTCCAGGACTGGCCCATGTCCTCCCACTGTCCGACTCTGCTGCCAACTCTGCAGGCTGCCGGCGGACCACAACAGTGTTATACTTCTATTTACTGCTTATTTCACTTCTGTCAATATTAAATCCTATGTAACAAGTAGATGTGTTTGGTTAAGAGAAGGGCTTCCATGGAAGAGCTGAGGCTGGGCTTTTCTGTAATGTGAACTGATTGCTTGGAGGAAGATGTTGTAAACAGTAACACAATACACTTTTACTGGCAGTTAACAGGAAAACACGTTTGCTCCCTGCTCTCTTATACTTGGAAAGACTCAGTGTTAAGTTTACAGTTCATCACAGTGCTAAATCTCCTGATAGCGAAAGAGCCGGGGTCTGCTTTCAGCAGAAAGAGTGGATTTACTAGAAACTGGTTCATTCTCAGCTTTCCCATTTAGTTCCTTTCCATCCATTTCCAGTTTTCAGCACAGCAAGAGAAAAGTATGTCAGCAATAAGAAGGGCAGTCATGTTAACTTAGCACAAGGTTAGCAGTAACGGTATATTTAGTACTAAACCTTCTCAAACAGCGTAGGTAATTCTCGACAACGACCACAACTGAGCCAACATTTCTTTGCTAAACAAGATAGTTGTTAAATGACCTTTGCCCCATTTTATGACCTTTCTTGCCAGAGTTGTTAAGTTAATTGCTGTAGTTGTTAAAGTTAGCAACACAGATGAAAATGAATCTGGCTTCTCCATTGACTTTTTTTTTAATTCATATTTATATCCCGCCCTTCTCCGGAGACTCAGGGCGGCTTACATT
Source organism: Naja naja (assembly GCA_009733165.1). Lineage (NCBI taxonomy): Eukaryota > Metazoa > Chordata > Lepidosauria > Squamata > Elapidae > Naja > Naja naja. The sequence goes on along the minus strand of CM019149.1, from coordinate 148,595,637 downwards.
TTTGGGATACAACCCAATGCGCTCAGCAATAGCTTTCCTTCCATTGTATATGCCTGCTTATTATAAGCGGCATTTTTTACAAAGTCAGTTTATTGCCCCCAACAATCTTGGGGCAAGATCTTGTGAGGACCAATCTTGGGTCCTCATTTGCTGTTCAGACAGTGGCAAAGGCATCACATGACCCCAGAATATCTCAACCGTCCTAACTATGAGTCAGTTGCCAAGCACCTGGATTTTGATCATGGGATCATAAGTATGCGCCAACGGTTGTGGGAAAACTGTCATAAGTCCCTTTTTCAGTGCCGTTGTAACTTTGAACCAGAGGTGGTATTCAGCAGGTTCTGACCAGTTCTGGAGAACTAGTAGCGGAAATTTTGAGTAGTTTGGAGAACTGGCAAATATCACCTCTGACTGGTCCCGTCCCCATCTATTCACTCTCCCAAGTCCCAGCTGATAGGCTGGGTCTTCTTTTGTTGCCCTGCACAGGAGAATGGAGCTGGAAAGCAAGTTAGTGGGGTGGGAGGGAATGGGGATTTTGCAGTATCCTTCCCCTGTCATGCCCATCAAGCCATGCCATACCACACCCACCAAGTCAGCCCACAGAACTGGTAGTAATTTTGTTTGAATACCACCACTGCTTTGAACGGTCACTAAACAAACAGTTGTAAGTTGAGGGCTACCTGTAATCTGTTGGACAATTAGGATATGTGCAGGAGACACAATCTGTGGAAACGAGTCCTTTAATCAAGATTATTGATGAACACCTTGGAAGGCTGTGATCGTGAGGCTGTTTCTTGCAGGACTCTTAACTTCTTCTCTCCGTAGAGGAAATTGTCCATTTATTCCTCTCTTTGCTTTCTGCTTTTTAACCAGTTAGTAACTCATAAAAGGACAGATGCAACATGAGAGAAAAGCAGGAGCACACATGAAAGGCCAGGTCCCCCTTTTTTTCCCCCATGACTGCTAGGTTTGCTCAAAAGCCTTTGATGGAGAACTTTGTCAAAGGCATTTTGAAAGTCTAAAAGCCGCTCAGAGCTCTGCTTTGCTAAAAAAAATTGAGGCAGTGCCTTATTTCAGACATCTTCCTACTGCAGAGTATTGCAGGTGGTCCTCGACTTACGAGCATAACTGACCCCCGCATTTCCAGCTGCTAAGCAAGTTTTGCACTGTTTTACAACCTTTCTTGCCACAGTTGTTAAGTGCCCTGGCTGTTAAAATGAATCTGCTTTATGAACTTAAATTTAACTTTCTAATTCTTAGAAATACCCTTTTAGCTACCCTGTTTCCCCTGAAAATATGACCTAGCATGAAAGTAAGTCCTAGCTTGTTTTTATACGTGCACCCAATATAAACCCTACCACAAAAAAGTCCTAATTAAGATCCCACCCACTCCAGAGTGCACGGAGTAAAGATTAAGCTAGGGTGGGGGTGAGGGGTGGAATTGCCTTACTACTTACCTTTGTATAGTTGTAGCCAAGCCTCAACACACCCTGACACCTGCCTTGCTGGCCCATTTCTTCTGCAGCCAGCAAGACTGGCAAGGCTTTCCTGAAGGCCTCTGTAGCTGATAACAAAGCTGCAGAAGAAGAAGTTCCTGAAGGCCTCTGACAGCAAAGAAGGCCGGGGGCAATGCATTCTAGTGTGGTTAGTCAGTGGATGGCATCCCCCAAAATAAGATCTGGTGCCTTTTGGTGGCAAAAAATAAGACAGGGTCTTATTTTCAGGGAAACACTAGATAGATCAAACTATATTTATCATCATTTTATTAATACATCTGCTGGGCATATTTGCAAAGTGCGTTACATACTAAAATGGTAGAGATAGTCCTTAACTTACAACCACAATTGAGCCCAAAATTTCCATTGCTAAGCAAGACGGTTATTAAGTGAGTTTAGCCCCACTTTATGACTTTTCCTACCATGCTTGTTAAATGAATCACTGCAGTTGTTAAGTGAGTAAAACACTTTGTTAAGTAAATCAAATCTGGCTCTTCCCCATTGACTTTGCTTGTCAGAAGGTTGCAAATGGGGATCACCTGATCCAGGGACACTGCAATTGTCATAAATACATGTCAGTTGCCAACTCCCAAATTTTGATTATGTGACCATGGGAATGCTGCAGGTCGGTACGTGTAAACAATGAACAATGGTCATAAGTCCTTTTTCCACTGCCCTTTTAACTTCCAACAGTCACTAAACAAATAGTTGTATGTCGAGGACTATCTGTAATGGGGAATTAATCTACAGGTCACCTCTATATGAATGGCAGAGTTGGATGGAACTGCACATCTAATGGCCAAGTGGCCAATTCAGAGAGGATGAAGCTTAGCACCCCTTGAATAAGTGCTGGGAGAAGAGAAACAACTGGCTATCTCCAAAATTGCTTGCTTGAAGAATGGGTCTTGCATTTCTGCCCACTCCTGCCATCTAGAAACTCTCAGTGGAGCATGAGAAAACTGCTAGAGGACACATACTTAGAAACAACACATTACAGGTAGTTTAGTGACCATTCAAAGTTACAACAGCACTGAAAAAAGGAACTTCTGACATTTTTCACACTTATGACCATTGCAGCATCCCCATGGTCACAGGATGTACATTCAGATGCCAGGCAACCGACTCATATTTATGACAGTTGCAGAGTCCCAGGCTCAGGGGTGGGTTTCTACCAGTTCTGTCTGGTTCTGTAGAACTGGTAGCTCTGAAGAGCAGCAGACATAGAACGGTTCTATGTCTACTGCTGTTTGTTTTGGCCACACCGCCCGCCCGGGCTCTTACCTGATCTTATTTCCTGCTTTTTCAACTTCAGCTGCTGTGTGAGGCACAGCTGCAGTGGAAAGCAGGAACAAAATGTTGTTTCAAATGCTGCTGACGAAGATTTACAGTAGCATACGCAGCATGCAGAGAAGCACATAGTAAATCACCAAACATATAAAACATCATAAATCACCACGAACCAGTAGTTAACCCTGTTGGATCCCACTCCTGCCCAGGCTCATGTAGAGTGCGGTCTTGGTGCGGTGTCGGGTGTTTTCGGTTCAATGTGTGGAAGGTGAAGGATGTGTGTTTGTGTTTATTTTCATGGTCATGATGTGCACGGAAGAGAGTGTTCGATTTCGTTGTACAAGGTGCAAGGACAATAAAGTAAACTAAACTAAACGTGATCCCCTTTTGCAACCTTCTGTCCAGCAAAGTCCACCATGGGGAAGCCAGTTTCACGTAACAACCATGTTGCTAATTTAACACCTGCAGTGATTCACTTAACGAATGTGGTAAGAAAAGTTGTAAAATGGGGCAAAACTCAGCAAATTTCTGACTTGGCAACATAAATTCTGGGTTCAATTGTGATCGTAAGTGGGACTACCTGTATTCATAACATAGAAGGAAGGGCCTCTTATAGCCACTGCAGGTAAAGAGAATAGAAAGAATTCTAGAAATTATACTCTGCATGCTTTTTTTTAACCTCTTTACTTAACTCTTAGACCCCAAGTAAAAATTCATCTCAATGTAAGTCACTTTTTTCAGTGCTGTTGTAACTTTGCCTGATCTAACTGAACTGCTGTAAGTTGAGGATTACCTCTATATGTGTTGTGATTAAAGCTCCAATCTTATTTTCATCAAATGCATGAGTTAGAAGGAATCTGATGGGTTTTCTAATCCATCTCCTTGCTAAAGGTGCCTTTAGCACATCTAATTGGAATAGCCTGTGCCCTATAATTCTCCATGAAACAATGGATATAGGTACAGAAGAGCTGTTTTTGCATAGGTCCCCTGTATAAACCAGAGTGTTTTAAGTTACTGCCTTTTGATTTGTTCATATATGTTGATATATGCCTGGTCATAAATGTCCTAATCAAGATCAATTCTAGCCACCAAAGCACCCCTTTACTTTTTGATGGGCTAAATATTTCACCTGAAACAACTCTGCCTGTTATCTCTTTTAATAAGGAGCCAGGCTTCCATGCATTAGTCAAGATGAGTCACGAGAACATCTATGTAAGACAAAGGCCAACATCTAAAACAAATCTTGCTGATATAAGTCGATGTAGCTGGAAGCAAAGTTCAACTTTCCACTTTGCTTTGAAGTTCTCTTATGCACTTGACTTTACAGAAATTGAGATCTATTCTGGTTTAGCCAGATAGCCTGCAGCTTCAAAACACACAATCTACGGAGTGGATCAAGGACGGATTGTGTAAATGGGGTTTTTGGTCTCTTAGAAGCTTCCCAGACAAAATCCTCATAAAATTCTTTTCTCCACCCTGGTAAAATTGTGCCACCCTCTCCTGACTCCACGCTAATCTTTGGTCTAAGGAAACTGGCTGCAGCCTTCAAAGCAAACGGACTGCCTTTCAGCTCTGAATGCAGTTCCTGTCTCTGTTACAGACTTTGTACGTGACCTTGATCGAGTCCCTTAATCTACCAGAACCTCACTTCCCAGCTGTAAAACAGGGATGTTGCCATGTCCTTCAGCTAATGCTTTCATTCTGTTTATATTGCTGGCAAGGTCTTTGAGGAGTAGCCTTTGTCTTATTGATATGTTGATATACTTCATTTAAAACAGGAGGAATCCATTTCAACTTCATTCCTGACCAAACTAAGTGCAAAACTATATATTTCTGAAGCTATGGAGCAGCGTTTCTCAACCTTGGCAGCTTTAAGCAGATGGACTTCAACTCCAGTATGTGCTGGCTGGGGAATTCTGAGAGTTGAAGTCCACCTATCTTAAACTTTGGAAAGGTTGAGAAATGCTGCTAGAGAATGTGACAAGTATGATTATAGTTAATGTCTCCAGCTAAAAGACCTACCACCAATGTGGCTGAAGACTTAATCCTGGCCATAGGTTTGTAATCATCATCAACATCCAAAATGCCACTGTTAGTTGACATATATTGCAAATTCTTAGGAATTAAATACATTATCTTCCATTGGCAGGTCAGTGTGAACCACATGTTTGAAATATTAAAGATTGCACACATGCGCACATATTTATTGTCTCCCTGGGAGTATAATAATAACCCACTTAGTAACACTTATTGCTTTCATGCCACTCTAATTTGTGCCACTGCAAAGACAACGGAAGGGAGATATTTGGCATCTGGGATTCAATATTTAAAGTTTTCCATTTTTAATTACCACAGAACAAAGCAGACAGAGTGACATAATGTTAAGTTGCCATAACATTAACATAACAAAATGGTTAAAGCACCAGATTAGAAACCAGGAGACCATGAGTTCTAGCTTAACTTTAGGCATGAAAGCTGGTTGGGTGACTTTAGGTCAGTCATTTCTTTCAGCCCAACCCATTTCACAGGGTTTTGGTGTGGAGGAAACTGAGAGGAGGAAGGAGTGCTAGATATGTTTGTTGCCTTGAGTTAGTTATAAAAATAATAATAAAGGCAGGATAATAAAGAAACAAATATATTCGTGTAGAAGTGCAATACCGGGAAGAAATCTATTTTTTCATGGTTGTGGATGTCAGTTTTGTTTTAGGGTTATATGCATTTTCATTGATGTTTCTTGTGGAAAACCAATGATTTTTTTTCATCTTCTAAATGATTTCATTTCCTAAAATTAGGTGGCATGATTTTTGGAAGCAGCAAAAATGGTTCAGAGTGGGGTGGGCATGCCACTTAGAAATTAGATTGTCTCCCTTCACAACAGACTTTTTTCTTTCCAAAGAATATGGCTTCACTTATCAAATTGCTGAGTTCCTGGAACTTGGAAGCTAACTGCATCCCTCCCAAAAGCTTGGGTGGCAAATTAGAGGGCTCTGGGACTTTGTTAAATCCTCAGGAGAAACTTTGGAAGGCCCCAGTGTTGCAGTTACTCAACCCTACTTCAAAAGAAAGGCTGACATAATGGATGCACTGCAAAGGCACACAGAGTATATGAAATAAATTGTGGTGGACTAATTAGCAGCTCAGTTTGTTGTGCAAACCTAGCCAATGAAGTTGATGGATGGTTGAGTTTGTCATGTGAACCCAGCCAAATGGATTAATTCAATAAGCTATAGTTAAATAAACCATGAATAACATGCTGTGTGAACATTTAGCCATAATAACTATCCTTGTGGCCATGGAAAAAGCACCTTTTTTCCTATGACATACAACTGGTAATTTTCTTTTTCTGCTAGCATATTGTCTAATTTGTCAAATTTTGTTGTGACAAAATTCTGCTGAAGATGTGCTTAGCCCCAATCCTGCACATTTAACAATTAGAGAGAACTCCGACTTTTCTCAGATCTGACACTGTTTCAGAAACCACTCTGTCTGATCCCACTAGAAACAACTACGTATGTGCCTAAGTGTCTATCGTTTTCCTAGATACTAAAATGCACATCATGCTTTCTAGAAGCCCTTGACAAAGCCCGTGTTGCTAGAGATTTGAATAGGCAAAGTGTGGCTTGAGTGATTCCTGTAAATCAGGATTACAAGCCGCTATCTGATCCAGATTTGCAGTTCTGACTTGATTTGGATATTACAGCAAGCCTGAGAAAACAGGAAATATCATGTTAAGCAGGACCTGCAAACAGAAGAGGAAGGATATCTTATTCTAATAGTCTTGGAAGATCAGAGGACATGACATTTTAAAGCAGGAAATTAAATTATAGGAAACATAGCAAATGATTTGGGCTTTCTTTTCCTCCATTGAAATAAATATGCACATCTCCCTCATGGGCCATATACAGATTGTTGCTGCATCTGGAACACACACACAGCTGTGTGGAATCTATGTGTACATTTCCTTATTCAACATTACACGTGCTGAAGTCCAAACCCAGGAACTATGTGCCTCTTACACTTCCTCTTTCACAACCCTCTTTTATAGATGAAAGGACTCCTTGAAGCTAGCAGAAGCCATTTTGAAGGTGGAATAATATAAACAGGACACACAGTCACAATCCCTGCTTCTTTCAAAGCCTGCAACTGAACATAAATAACCTTAACCCTAACCCCCTTTCAAAGCATAAGACTGAATGCTAGTTACCAATTACCGTAGGGTTTGACTGAAAAAGAAAGGAGATAAAAGGTAGAAAAATTACAGATTGACATAGATAAGCTGTCAACCTTTATTTGAAAAATGGTGGAAGTGAAATCATTCTGGGTTAAATAAACGGGACCTTTTTATGGCAATCAGTTGCATCATTGCCAAGTTGTGGTAGAACTACAAATAGCCCAACTTATCAATGTACCAAAATTTCTCTTCTTGCAAAAACAGACCCAGAATTCAATTATGGATTTCAAGCTCCTATTGCTTAACTCAGGGGTGGCTAAGCAGATAGAAGACAACTTCTATCCATTTCTCTGAAGCAGGCTTGATAAGGAAACTAATCACTAGATTATTTCAAAAGTCTTGGTTGTTCGAGAAGGCTTTAGAACTGGTTTTGTTGTTGTTTTCAAAGAATTGGGTTTCGAAGCTCCTGTGTCACAAGGAGATCGTTCAACAGATGAGTTAGTACAATATGTACATACGTTGTAATTTTTTAAAAAATCTGATTAAATTTCTGGAAATTAGTCTTGTCCTGTGGTGGTAATCTAATAAATCTTTCTAGTGATTTCATGATTTGCTAATAAATGAAAACATATAATAATAACATTTGTGGATGAATCTGATGATTGTGAACTCATCTCTCCAGTACTATGCGTGTAAGATGGGTGCATTATTTTAAGGCAGAAAACCTGTAACAGTTAGTGTTAAGTTTGCATGAAGAGGCAGACGCGAGTGCTTCAGCTCTTAAGTTTATTACTGACTTCAGCTCAGAACGGACCCGATTTGGCTTAGCCGAGGCAGCTATATATAGCCGGCTGCCTCGGCTGACAGCCAATCAGAGTGCAGGGTTTTCCGCTTTTTAACCAATGCTTTTAAACACTTTACAAGAACAACCAATCAATTCAAACTCTGCATACATAACACCCCTCCCCACTAGGTTCAGTCCATACTTAAATCCCATCTATCTAATGTATTCCTTTAAATAGATGGGGCTCTTACGTGTGCTGAGACCTCACGTGGTTCAGATGTTTTAAGGTTCTCACCTTGTGAGGGAAGAAATGTGTCTGTTGACATTTCCTTACTGGGACTTCTAGTAATGGTAGAACCTGTTTGGTTACTACAACCTGGTCTCTCCTCCCAATCCATCTCCAACCCAATATCAGCACCTAAGTCAGGTAGTGATGTGCAATCTTCCATTTATAAAAATGGTTGTTGGCACTGTGACAGGTTTTGGGATGGTTCCTGTCATGTTAGCTCGTTACACATGGGGTTGATTCTTGCTTGCTGATTATCCTCATAATCCTCCCTTCCCCTAGAAGAGGCAGTAGGTATGGGAACCAAAGAGGAGCTATGGCGATGCTCCTGAGGTACTCTGGACCTCAACTGATCAATGTGCCTGCTCCAGAGGACACCATCCTCCATTTGTACCCTGTAAGACCTGGGGCCTGTGACTTGGGTTATCTCAGCAGGAATCCATAATGGTTCACCCAGAAGGTTTTGCATAAACAGAATCACCCACATTGAATGCGTGAATTTTGCTAGTGGAGTCAAGTGGTGCATTGGGTGCGTAAGTGGGATGGAGGCAGTCAAGGGGAGATCTGAGTTTCCTACCCATCAACAACTCGGCTGGGGTTAAGTTAGTTGAGGGGTTGGGAGTGATATGCTGGACACTGAGTAGTTTTTCAACTTTCTCAGTGATGTCCCCTGGACCCAATTGCTGAAGTTTTTCCTTGGTAAATTGTACCATGCTCAGACCGCCGTTAGCGAAGGATGCCCAGGGGCTGTCAGGGCATGTCTGATACCCTGCTGTGCTAAATATGATTCAAAAAGGTTGGATGTAAATTGAGGACCATTGTCAGAAACAAGCACATCAGGTAACCCATGAGTTACAAAAGTTTTTAAGCTGTTTGATGACAGCTTCAGCTGTGGTGGATGCCATAGGGATAACCTCTAGCCATTTGGAATATGCATCTACTATAATAAGGAAAGTGTGCCCTCTGGTAGAGCCAGCAAAATCAATGTGAATCCTGGACCATGGGCCCCTAGGACATTCCCATTCCTGTTTGGGGGCGAGAGGTGGGGCAGGCCTCACTATCTGACAGTTGGGACAGGATGCAACCCAGTTTTCAACCATTTTGTCAATACCTGGCCACCATACATAACTCCTGGCCAATCCCTTCATTCTGACAATTCCCGGATGACCCTCATGTAACATTTCCAAAACCTCTTTCTGTAGTTTTGCAGGAATAACCACCCTGTTACCCCATAAAATGCATCCTCTTAATACAGATAATTCAGTTTGCCTGGATTTAAAAGGTTGGGCAAGTTGAGGTAGATCTTGAAGTGGCCAACCTTTCTTAATCCAGCCTATAACAGGAGCCAATAAAGTGTCTTTGGCAGTCTCTCTGGCAATTTCAGCAGCATGTACTGGAAGCTTGGCAACAGTTTCTAGAAAAAGGTGTGAGTCTCAGGAGCAGGGTCCTCAATATGTGAAGGAAGTGGGCAGCGACTCAAAGCATCTGCTCCCAATGTCTTTACCAGGTCTGTGGATCAGTTTGTATGAATAAGCAGCAAGAAATTCAGTCCATCTCAGCATTCTTGGTGACAGGATCGTGGGCTTGGTTTGTCCCCTGCCAAATGCCTAAAAGAGGTTTGTGATCTGTGACAACAGTAAATGTTCTCCCAGATAGATACTCATGGAATTTCTTGACAGCTGCTACAATTGCCAAAGCTTCCTTGTCCAGTTGGCTGTAGTTTCTCTCTGCTTTAGTCAAGGTGCGAGAGTAAAATGCAATAGGGGCTTCCCTCCCGCTGGGAAGCATGTGGCTCAACACCCCCCACACTCCAAAAGGGGATGCATCACAAGTCAGTACAACAGGCAAGTTCTCAGAGAACTGTATCAGTACAGAATCAGACGTGATTTGTCTCTTAATATTGTTAAATGCAGCTTGTTCCTTTCTGCCCCAGACCCATGCAGATTTTTGTCCAGTAATCTATATAGGGTTCTGCAATGGTTGCCTTCTGAGGTAGAAACATATGATAGAAGTTAATGAGTCCCAAGAATGCTTGCAAATCTGTTTTGCATTTTGGCCTGGGGGCTTCTTTGATTGCCTGAACTTTGGCCTCTGTGGGGTGGATGCCATGTTTATCAATCATGTAACCCAAGAATTCCACTTTATCTGTTCTCAATGTGCATTTTTCTTCTTTGACTTTTAACCCGCTTTTTGAATCTGGTTAGGACTTCTCTGAGTCTCTCGTGTAACTGAGTGTCATTTTCAGCAGAAATTAAAACATCATCAAAATAAGGCACCACCCCTGGCAACCCTTGTAGCATTCTTTCCATAAGGCTTTGGAAGATGCCTGGTGCCACACTTACTCCAAATTGCAACCTTTTGCATTTGAAAGCACCTCTATGGGTTACAATGGTTTGGGCTTCTGCAGTGGCATCATCAACTGTTAACTGTTGATATGCCTGGGCCAGGTCCAATTTGGCAAAACTGTGCCCCGCCAAGAGAATGTAATAAATGATGCACTACTGGAACTGGATATGCACTCTGTTGTAGCGCATGGTTCAATGTCCCCTTGTAGTCTCCGCAGATTCTCACAGACCCATCAGCCTTGACTGGTGTGACTATGGGTGTCTCCCACCTGGAGTGGTCAGTGGGCTCTAAAACCCCTTGAGCTATTAGTTTATCTAATTGTGCATCATTTTTTTCCTTTAAGGCAAATGGAACCCTTCTAGGTTTTAAATGGATTGGTTGTACCTTGGGATCTAGGTTAAAGGTGATAGGGGTCCCCAAGTACTTGCCTAATCTGTCGCTGAAGACCTCTGGAAACTCAGACTTCAAGGCCTCTTCCCACTCAGTGTTGCTCACGTGATTGATGCCAGTCACCTCGATGCCCAGCGGGTTGAACCATTCAAGTCCCAGCAGACTTGGGCAATCCTTGTCCACGATGGTCAGTGGTAGACGCTTGGTGTGGCCCTTGAATTTCACGTTGAATTCTCTTGTTCCAACTACTGGAATCTTGTTCCCTTGGTAGTCTTTAAGAGTCAATGCCTGCTTCTTGAAATGAGTCTTCTGAATATTTGGTAACAGTCTTTGAATAGTGTCCCATGACACCATAGATAGGTATGAGCCTGAGTCCACTTCCATTTGGCAAGGCCTTCCTTCAATAAGTACCTTGACATGAACTTTTCTGTTTTTAAGGGGAAGAATGACCAATAGTTACTGTTTGATGAGTTTCATTCTTCCCATTTGCTTCTGTGCTGCACCCCATTTTCTCATTGAGGTTGTTTGGCTTGAATTCTTTGTCTTTGTTTGGAGCAAACTTCCTTCTGTTGGGTGGAGTTCTGGATGATTTGCAGACTCTTGCTAGGTGTCCTCTTCTTTCACAACGGAGGCAAATGGTGTCTAGAAACTTGCATTCAGTGCGGGGTGGCTTCCCCACAACCTCTGCAGTAGAAATCTTGCCTCTTTCTCCCCAGGTTTTTCTTTTTCCGCTCCATTCTGAGTCTGTAAATTCCTTCCTCCACCTCACTGCAATCTGACTCAGAATCTAGTTCCTCACAATGATTTGTGGAGGACTTTTCCCCATCAGAATGGCTCGTGGCCCTGTTCATCTTCCTCATGGCTGCTGCTGAGGACTTGGTAGCTTCTGCTGAAGAGGCTTCTTCTATTGCTTCTTTCAGCGTGATCTTAGGTTTCATTAATAACTTGCTCTGTAACACCTTGTCTTTAAGGCCCAAAATGAAACGATCACGCATGGCCTCCTCTAAACTGTTGAATTCACATGCACCCCCAATGTCTCTTAAACTTGCCACGAAGTCGTTTATGCTTTTGTTTTCCCCCTGATCACGATGGTAAAACTCGTGTCTCTTAATGAGGCACGATACTTGTGGCACGTAATGGGCTCTTAACAGCCTTTCCAGATCAGGCCAAGCCATTACCTTCACGTCTGCTGCTCCTGCGAGTGCCTTTGCCATCTTGAAAACTGCCGGACCGCAGTACGTAAGGAAAACCGCCCTCTTCCACTGCTCGGAAATGGCGACAAGATCGTTTCCCTCCAGATACATTTGGAAACGATCTGCATACGACTCCCAGTCTTCTGCCGTCGGATCGAACGGGGCTGGGGGGATGTTCAGTGCAGCCATCTCTCTCTTCTTCTGTTCCGCGTTGCCTTCTCTTCAGGGGAATCCCACCTTCATCGCCAGTGTTAAGTTTGCATGAAGAGGCAGACGCGGAGTGCTTCAGCTCTTAAGTTTATTACTGACTTCAGCTCAGAACGGACCCGATTTGGCTTAGCCGAGGCAGCTATATATAGCCGGCTGCCTCGGCTGACAGCCAATCAGAGTGCAGGGTTTTCCCGCACTTTTTAACCAATGCTTTTAAACACTTTAAAAGAACAACCAATCAATTCAAACTCTGCATACATAACAGTTAGTGCTTATCAGGTCCCAGTTCCAGAAGTAATCCTATAATTTCTTTTGATAAATCTGGGGAACAAGTGAGTGACAGAGCTACAGGTTCAGGATCTCCTTCACACACACATCCCTCAAAATAGGACAAAACTGAAGCTAGTAACAAGACCGCCTCCTTCCCAGTCTCCCAAAACTTCAGCACAAATCACTCCCCAGAACAGGCAGGAAGAGGAGATAAATCTCCTGGAACGAGTCTTCTGCACCCTCCCCAACCGAATTATTCAACCTTTTTAGGAAGTCTGCTTTTTGGTTGCAGCAACTCTGATCTTTACCCTGCTACGGTTAAATGACATTGCAGTGAAGGTGGACAGCTTTCATAAGCCCTTGATTTGCAAATCCTCCATGGCAATTAAGGGATTAAAATGGCAGCAGAAGCTGGCTACATTGGCATTCTGGCAGCCTGTCTTACCACGCCAAGCGGGCATCCAGAAGCATTTTGTATAGCCAACTACTGCTGTGTGCTACAGAAAAAACAATTTCTCCTACAAACCCATCAGAATGCCCACAGATGGAACAGCTGCAAGATTATTCCCTATCTCAGCTCCTAAAGAAGAATTGCTAGTAAATAGATTTCATTCATTCTCAGTTGGGACAGAGCCAGGAGTAAAGCATGAAAGAGCAAAAGAGGACTTAAGGGGTGTCCTAATCTCCACTACTCTAAGTTCCATATCAAGGCTCCTCTCTCCATTCAAGTCATATCCCATGGCAATGTTAATCCAATTCATTCACCATACTCTGTAGATAATAAATGCTTTTATATACCCCAATGAGGCAGAAACTCCAGAACATTCAGCCTGGTGGGCTGAATTTGAAATGTATGCTGCTGGCCTTATACTCTTGAATTCAAATGCATTTGTAGTCCTAGGAAGAGACCTCAATGCTAGATTGGTGCCCAGTGGCCACACTGTCTATACATAGCACAAATGACCCTCTTCCACCCCTGTAGATTATCCTCACCTGTTACTCAAATCAAACTACAGGCCTCTCAAATGATAACTGAGCTACCTGCCTCAGAACTCCTGCAGCAGGGGTGTCCAACTCGATTTCACTGAGGGCCACATCAGGGGTTGTGTTTGGCCTCGAGGAGCCAGGCTGGGCATGGCCAGGGTGGGTGTGGCCAGCTCAACATCACTTGTGTCGGGGCGCCTGTGGTGGTCCTAGCGCTCTGCCAGTGAGAACGGGCTGCCGAACTCTGTTTTCACTAGCAGAGGCCCCGCGGGCTGGTCCTTCGCTATTTCCAGGGTAGCCTCACAGTCCAGATCTGAGTAGCCTGCAGGCTGCATCTGGCCCTCGGGCCTTGAGTTTGACACCCCTGTCCTACAGTGTCTTTATCTTTCCCTCACAGCACCTGAGTCTTTTGGGGAACTATAACACCCTTATCCAAGACCTCCACCAGCATCTAGCCTATAGTAACATTGGACCCTTGAGGCAACAGTACCGGTATACCTCAAGCCACAGTTTGACAAAGGCTGTGTTAATGCTACCATTTATCAGGCTTATATATCTAATACTACATTGACAGCTACACAGGATCTCCTTGGCAGTGGTGGGATTCAAAAAATTTTACTACCGGTTCTGAGGGCATTGCTTGGTGGGTGTGGCAGGGGAAGGATACTGTAAAATCTCCAATCAGAGGTGGTATTTGCCGGTTCTTTGAGCTACTCAAAATTTCTGCTACCGGTCTCCATAACTGGTCAGAACCTGCTGAATGCCACCTCTGCTCCTTGGGCAGAAGAGCTACTACAAACAACTCCTGGCATGCAAGAACAAGGAACTCATAAAAAATGACTGGACATGACTCGTTCAGGTAGTCCCATTCAATGACTCAGCATCATTCTGGAATATCACATCCAGTTCTTAAAGCAATGGTCCATCCATGATGGATTGTCATATCCCCCAAGGGACCTAGAAGGAATACTTTTAGGAACTCTCCCTGAACACCTTTGTTGAAGAGCGTTGGAAGTGCCTAGCCAAACTATAGGAAATCTGTCAGTATAGGCTGCTTTCAGATACCAAGCTTGCAACAATACATAATATTGCCAGCTTCTGGATGGTCGCATTTAAAATCCAGCAGATGATAATGACCCTAAAATAGTCTTAATGAGCACTGGTTCATAATACTAAAGGATTCAGTGATTTGATATATTCTGCCACGTACTAACCTTCATGCTCCCCTACACTCCTCTAATGCTCCCACCTCTACTTTTAAATTCTTTTACTCTAGATTTTTATATATAGTTTTTGCTTTATATCTTTTAGCTTTATATATATATGTAGGTCTTGGTGTATTCGGGTCTTGTCCTGTGTAAGATTGAGAATACCTTGGCAACGTTTCGACGAAATCTCATCCGTCATCTTCAGGATGGTGTCTTCAGCTTCATTCTTCTTCGTTCTTCTTTTCGTTCTCCCAGAAGAACGAAGCTGAAGACACCATCCTGAAGATGACGGATGAGATTTCATCGAAACGTTGCCAAGGTATTCTCAATCTTACACAGGACAAGACCCGAATACACCAAGACCTACATACCGATGAAAATCAAAAACAAATATATATATATATATATATATATATATATATATATACAACCCCCCTAAGCACATCCTAGATCTGACCAACCATTGCCTTTCCAACATGTACTTCATCCACAATGGACAAAGATATAAACAGATAGAAGGAGCACCTATGGGATCACCCCTCTCACCCGTCATCGCTAACCTATACATGGAACATTTTGAAACCAATGCTCTAGACAAATCCGAATACAAACCCAAACTCTGGCTTAGATATGTAGATGACACTTTCATAATTTGGCCACATGGGAAAGAAAAACTGGACAACTTCCTCACACATCTCAACAGCCTACACCCCAAAATACAATTTACCATGGAAACAGAAACCAACAATCAACTTCCGTTCCTGGACGACCTAATTTACAAAAACCCAACGGCTCCCTAGGACACACCATCTACCAGAAAAAGACACACACTAACCGCTACTTAAATGCACAATCCCATCACCACCCTGCACAGATCAACTCCGTAGCCAAGACCCTCATCTCCAGAACCAAACGCCTAGCTGACAAAGACCACTTGAGAACAGAATTACACACCCTCACTAACGTATTAATGTCCAATGGATTCCAAAGAAGCACAATCACCAACCTAATCTGAAGGGAGACTCCCCCAAAAAACCAAGACACAGAACAGGACAATGGCATCGCCTCCTCCCTTACATCAAAGGCACCACAGATAAAATCAGCAAAATTCTCCACAAACACAATATCAGGACAGCCTTTGGCACTGACCAAAAATAGCCAACATCTTAAGAAACCCCAAAGACAAGATCCAGCTAGAAAACCAAGGAGTTTATAAAATACCATGCAAAATTTGCCCAGCCACATACATTGGACAAACCAACAGGAGAATAAATGCACGCATCACAGAACACAAGAACGCAGTCAGAAAAGAAGAAAAACTTCCTCCCTTTTCCAGCACCTTAAAGCCACAGGACATGAAATTGATTTTGAGGGATCCAAACTTATCTCCAATACTGAACACTTCAACAAGAGAATAATTAGGGAAGCCATCGAAATAGAGAAACACCCCATAACATGAATAAACGGGATGATACTTCCGCCTACCAGACATCTGGAAACTAGCCCTAATCAACAAACGAGTCCCAGCCACAAAACCAACACGGACCCAAAATAACACATGATGCCACCACCAATCTCCTTCACCAGACTCAAACCCAAGCCCACGCCACAGATGAAAGGCAACCACCATCCAGAAACCAGACCATGGCTGCAACACCAGCTGCTACACCCCCTCCAACCCCCAAACTAAGCAAACTGACACACGCTATAAACACATAGCCAGACCTCAAACTCGGACCCAAACCAAGGCCCAGAATGTCACATCACAGCCTTCCACCCAGGATACTACATCACAGAACTCAGGAGATCACAACACAAAACATCAGGAGGTTGCAACACAGACAACGACCCAGGAGATTACAGCACCACACCCAGGACATCACAACAATAGAACTCAGAAGGTCATCACACAGCCCATTACCCAGGTCGTTACAACACAAAAGGCTGAGAGACACACAGCCAGCACCTCAGCCACACAGGGTCTCAGGAAAAAGCCATCCAATCTGCATACATCAACTCCACAAACCAATCAAAAGTAACAACACATCCAACTCTAGAGTTTAAAAGGGAAAAACAGCCACGATCACACACTTCTCCCAGGAGAACGAAGCTGAAGACACCAGCCTGAAGATGACGGATGAGATTTCGTCAAAACGTTGCCAAGGTATTCTCAATCTTACACGGGACAAGACCCGAATACACCAAGACCTACATACCTACCCGTGAAAATCCGAAAACAAATATATATATATATATATATATATATATATATATTCTGATGTATCTTCTATGCTTTTCTATTGACTATACCCCACCTTCCTTGAGCTTCCTTGTGTCCATGATAAAGATTTGGTTGGACACTAGTGGGTACTAATAGCAATAGCACAGGAGGGTCAAACTTGATTTCATTGAGGGCTGCATCAGGGTTGTGCTTGACCTCGTGGGGCCGTGGTGGACATGGCCAGAACCGGCATGGCCAGCCTGATGTCACTTGTGTCAGGGTGCCTGTGTTGGCCCAAAGTGCTCTACCAGCAAAAACGGGCTCCCGGGATTCATTTTCAGCTGTGACAGCCTCCTGCAATCTTCTGCTGGAGAAAATTGAGCCCGGGAAGGGCCCCCCTCCCAAGCTCCCTTTTCTCTGGCAGAGACACTGCAGGCCAGTCCTTCACTGATTCCAGGACAGCCCCTCAGGCCAGATCTAAGCACCCCACGGACAGGATCCGCCCCCCTGGGCCTTGACTTTGACACCTCTGCAACAGCACTTAGAACTTATATACCACTCTTCAGTGCTTTATAGCCCTCTCTAAGCAGTTTACAGGTCATCATATTTTCCCAACAATCTGGGCCCTCATAATAATGATATCAGGCAGAAAATAAAAGGGAGGGGGGAAAGGGGGGAGAAATGTGAAAAGCTTGTCTCTTGTCTACTATTAGCATTGGAGCTTGCAAAATGACTGAAACATTTGAAATACTCCAGGAGAGTTTTGAAGAATGGGGTCCAAACATAGCAGCTTCATAGTTTCAGCAATGATGGGTACTTCTATGAATAGCTTATGTCCCAAAGATATTAAAGAAAAAAAATATTGGTGCAAAAGAGAAACATTTGGGAAGATTTACAAGATAAGGAGATGAAACAAATTTTACCTGATGCAGAAATAGCAGAGTATAAAGAATTTGCAGAAGTATTAGAAAATTAAAAAGTATGGACTGCAAGACAAAGAAAAAAACTAATATGGAAACACAAAACCCAGAAAATTGACCTGTGAATAAAGCTTTTTACTAGATTTACAAAAGAAGCTGGTTAAAGTCTAGAAGATATCTTTGAGATGGGAAAAAGAAAAATAGAAGAGCCATCTATGACAGCATCTTAATAAAGATTAAAATTCTTATAAGCAAACAGAAGGAGTTCAAAGTTAGTTAGTCTGATCAATGTTAAAATAAGACATTGTATAAATCTGGGGTCCCTTTGTGGAATTTTCACTGATACTAAAATTAAAATGTTAATATGGAAGTGTGTATGTGTAAGAAATTTTACTTTTATATATTTATTAGTCAAATTTGTATAGCTGTCTCACTAAAAGTGTCTCTGGGCAGTGCACAACAACTGGATAAAAGACACAGATATAAAAACAGATAAAAATGTAGAAATCTACATTAAGAAATAAATAGTGTAAAAACCAATATATAATACACACAAACAAAACAGACAATGGGGTATATTATAGGAAGAAAACATAAATGTGTACAACATTATACATAAATGAATTATTAAGTCTGCACTTGTCCTTAAGATCAGAAGCTACTATAAGAATATTTCTTAATCTTTTCTCTTCTTTCCTGTACACCTTTTATTCTCACTCTCCTCTGTCAGCAATTTCCCCTAAGTAAAAGGCTGGATCAGTCTTTCACTGCACATGCATCCTCTTAGATACTTCCCTTTTCTATTATTAGCATAATATGCAATGCTTTCATAATTAAAATTAAGTTTGTAAGCATGACTTATTTGGAAGCAAGTTGTTTGAAATTTGGCTTCCATTAAATGACCAATGAGTAGCATAATTAGTTCATAGCCTGATTTAACATCCATGGGAAATGAAGTGATGTTTTATTTGTTGAATATTTTAGTAGAAAGGAAAGTTGCTCCAATGGTAAATCAAAATTCTGTTGGAATATTTCTTTCATATGTAAAGCTCTTGATTTATATTTTATTCTGCTTTGGGGTATTTTATAAGGTACATATTCAAATGTACATTAAAAAAAGGTAAAGAGGTACACATATTCATAAAATGTGAGTAAATATGGTCTTTAACGCCTCAATTTAAATAATTTAAGATTAGGCCTAATTGATAAATCAACCCTTTACTACACATCCGTGCAGACAAATAGCTTAATTTGCAAATGGTGTTTCATTGTCTTCTAAGTTGTTTGTTTGAATATACAATTCAGGCTATTGTCTTGAACTTCCCAAGGATCTCCATTCAAGTACTCACCAGGAACAGCCTTGGTTAGGTTTCTAGATTGGTCAAGTTCAGATAGGTGCTGCCATCTAGCTGGGAAATATTTACTCTTGAAAAACATAGCCAAGGAACATACATTTAAAAGGGTGAAGACAGCTTCAGATCAAGCCCAGTTCCGACTGACTGTTCCATGTATTTGTCTTGTCAGTGTTATGGATTGCCACTGTTTTCTTCTGGAATGCTTTTTCAGCTTCCAAATTGAACCAAAGCCCTGGAATTAGCCATCCAAATCTTAAGTACGGCCAACCCTGCTTAGTTTTCTGAGATCATCCAAGGTCAGCTAGATATTGTACCAAACAACCTCTTTACTCTGTAGCTGGGATCCATGAAAAGTCTACCCCCCAAACCAGGCTGAAGCGAACCAGACAGAAGATGAGAGTTCAAGTCTTGCAGAACCCATAATTTAACTATAAGTACAAATAAATAACAATAATAGCAATAGCACTTAGACTTATATACCACTTCATGGTGCTTTGCAGCCTACTCTAAGCGGTTTACGAGTCAGCATATTGCCCCCAACAATCTAGTTCTTCATTTTACCAACCTCGGAAGGATGGAAGGCTGAGTCAACCTTGAGCCAGAGAGAATCGAACTGCTGGCAGTTGGCAGAATTATTCTGCAATACTGCATTCTAACCACTGTGCCACCCACAAATAAAGAAGCCAGAATCACAAATAGTTGTTTTAAGGGATCTAAAAGGCACTAGTCAATCATCCAGCCCATAAAGATAGCATATGGTAAACCTATTCTTCAAATTTATACCAGGCCTGGAAAAAATTATGCTTGGCTACTGCTTCTAATATTAGCTATATTCCTAACAAAGCCTAAGGGATCATCAGGAATGCAGAAGGAAATGGTTGTCAATGAGCTTTTAAAAAATGGCTATAACATACAAATGGAACAATGGGAGAATATGTAGATGAAATATTTGGGATTTATATGTTGTCATCTTAAGGAGAATGGTTAATGGTTCAATGGTTAAGATGCTGGGCTTGTCAGCTAGAAAGCCAGCAGCAGCACAGTTCAAGACCCAAGCGCTTCTGCCAACCTAGCAACTCAAAAGCATTCAAATGCAAGTAGAAAAATAGGTACCACTTTGGTGGGAAGGTAACAGTGCTCCATGACATCATCCTGGCCACATGATCACAAAAATGTCATTAGACAGTGCTGGCTCAATGGTCTTGAAACAGAGATGAGCACCATTCCCTATCAGGGGGAATAACTAGTGGAGTAAAATCCACAGAGGGGGTGGAATTCCTTTATCTTGTCATAACTAATTATAAGATATAAAATCTCATGATAGGAATACCAGCTGTGAAATGGGAAAAGAAGTCTAGGTTTGCTCTACAGTGCCAGTTCATATTGGCTATGCTAGATGGTCAGAGAAGCTTTCCTGAAGGTTTTAGCCCAATTATTTATAAAACAGTTTTCCAATTGAAATTAGTATGGTTTGGGATTCAGTGGATCCAATGTTATTTGTGAGCCACAGTGGCACAGTGGTTATAGTGCAGTACTGCAGGATACTTCTGCTGGCTGCCAGTTGCCTGCAATTTGGTAGTTCATATCTCACCAGGCTCAAGGTTGACTCAGCCTTCAATCCTTCTGAAATGGGAAAAATGAGGACCCAGATTGTTGGGGGCAATATGCTGACTCTATAAACTGCTTAGAGAGGGCTGTGAAAGCACTGTAAAATGGTATATAAGTCTAAGTGCTATTGCTATCTCCATAATTTGATGCTCCAGAAGATCCTCAGGATCTATTGCTATTGCTATTTCTGTTTTGTTCTGAAATCCCTTCTTTCAGGACCTCTCATCAATAGGAATACCTTCTGTGCCACTGAGAAAATGTGCCAGCCCATCAGTGAGGTTTCTCTTTGTGGCTGGAATGGACTGTTAACCTCTCCTAATCTCTGCCAATCAGCACAAATAGAATTTTAAATTGCCTGTACAATCTTATTTAAATATTGCCATTCTTCTTCCAATAGCATTGACCGTATTCTATAATGTATGTTAATATATATTGATGCATCTTAATTTTGTACTAAATTTCTGCGCATGTCACAAACTGCACAAAATATTCAATAAAATATCACAATAAACTAGAAAAATAAATGCAAGTTACAATGTTAAATTACATTATCATTACTATTATATTAGCAGTTGATAGAGGGTTATGCATTACTTTTTCATCATGCTTTTCTCCGAGTCTCAGGCAAATTGCACTAATATGTGCTTCTTATGAAGAAAGTAATAACCACATGTCTGTGTCACGTCTACATTTTAACAAGTCTGGAAATGACATTTGCTTAACATTCAAAGCATCTGATTAGCTGCTACATATTTTGGAATGTAATCTTTGATATACGACCACTTATTGTACTACAGGAAATGTAACCAGAAAATGACAGAGCTAGATATCATGGTGCAGAAATTTTAATCAAACTAAAATGTTGGATTGATTGCATAAATAATAATTGTAGTACACAGACACAGATATACACATACATACAATAAAACCTGGAGGTTTGTTGTTTACTTTTAAAATCTCAGTATTCAACCTTTGATATCAAATATTTGAATGTGGAAGAAGAGTTGAATTAGTATTGTGATTCTTCTAAGCAAAGTTAAACTCAGCAGGTGAAAATGTCTAGGCTGGGAAGTACAGGTATACCTCGACTTACAGCAGTTCATTTAGTGACCGTTCAAAGTTACAACAGTGCTGAAAAAAGTGGCGTATGACCGTTTTTCACACTTACAACCGTTGCAGCAACCCCGTGGTCACATGATCAAAATTCAGATGCTTGGCAACTGATTCATATTTATGACGGTTGCAATGACCTGGGGACATGTGATCAGCTTTTGAGAGCTTCTGACAAGCAAAGTCAATTTTGGGTTCAATCATGTTCGTAACTTGAGGACTATCTGTACTAAGTACTTGGATGGGAGACCCACAGGAAATACTACAGCTGCAAACTGGGCGAAGAAACAAAAATATAAAGAAAGCAACAGCAAATCCTTTTTTTTCCCATTGGTGCTAAGAAACTCTACTGGCAAGTCAGAAAGTCAGCAGGAGGTGGGCTTCACTTGAAGGAGATTTTGACTTATGCACATCTGACTTGGAAAAAGTTGCTTGACTTTTTCACCTCCCAAATTCATTTCAACCTCCTTGTGAAATATTTGGCATTGCGGTTGATCCGCTGCCAGTGTTAGTAACTCTCACTCTGGGGATATGAAATACAGCCATCTTGTGGAGGTATCATGTAGTGCTGGCTTCCAAACTTGCAGAAGAAAAACATTGTCTCACTAGGATAGGGACCTTCAAGCTTGGCAACTTTAAGACTTGTGGACTTCAACTCCCAGAATTCCCTAGCCAGCCATGCTGGGAGTTGAAATCCACAAGTCTTAAGGTTGCCAAGTTTGAAGATCCCTGCACTAGGAGGTGGGAGGAATCCAATTGCATTTTAGTTACATGACGATATGTTAATTGAGACATGTTAATTATCCAGTTCAGTGAAGCTATTTATTTATTTATTTATTTATTTATTTATTTATTACTTTTATATACCGCCCTTCTGCCAAGGGACTCAGGGCGGTTTACAGGGCACTAAAACATGCAGTACAAAAATTAAAATAAAGATTAAACTAGAATTTAAGCCCAACCAACAATAAAATGTAAAAATATTTAAAACAATTATTCCAATCAAAAATTAAAAATATACTTCTCATGGGGATAGATCGGCTTGCTCAAATAACCATGTTTTAAGGACGCAAAGGCTCTCAGGTCGGGGACAATCCGGATCTCTAACGATAGCTCATTCCAGAGGACAGGGGCCACCACAGAGAAGGTCCTCTCCCTGGGGGCCGCCAGCCGACATTGTTTGACCGATGGCACCTTGAGGAGGCCAACCCTGTGGGCCCGCACTGGTCAGTGTGAGTCTGTCATCGGCAGTGACTCTGGTACGAGACTCTTTATTGCAGCTCGACAGTATAGCTCTGACAGACATGTGCAACTTGTCATGAGATGGCCATACCTTTCTTTTTTTAGTTCTGCTGTACCAAAGGTGCTTTTCAAGAGGCAACTGGACTTTCTGGTTTTTCTTTGAAGATGTTTCACTTCTCATCCAAGAAGCCTCTTCTACAGAACTGAAGAAGATGCTTGGGTGAGAAGCAAAACGTCTTCAAAGGAAAAAACCAGAAAGTCCAGTTGCCTCTTGAAAAAAAGCACCTTTGGGACAACCATGACCTGGATGACTGAGAATCTCCATAGATGTTTAGCTCTATTGTACTTTTTCCCCAAAATACTACTGCAATGCTCTCTTTATGGGGCTGCCACTGCATCTCATACGGAGACTTTAGCTGGTGCAAAATGCAGCCGTGCAGGTAGTGATGGGAGCGTCCTGATTCTCCCATATTACACCCCTCCTGCGTGACTTGCATTGGTTGCCGGTTGCCCTCCATGGGAGATTCAAGGTTTTGGTAACAACTTATAAAGCCCTGTATGGCTTGGTCCGGGGCACTTGCAAGAACGTCTCCTTCCGCTGACAAACACCAATCACCCTGTGCGCTCCCACAGACAGGGCCTCCTGGGGATACCGTCAGCTAAACAGTGTAGGCTGGTGGCCCCTAGGGGTAGGGCCTTCTCTGTGGGGGCACCCATCCTCTGGAACCAACTACCCCTTGAGTTGCGCTTGGCCCCTGATCTCCGCTCCTTCCGCCACGACCTCAAAACATGGCTATTTTTGCAATCTGGCCTGAACTGATGGGGGATTGGGGTTTTTAATCTGATTGTTTATTTGGCATAATTTAATATCTTTTTAATTTCTTTTAACTTTTGTACTTTCTGTCTTTTATGTACACCGCCTTGAGTCCTCTGGGAGAGAGGGCAGCTTATAAGTCCAAATAAACTAAACTAAACTAACTTACAAAAGTGGGTAAGAAAAGTAGACACAGGGCCTGTCATAAATGCATGGCATCAGTTTTCAAATGTCCAAAGCATCTTCCTTGGGCTTGTGAAGCCCAGAGAATGAAATTGAAAGTAAACAAAGAAAAGATTGTGTTTCTTCTTTCTTTTTTTAATTATCCTTACTAAAATACAAAGACTGACATCAAGTCACCCCTACCTGATTTAAACTTAGAAGCAGTGCAAGCCAGTGGTGGGATTCAAATTTTTTTTACTACCGGTTCTGTGGGCTTGGCATGGTGGGCGTGGCAAGGGAAGAATACTGCAAAATCTCTATTCCTTCACCACTCCCAGGGGACAGATACTGCAAAATCCCATTCCCTCCCCATCCCATTAACCTGCTTTCCAGCTCCGTTCTCCTGTGCAGGGCAACAGAAGAAGGCCCAGCCAATCAGCTGGGACTTGGGAGGCAGAAATAGATGGGGATGGGGCCAGTCAGAGGTGGTATTTGCTGGTTCTCTGAACTATTCAAAATTTCCGCTACCGGTTCTCTAGAACTGGTCAGAACCTGCTGAATACACCTCTGGTGCAGACTAGTTATTCAGAAATCATTGTCCTCCCATTATCCCAAAGGTGCTTTTTCAAGAGGCAACTGAGCTTCCTTGTTTTCAAAGAAACGAAAGC
This sequence comes from Naja naja, assembly GCA_009733165.1. NCBI lineage: Eukaryota > Metazoa > Chordata > Lepidosauria > Squamata > Elapidae > Naja > Naja naja. The sequence goes on along the minus strand of CM019149.1, from coordinate 148,570,912 downwards.
AAAAACATCTTCAAAGAAAAACAAAGAAAGTCCAGTGGCCTCTTGAAAAAAGCACCTTTGGTACAACCATATCTGGATGGCTGAGAATCTCCATAAACCTCCCCTGTTACATATGTATTTATATTTGTATTTGATTTGTTTTCGTGTGCATGCCCATTTTGCTATCCTATGAAATGTGTGCTACTTGATACTATACTTAAAATACTTAATAATAGTATGTTTGCTGAGTGGTGATACCCAGTATGGGATTGAGGATCTGCTGTCATTCTGTTCTATATAGCAGCCAACTGAGCAAGCCAATTCTGTATCCAGCTTGGATGCAATGAATGAAACTCACCCAGAATTCTCTGCAGTGGAGTAAGGGGATTATGGGAGAATGCTGCCTAGTTGATTAGGACAAATTTGTATGGATAAGTTATAGAATTTAAGAGTTTGAGGTGGAATATCAAGGTACTCACATAATTTCCCACTTTTATTATTTTTATAAGCAACTCAAGGCAATGAACATAGTTAATAATTTTTTCCTTCTCTTATTTGTCCCACAACAACAATCCTGTTAGGCTGACAGAGGGTGAGTGGCCCAAAGCCACCCAGTTGGCTTTCATGCCTAAGGCAGGACTAGAACTCACAGTTTCCTGGTTTCTAGGCTGGCCCCTTAATCACTATACCAAATGCTTCTTATTGAATGGCTCAGCAATGGAAAAATAATTAATCTGTGGCATTTTAAGGACTAACAAATCTATTACAATAAATAAGACATGGACAAGAGGTTCATGAAGAGCTATGCAAGGTTTGCATGCAACTTATACAGTACACATTTGTGGAGCAATGAATAAGAGTAAAAACCTCAGTGGGTTGGGAGCTTCTACCAGAACTTCTTAAAAACCCAGGAATGCTTTTCTAATTGCTTCTGAAAAAAAAAAATCCCAAGCACTGCTACTGTTTAGAAGGGTAGTAATTGAATTTTCATTGAAGAAAAGTACCCAGATTAATTTATAGCCCTTAAAAAGAAAACACTAGTGCAATATAGCTCCTATATGGTTTTTTTTAAATCATGCAACTTGTAGTCCAGGTACACCATGACTTAGGAAAAAAAACATTGATTTCCAGGACACTGTTTTAATTATGTTGATTCCTATGCATTTGAAATTACATGATTCATTTTCCATATTTTGGGTAGGGTGGCAAAAGGAGGAGGTGTGGCTATAGATATGCGGCTGTATGGATGGAAGTTTCATCGTAGGATCAGGCCCTCAATTGCTAGGCAGAGCAGAGCACAATCTCCTGCAACTCTCTTTTGATTATGTTTCCTCCTCTGCTTTATCCTTAATGATTGCTGATGTTTGTTCCATCACACTGTGAGCAGACCTGGTAGATCAAAATAGCCAGTCATCTTTTTTTTAAAAAAAAATGCTTTTTTTTTCTCTTTTGTACTTTGTTCTTCAAAGAAACCAAATAATCTCAAGCTTCTGAAAAACCTCAAAGGGTGAAGGCAAACATCAGGGCTAAGAAGAACAATGGGGGTGTATCCCCCAATGGAGATCCATGTCTACATCTCTGCATGGTTATTACAATAAAAAAGAAGAAAAAGAAAGTACGGCCCTTGTACTAAAAAAAATCCTGGGTCAATTACTGTCACCCCATGGAGATTTCCAAGTTGTTGTTTAATGATCCTGTGCAGTCCACGTAGACAAAAAAGCAAGTTTTCACCTTGCATTTTCTGCATCCCAAATGACAGATTGCAGTGGAGAAAATATTTTAAGAGTGCAGATTGTATGTTGTAAGGAAAGGCCTTCTCTGTTGTAGACTTCAATATTGTTTGTTGTCTTAGAAAAAAAAATTTAACCAACCAAAATATCAAGACCCATGCTGTAGCCCTAATCGTCAACCCAGCTGTGAATGTCTGCCCAATTAAAAGAAAGTTCGAAACAAGTGGAAGCTTCAGCTCAAATCTTCATATTTGTGCTGTACATTTTTGATCACCAATGTTCTGTACCATTCTAGGGAAATTCCATCGATGGCCCAAACAATTCCTCAGACAGATACTCATGGTAAGATGTGAAAGAAAACTCCGAGAGAGTGGAATGGACATAATTTGCACTTAGCCTAATTTTCTGACAAGTGTTAGTAAATACAACATAGGAACTGAACTGAAAAGTAAATTAGGTAAAATGTTATCTATGGCTAGTCTAGAGAAAAGAAGGACCGGGGGTGACATGATACCAGTATTCCAGTATTTGAGGGGCTTCCATAAAGAGAAGGGAATCAATTTATTTTGCGAAACACCAGAAGGCAAGACAAGAAAAAAATGGATGGAAACTAATCAAGGAGGGAAGCAACCTGGAACTGAAGAGAAATGTCCTAACAGTGAGAACAATTAATCATTGAAATGGCTTGTCTCCAGAAGCTGTGGGTGCTTCATCACTGGAGGTTTTTAAAAAGAGACTGGACAGCCATGTGTCTGAAATTGTATAGGGTCTTCTTTTTGAACATGGGGTTGGAGTAGAAGACCTCCAAGATCCCTTCCAACTATATTCTGATTGATTGATTGATTGGATTGATTGATTGATGAAAGTAGAAAAGTGGTACAATTATATTCTGCCCACATCGCTGCTACAGCTTCAGCAATGAGTTAAGACAAACAGTAGATGATCCATGTCAGGGTGTCAAACTCACGTCGTTGTGGCGGCATCACATGATGTATTGGGACTTTTTTCCTTTGCTAAACTGGGCGTGGGCGTGGCCAGCACATGATGCATAGGCCGGGAGTTTGACAGCCCTGATCCATGGATCCTTGGTGGAATCTGAGTTTAGTGATTTTCTAGCAGACATTTCATTACCAAGTAGGTTATATCATGAGTGCTAGTGCTAAAGTAGACTCTACCCAATGTGAATATGATACCATTTTCATTGCCTATCGGTAATCTACTATCTGTTTCTCCCATTTATTTCTAGAAATCAAGTTTAATGCTACAAAAAAGGAGGCCCAAGAGAATACTTACTCTCTCAATTCTAGCACTGAGGAAGTTACCCAGTTTGGTAATGAAACATCTGCAAGAAAACCACTAAACATAGGGAGCACCATGGACTCCAGAGTTGAACCCCAAGCTACAGATATTCTCTTCCATCAGTAGATGATCCATTGATAGCATTTCATAGTGGCCTCATTTTAAAACCTCATTCTTTTCCATAACCCTAAACATCAGTGTGCTGGCTAACTTCAGGGAATCTAGGAGGATGGAAATCTCACTGTTTCATGTCAAAACAAATTCTTATTGCAGAATGGGCTATATTTTGATGAATAGCCTTTCTAAATTCTATTTTTCAGAAGTGTACATTTAAAAAATATGGATATTTTGTTCTCAATATTTCTCTGTCTTCAAGATTTGTGCTGCTAAAATAAATTCAATGATGTATGCAAAATTCATGTACATACTAAAATGTGAGTCTAATCCTCAAAGTAGACAATGCTGAGGGAGAACGCAGATATTAAAACAGAATTAAATCTAGCTATTTAATTAAATCTGGAACCCACAAAAACAATGGGGCAAATTTATTCTAATTCAAGTCCCTTTGTTTTCAGTGGGAACTAGGTTCATTAACTAAGAGTCCAGTAGTAAGACTTGCACATAAGTAAATTACAATAAAGGTATGTAGGACTGTTTAAAACCAGCCTGTTGCTACTTATAAAGCATTTAAATTGTGGGTGTCTAACCTTTTGGTTTGCCTGGGCTGCACTGAGTGAAGAGAAATTGTCTTGGGCCAAATATAAATATGTATAATATAGTTAATGTGTATAAAAGTTTTTGTTAAAAGTTTATGATCTTGTAGGGCCACATTATTAGCTAGCTATCCAGGGCCCTATGCAGTCCACAGGCCATGGGTTGGATATGCTGGATTTAAATGTTGTAGCTGTTGTACCTTTGGAAATGGTACAGACCTACTACTTTCATGCTCTATGTTTAGAGTAAGGCATTATAGAAGGAGAAAGGAAAGGAGAACCATCACAAGAATAATCAACTGGGTTAAAGTTAGAGTCTTCCTGAAAGTGTGCTTCAGATTGGCAAAATGGTTTAAGCATATCTTGCATGTTATGTATGCAGGTTTGAATGTCATTGGTTAAGTTTGAACTGTTCTTGTAAAATGTCAGAAATGATTGGTTTAAAAAGTGCGGGAAAACCCTGCACTCTGATTGGCTGGCAACTGCGGCCGCTGGCTATAAGTAACAGCCACAGACCAGCCAAATCGGGTCTGTTATGAGCTGTAGTCACTAATAAACTCTTCACTGAAGCACTCCGCGTCTGACTCTTCATGCAAATCTAACACTGGCGACGAGGATGGGATCCTTCCTGAAGAGAAGACAACGTGGAGAAGAAGCCGAAAGAGATGGCTGTGCTGAATACCCCCCACCCAGCCCCGTTCGATCCGACAGCAGAAGACTGGGACTCGTATGCAGATCGTTTCCAAATGTATTTGGAGGAAAACAATCGCCGACATTTCCTCATGTTGCGAGCGGAAGAGGGTGGTCTTTCTCACCCACTGCGTCCGCCATTTTCAAGATGGCGAAGGCATTGGCGGGAGCTGCAGACGTGAAGGTAATGGACTGGCCCGATTTAGAAAAGTTATTAAGAGCCCATATTATGGTCCTCATTAAGTAATCGGCCCGGGATCAAGGGGAAAGCGAAAACGTTAATGACTTCATGGCAAGTTTAAGGGACATTGGGGGTGCATGTGAATTTGTCAACTTAGAAGAGGCCATGAGTGATTGATTTGTTCTAGGCCTAAAAGACAAGGTTTTGCAGAGCAAATTATTAATGAAACCTAAGATCACGTTTAAGGAGGCCATAGAAGAAGCTTCTTCAGTGGAAGCTACCAAGTCCGCAGCAGCAGCCATGAAGAAAATTAACAAGGCCGCAAGCCATCCTGATGTGGAGAGATCCATAACAACCCATTGCGAGCAATTAGATTCTGATTCAGACTGTAGCGAGGTGGAGGAAGGAATTTATAGACTCAGAATGGAGAAGAAAAGGAAAGACCTTAGAAGAAAGAGGCAAGACTTTATTGCAGAGATTGTGGGGGCCACCCCGCACTGAATGCAAAGTTTTTGATACCATCTGTCTCCATTGTGAAAAAGAGAGTCACCTAGCAAGAGTCTGCAAATCATCCAGAACTCCACCAAGCAGAAACAAGTTTCCTGACAAAGATTTCAAGCCTAACAACTTCAGTGAGAAAATGGGGCGCAATACAGAAGCAAATGGGAAGAATAAAACTCATCAAACAGTCACCATTGGTCATTCTTCACCCTTAAGAAGCAGAAAAGTACATGTGAAGGTACTAATTGAAGGAAGGCCTTGCCAAATGGAAGTGGACTCAGGCTCTATTTATCTATGGTGTCATGGGACACTATTCACAGGCTACTTCCCAACATTCAGAAGAAGCATTTCCAGAAGCAAGCACTGACTCTTAAAGACTACCAAGGAAACAGATTCCAGTAGTTGGAACAAGAGAATTCATCATGAAGTTCAAAGGCCACACCAAACGTTTGCCCCTGACCATCGTGGACAAGGACCGCCCAAGCTTGCTGGGACTTGAGTGGTTCATCCACTAGGCATCGAGGTGACTGGCATCAATCACTGGCAACACTGAATGGGAGAAGGCCCTGAAGTCTGAGTTTCCAGAGGTCTTCAGCGATGGATTGGGCAAGTATATGGGGACCTCTATCACTTTCAACCTAGATCCCAAGGTGCCCCCAATTCGTTTAAAGCCCAGAAGGGGTCCCATTTGCTTAAAGGAAAAAAATTGATGCACAGTTAGATAAACTAATAGCTCAAGGAGTTTTAGAGCCCACTGACCACTCCAGATGGGAGACACCCATAGTCACACCAGTCAAGACTGATGGGTCAGTGAGAATCTGTGGGGACTATAAGGGGACATTGAACCATGCACTTCAACAGAGCGCATATCCAGTTCCAGTGGTGCATCATTTATTACATTCACTTGGCAGGGGTACAGTCTTTGCCAAATTGGATTTGGCCCAGGCATATCAACAACTAACAGTTGATGATGCCACTGCAGAGGCCCAAACCATTGTGACTCATAGAGGTGCCTTCAAATGTAAAAGCTAACAGTTTGGAGTAAGCGTGGCACCAGGCATCTTCCAAAGCCTTATGGAAAGGATGCTCCAAGGACTGCCAGGGGTAGTGCCCTACTTTGATGATGTGTTAATCTCTGCTGAAAATGACACTCAATTACAAGAGAGACTCAGAGAAGTCCTTACCAGATTCAAGAAAGCGGGGTTAAAAGTCAAGGAAGAAAATGCACTCTTAGAACTGACAAGGTTGAGTTCTTGGGCTATATGATTGACAAGCATGGTATCCACCACCCCACAGATGCCAAGGTTCAAGCAATCAAAGAAGCCCCTAGACCAAAATGCAAAACAGATTTGCAAGCCTTCCTTGGACTTATTAACTTTTACCACATGTTCCTACCTCAGAAGGCAACCATTGCAGAACCATTACACAGATTGCTTGACAAAAAGTCTGTTTGGGTCTGGGGCAGGAAAGAACAATCAGCATTTAACAGTATTAAAAGACTAATCATATCTGATGCTGTACTCATACAGTTCTCTGAGAATTTACCTGTTGTACTGACTTGTGATGCATCCCCCTTTGGAGTGGGGGGGGGGGGGTTTGAGCCACATGCTTCCCAGTGGGAGGGAAGCCCCTATTGCATTTTACTCTAGCACCTTGACCAAAGCAGAGAGGAATTACAGCCAATTGGACAAGGAGGCATTGGCAATTGTTGCAGCTATCAAGAAATTTCATGAGTATTTATATGGGAGAACATTTACCATTGTCACAGATCACAAACCTTTGTTAGGCATTGTGGCAGGAGACAAACCTACACCCATTATCCTGTCACCAAGAATGCTGAGGTGGACTGAATTTCTTGCTGCTTATTCATACAACCTTATCCACAAGCCTGGCAAGGACATTGGACATGCTGATGCCTTGAGTCGTTGCCCACTTCCTTGTCACAAGGAGGACTTTGAACCTGAGGCACACAACTTTTTCCTAGAAACTGTTGCCAAGCTTCCAGTACACGCTGCTGAAATTGCCAGAGAGACTGCCAAAGACACTTCATTGGCTCCTATTATCGGCTGGATTAAGAAAGGTTGGCCTCTTCAAGATCTACCTCACCTTGCCCAACCTTTTAAATCCAGGCAAACTGAATTATCTGTATTAAGAGGATGTATTTTGTGGGGTAACACGGTGGTTATTCCTGCAAAACTGCAAAGGGAGGTTTTGGAAATGCTACATGAGGGTCATCCTGGTATTGTAATGATGAAGGGATTGGCCAGGAGTTATGTATGGTGGCCAGGTATTGACAAAATGGTTGAAAACTGGGTTGCATCTTGTCCCAACTGTCAGGTAGTCAGGCCTGCCCCACCTCTCGCCCCCAAACAGGAATGGGAATGTCCTAGGGGCCCATGGTCTAGGATTCACATTGATTTTGCTGGCCCTACCAGAGGGCACACTTTCCTTATTATAGTAGATGCATATTCCAAATGGCTAGAGGTAATCCGTATGGCATCCAACACAACTGATGCTGTCATCAAGCAGCTTAAAAAGCTTTTTGTAACCCACGGGTTACCTGATGTTCTTGTCTCTGACAATGGCCCTCAATTTACATCCAACCATTCTGAATCCTATCTAGCACAACTGGGTATCAGACATGCCCTGACAGCCCCTGGGCACCCTTCGGCTAACGGCCGGGCTGAACAAATTGCACGTTTTACCAAGGAAAAGCTTCAGCAATTGGGTCCTGGGAACATCACTGAGAAAGTTGAAAAACTTCTTAGTGTTCAGCACATCACTCCTAACCCATCAACTACCTTATCCCCAGCAGAGTTGTTGATGGGTAGGAAACTTAGGTCTTCCCTTGACCACCTTCATCCCACTTACGCACCCAATGCACCACTAGATTCCACTAGCAGAGTTCGCACGTTCAGTGTGGGTGATTCTGTTTATGCTAAGAACCTTATGGGTGAGCCTTCATGGATTCCTGCTGAAATAACTCAAATCACAGGCCCTCGTTCTTACAGGGTACAAACAGAGGATGGACTCCTCTGGAGCAGGCACATTGATCAGCTTAGATCCAGGTTACCTCAGGAACATCGCAATTGTTCCTCTCTAGTTCCCATACCTAATGCTTTTTCTAGGGAGGAGAGGGAGGAACATGAGGATAATCAGCAAACAAGAATCAACCCCATGTGTAACGAGCCATTACGACAGGAACCATCCCAAAACCTGTCACAATGCCAAAATCCATCCTTACAAGTGGAAGATTGCACATCACTACCTGACTTGGGTGCTGACATTGGGCTGGAGATGGGTTGGGAGGAGAGACCAGATTCTAACAATCAAACAGGGTCTTCTTTCACAGGAAGTCCAACTAGGGAAATGTCAACAGACACATTTCTCCTCTAACTGGGTGAGAACGTTAAAACTTCTGAACCACGAAGGTCTCAATGTACACGTAAGAGCCCCACCTATTTAAAAGAATACATTAGGTAGGTTGTGGTTTGAGTATGGACTGAACCTAGTGGGGAGGGGTGTTATGTATGCAGGTTTGAATGTCATTGGTTAAGTTTGAACTGTTCTTGTAAAATGGCAGAAATGATTGGTTTAAAAAGTGCGGGAAAACCCTGCACTCTGATTGGCCGGCAACTGCGGCTGCTGGCTATAAGTAGCAGCCACAGACCAGCCAAATTGGGTCTGTTATGAGCTGTAGTCACTAATAAACTCTTCACTGAAGCACTCCGCGTCTGACTCTTCATGCAAATCTAACATCGCAAACTTTCATTCCCATTCTCTCAGCCTCATGGGGTAGACCAGATCAAGAAATCAACTCTCCAGAAAGGCTAAAATTGCCTTTATTGTGATTGGCTACAATAACAGAGTCTAGCAAGCCCTCCTCCATCTTCCTGTACCCCAGTAAATCAGGGTAGTCTCTATCTGTTTGCTGTTTCCCAATATTCTCTTCGGGATTTCATAGTGTTTCAATCCCTTTGCCTAGGTAATGTTTCTTGCATATCTCCATCAATGTCATCATCCTTCCTTTCTACACACACAGAGGTTCAGAGAATTTTATCACAAGGGTGATCTGGATGATCAGATCCCAAATGTCACCATACACAATTGTTCACAAATGACGGGACTGGTGCCAAAAATATGACTGATAGTCCTACCTTAGATGGCCATGAAAGGAATTCAGACAAATTCATGGACGTTAAGGCTACTGGTGTCTCTAAAGCAGCAGCCCCCAATCTTTTGGGCTCCCGGGACTGGTTCCGTGGAGAGAGATTTTTCCATGGACTGGAAGGGGAATGGTTTCATGTGCTCTCTGCATCCCACAGATGGGGCTTCACTTGTTCACGCAGCCCAGTTTCTGACATGTTGTGGCCCAGTGCCGGTCCATGGACCGGGGGACCCCTGATCTAAGGCCTGGTGGCTATAAATGGGTTTCCTCCAGAACCAATGCCAGTGAAGGAAGAGCAATAAAATAAGCTTGTTATTGACTTCCCCCCACTCCTCGTGGGGAGCCACAGCAGTCACCAAGAAAGCACACCTCAAGCTCTTCAAGCATTAATCGTTTTGTTTCGTTAAAAACCGAAGGTCCTGAGCAATTAAGACCAACTCCTCTAAATGGGCCAAAAATCACCCTGCCTGGCTATGAAGTAAGAGGAAACTAAATCACGGCTATCAAAATAACCCTCCGATTACAGGCAGTCACTGATTATTTACACATCAAAGATGCCAGCCCAGCTGCAGGAGGCTCCAAGCCAGTCCGTGAAAGAAATAGGACTGGCTGTGTATTTATGACTTCAAGAAATGCAATCATTAAAGAAAGACCAAAAGAAAGAGAGAGAGAGAGAAAAAAAATCAGAGTCAACCTCCTGAGGGTAGCTCTGTTTTTCGCTCAGACAATTTATGCACGTCTTCTTCAGCCTATTGCTCCGCCATTCTCCAAGTAAAGGGCCTTCTTTATTTCTAAAGTAATCAAGGAATTCTTTCTCTTTTACCCTTTACAAAATTATCCCCTAGGATATCGACTCCATTATTTACAGCCTCGTCTTAAAGTTGCGATTATAGACTTATCGTTGGGCTGCAGACAGAGAGAGCTTTCTGCAATCTAAGTCTTCCCAGGGAACGAATTGTTGGAGGGCTAGGACAGGTGGAGAGAACTTTGCCTTTAGCCTCCTTTGTATCAGGGGATGGGGATAAAAGCAACATGAAAACTAGTTTGGCATATATTCTAATATACAGGTAGTTCTCAACTTACAACAGTTCATTTTGCGACCGTTCAAAGTTACAATGGCACTGAAAAAAATTAGTTATGGCCATTGTTCATACTTATGACCGTTGTAGCATCCCCATGGTCACATGCTTTACATTCAGATGCTTGACAACTAACTCATATTTATGATGGTTACACTGACTCTGGGACATCTGATCACCTTTTGTGACCTTCTGACGAGCAAAGTCAATGGGGAAGCCAGATTCATGGTAACAACCATGTTACCAATTTAACAACTGCAGTGATTCACTTAACAAATGTGGCAAGAAAAGTTACAAAATGCTGCAAATCTCACTTAATAAATGTCTCCCTTAACAACATAAATGTTGGGCTCAATTGTGGTCGTAAATTGAGGACTACCAGTATGTACTTGCACAGACAGGGAGTTTAAGATTTCTTTAAGAGTCTGGAGAATGCCTTTCTATAAGGTCAGAAGAAGAAGTTATGCCTCTCTCAAGAGGAGAAACAGCTATTTTAAAAAGCACTCTAGCTAAAAGAAATCCACATTGATTGGCTGGTTTGGGGCTGCCAGTAGGCATTTTTCTCTTCTGTTCAGTTTGGGCTATCCACCTGTCTCTTGGTTTGCACTGCTGCACCATTTAGCTAGCAGCAAGTCCTACTGAACTGAGACATTTTAAGGTCACACGTTCAGAGACCCAATTACACAGTACTGAGAGTTCTGAAAAATTAAAGACGTACATTCCACAGAAACATAATTGGAATCCTGTGGTACCCTCTAAAATGGCCACCATTTTAGATGTATGGATTTGAAGGGGAGGGGGTTCCTGATTTTTTTCAGGCTTCTGCATGAGTCTGGGGGAAAAATGGTCCTGTTGTTTTAACAGTCATATAAACTTTAATGAGTAGATCCCTTAAAGCAGAAGTATTATTTCCACCCAGGCTCAAACAGAAGCCTGGAAAAACTTAGGATGATTTAACGAAAAGCAGAGCAATGCTGCACTTGAATGAACTCCAAAATATGTACGGCAATCCTTATTTATATATGTATCATGTTATACAGGTAATCCTTGACTTACGACCACAACTGAGAATCTGAGAATCTGCCCATCAGCCATCCTCACGACATGTCCAAGCCAAGGAACATTGCAACTGTCATAAATACATGCCAATTGCCAAGCATCCGAATTTTGATCGTGTGACCATGGGGATACTACAATGGTAGTGTGATAGTCATAACTCACTTTTTTCAGTGCTGTTGTAACTTTGAACAATCACTAAGTGAATAGCTGTAAGTCAGACTATCTTGGGTTAATTATATAAAGCTTAGTTTTTTCTTTAGAATGAAGATGCAGAAGTATTATAGTCTGGGTGACGCTCAGGCAGGGAGACAAGATTCCAACATACCTAATCCTGTTTATAAAATCTGATAAATACTAAAAATTAAACTAGGCTCACGTCTATTATTCTCTCTACTACACATACCCCCACACACAAACACACTCACAAAGGCATTGATTGCATTGTTATCCTGTTTTTAAACCCTCCCCTGGGCTCTATGGGCAAAAAAGGAGAAGCAAGTCTCTTAAATGTCTGAGAGATCATCTTACACATTGGTTATATAATTTTCTCTTCCGGGTTCCCTTAAACAGCAAAATTAATGTAAAGGCTAATGGATACTTATAGAAAAAGTCCACATACTGTAGTAGGTGAACTTCTGGGGACTAAGCATTGGTAAAAAAGAATTAACGATCATGGGAGAATTTAAACATTCTCTCTCCCAGTGGTCACTCTTGCTTATAAACCCCACGTTTACAATGCATGTTACCTCAGATGTTACCTCAGATTGTTCTATCCTGATTGTGGTAAGCATAAAAACTGCTAATTTTACTACAGCTACCAAATCTGAGGAGCAAAAATCCTGAGGATGGCATCAAAGGTATACAGAAACCTTCTTTGCTGCCATCTAGCTTTTGCAGCCCAGATCTGTGGAGGCCTACATTTTTATAGTACTTAAAATTCTCTGTGTGTGTCATTAAGAGAAAATAATAGGAACAACCACAAATAGAACAACACCCTCCACTAGTAAAGTGTTGGATGGCCCATAATAATTGCTATAGTGCCCTAGCCTGGATGGCATTTCACATTTTCACAGTCCACGACCTAACTCATTATAAGCTTCTCAAAGAAAAAAAAAGAGCAAGAAACAGATGGATTATTTCTGGAAGTCTTCAGAGAGATGCTACTATTTCCTTTTCACTGTTGCTATGGGTTACCATTTTATAAGCATTCATCAGCCCTGATCTTCCAGAAGATCTTCCTCATCTTCATATTTCTACATTGCTACTGATTAAAACCTGGGGTGTGATGGCTCAATGGTTAAAGATGCTGAGCTTGTCAGACAGCCCAGGTTCGAGACCCAAGCTCCACACAATGGGGCGAGCTCCAGTTACTTGTTCCAGTCCTTCCCACCTAGCAGTTCAAAAGCATGCAAATGCAAGGAGCTTAATAGGTACTGCTTCAGTGGGAAGGTATGCCTTGGGTGTATAGCAGGGGTCTTCAAACTTGACAGTTTTAAGACTTGTGGACTTCAACTCACAGAATTCCTGAGCTAGGAATTCTGGGAGTTGAAGTCCACAAACCTTAAACTTGCCAAGTTTGAAGACCCTTGGTGTATAGCCATGCTGGCTACATGACCACGGAAATTGTTTTTGGACAATGCTGGCTCCCTCAGCCAAGATACAGAGATGAGCACCCTGCCTTAAGAGTCAGACTCAACTGGACAGGGAAACCTTAATGTTTACTACCGATTAAAACATATTCCATGCATTGATAGATAAAATTGCATACAAACCAAGTAGTGCTTAGATGACCATGTCTTTTCACAACCATCCTGATGAACCTGGTTTGCTGAAGACATTGCCTTTTCACAAATTTCATTCCCTAATATACAGATCACTTTCTTCCCTCACACATATCCCAAGAGTCTCAACTCCCCTTCTCCTTCAGTACATTTCTCGTTGCCTGAATATGCTTTTTAAAGCCCCACCCCCAAAAAACCCAAACTAACAAGCAAGTAGTTTTATGTGGATGTGATAAAATAAAATAGCCAGGATTCACAATAAATGGCATCAAATGTCAGCATCCTAAACACAGAACATACAAATATAGAAAATAGTTAAATACTTTATCTTTGCACATATCTGATCTTAGAAACATTTTGCTCAAACATGAAACAGCTGAAATTTGTTCTAAGCTCACCTTATCTTCCATTTCTCTCCTTTATCCAAAGATGAAGATGGCTTATGTTCAATGGCTTTCTCCACAGTTTTGTGTGTCTCAGTCCCTGGGTTTCTTCCTTCCCCAGCTATTCTAATACCTTCCACCATGGTTCTGTGCCTTTGCTTGCATTTCAGGTCTATAACTCCATTGACTCTGCTTAGGTAAGGCCCAAAACGTGTCCACATGGGAAGCTTCAGGACCATTCAGAAACACCTAGCCAAAAATGTGTGAAAAAAGATGAAAAAGACACACACCACTTCATTCCTGAGCCAACTGATGTCCCTCTGGCTGTGTGTATGTTAAATTGCAACCCCTTCTGCTCTTTTTGAATGAGTATTGCACACAGGTGCAGGTAACAGCTGGGGGCTCCAGCACATTCCATTTTTTTCCAAAGTATAACAATTACAGAGTTCTCTTAGGTGGGAGCATTTCCTCCTCTCTGTTCTGGTGTCTGTTTCATAGGTTTTCCATAGAAATGCCCAATTCATAAGAATGGAATGCATGTGCATGTGAGAATGTGTTTAGGTCACAGATGTTGAAAAAGGAGAGTTCTGTTACTTTCTAGAACTTTAAAAAAAATGTCAGGTCACAGAAAGAATTGAAGACTTAGGTTGAATAACTAGGAACAAAAGCATAGATCTAGAACAGGGGTGTCAAACTGGTGGCCTACGGGCTGGATGTATCACTCATGGGCCATGCCCATCTCAGCTCCATGAATGGGAAAAACATCGTGAAACATCACAAGATGGCAACGTGATGCAGGAAGTTTGACACACGTGTTCTAGAACATGCTTGACTGGGGAATTTTGGGAATGGAAGTCCATTCATCTTAAAGTTGGCAGCCCCTGTTAAATAGATGCAGTGACTCTGCAGTTGAGGCTGGGGAGGTAGACAATCATGTTGCTGAAAATTACTGGATTTGCCACAAAATTTCAAGGATTTGAACTAGAGGGACATTGGGGCAGAAAATTCCAGCCCTATATTGCCGTTCCCTGGCTTAGTGTGTGAACCCACCAATTGTGTTTGTCAAATAGTACGGAACCAGGTAATGGAAATTTATTAAACCATAGTTTATGGGAATGCAGGCAGCATACATAGACCATGTAGAACCATCATTAATGTATAGGTATATACATTAGTTTGCTCTGAAATAGAATGGGGGAGCTCCATATATGGTGCCATGCATGACAGGCAAGTTATATGTATTTATCATAAGATCACAGAGCCAGCTACTTAGACTGATTTTGACATTTTAATCCTTTTCTAGCCCTTCCTGAAGACGTGGGACAGGTGTATCTTGTTGTTTACTAATATTAAAGGTATTGTCACTGGATGTAAGCTGTTTCAAGCAAAGTTGCCTATTGCAATTGACTGATGAATTTGTCAATGCCGGTGGTGTTCAAGTGGCACTTCAGATGTTTTGGGATTCCACCCAAAGTGCCTATCACTATTGGTACTATCTTTGTTTTCTTTTGCCACAGGTGTTCTATTCTATTTGCTGGTCGTATTTTGTTATTTTTTCCCCCAGATCCTTCTGTTTTGCTCCACTGTCACCAGATATTGCAGTGTTCACTATAAAAGACCTTTTTTTGTCTTTATTGTCAACAATTGTTCCAGTTGCTATTTTATTAATATTCTATTATCTTCTGTTTTGTTTGTTTTGAGGTCCCACTAATTCTTGTGGTATTTCTTGCAGAAATTGTTGCTACTGTATTATACTATTGTTTGTAATCAATCTGCACAAACTTGTTGCAGCAGCTTATTATTAACAAAAAGCTTCTAAGAGTTGGTTTTAAAGCCTTAGTATCAATATATGTCAACTGCCACCACTCTGCTAGACGCATTAGTTATGAGTCATCCCAACTGCACACTTGACAGGTATAACCTGACTTTGGCAGACAAAGCAATTTTTCGACTCTATTCCTGCTAAACAGAGTCTCTGTCCCACAGGTCTAATCTTAACTACTGATTATGACATTTATCAGGTTAATCAGATTAAACTGCCATAAAAACTTCATTTCTTAAGTGAATTGATGTGAGAGGCTTTTCGTCATTTCAATAGGACTAAAGCAAGTTAATTCCAAATATTCAGAAAAAATTCTCTACAGAATCACCTATAAAAGTAGCTTTAGCTATCACATCTTACTTCTTCATGTTGGCTTTAAACACAATTTGCACCTCTGCAACAATGATGTTGAACACATGGTTACTGTTGCTGTCATCTGTGGCATTTGGCCAAATTAACTATTGGATTTACCAGAAACCACTAATGTCATTGCTGCAGGATTTTATTCCAGCCTTATGACTGTCAACGCTGAAAGCAATTTTCACCTTTAAATCACCAAGCTATGTCTTGACAAATAAATAGGCACCAGTGGTAAGCCACAAAGAAAATTGGATTTAATTGTAATGGTGGCTTGCAAGCCCAGTCAACAAGTAGTTTTACTGGATGTCTCTTTTGAGACAAGAACATCAGCTGGGGAGGAGCCCAACTTCTAATATCTATTCTATCCTGAAAATGATTTGTGATTAATTCACATTGCCACAGGAAGCTGCGCCATTCACTCAGGGTACAGAAGAGTTAGGCATGATCGTCTGGGTTGCTGCCTCCCAGCTATTCCATGAGGGCCTTGAATAAATTGCAACATTTATACCTAAACCTGGTGGTGAACTGAACTGAGGATAGATGAGAATATTTGTAGTTCAGAGTTGAATTGTGGGGTCCTTAGTGCTCTCTGAGCTTGATTGTTTTCTTGCAGACATTTCATTATCAATCTAGGTAACATCATCAGTGCTAGAAGAAAATGGGGTTTGCTCTTATTTTTATATACCAGTGACTTTCCCTGTCAGTGTTGGTGGGAATGTTCTTGATTAGGCTGTTAGAAACATAGAAAACCAATGGCAGAAAAAGAGTTAATGGTCCATCAAGTCTGCCCTTTAAGTTTGTTTGTTTCCTTTTATTTATTGCTTTTAATTATTATTTTTCATTGTTATTGTAAACATTTGTTAAATGATGGGCATGTGTTTATCCCAAGCATATTTAAACTCAGTTACTGATGATTCACTCACTGGAAGTTGGTTCCACACTTCCACTACCCTTTCTGTGAAGTAAGACTTTCTAACATGACTTTTTAATCTCCCTCCTGTCAGTTTGAGGTCAGGTGCTGGGTTGAACTGAAATGGTTTGTTTAGTGGCTGTTTGCATATCATGCCTTTCCTTCAGGAACTGGAAGCAGCAAAATAGCACTTCCTCCTCCCCCTTTTCACCTCCAGCAACAATCCTGCAAGGTAGGCTTGAGCTGAAAGTGAATGAACCAAAATCACATAAGAAAACTTTAAACTACATCAGTGCCATGCATCTTTGGGAGAAACTGTCCTTAAGTCCATGATTCTTTTACACAGAAGGTATTAAATTCAGCCTAAACTGAAAAGGGAGATGTGTCCCACTGATTTGAGATGGATTTTTCCAAGTAAATAGGAATGAAGGGCTGAGCATTGCTCAGATGAAATTACATATTGCATTAAAAATTTGTCAGTGGGCATCACACTTGTCTTTTTCTCTTACCTACAACATCAAGCATTATGCACTGGGGGCCACATTGTGCATTCTTATCACACAAAGTCTTAAAAAAATATATCTTACATTTTAAACATACCTACAAGTCCTTGAAACCCCAGTTGGTTTTCTGCCAGCTATCCCCCTAACCAAAGCTTACCAAATAATTTCTCCTTGCTGAAGTAACTCGGCAGCGTGTTTGAAATTCAGATGCGAACTTGTATTTCTCTTGAAATGGCATCGTGGCAAATGAAAAGGGGATTAATTTTCAGTTCAATCAGCTCAGGCCCAACCCAAGAGGGAATGAGGTCCCAGCGGAAAATCAGGCAGCGAGTTCCTTGGCTTCCTGATTTGAATCACTTTGTTTTCCTTCCAGATAGAAGAGGGTGGGCGAGGAGCAGTGGGGGAGGAAGAGAAAGTAAAAAGGGAAATATATAGAAGGGGGAGGAGATAGGATCTGGCTTCAAATTAAACATATTCTCTTTAAGTTGTGCTTTTGAATTGGGCTCAGAGGAATGTGCTGGAATAATGTAATACCAGAGATTGAGGACATAAATGGGAAGCCAGGATAGTTGCTTGCGGGGAGGGGGGCAAGATAGAGATGTGGGTGGGGGAGAGAAAACAGGGCATGAGTGACAGGGTGAAAACAGCATCTGCAGCCCCAAAGAAGGAGGAGATTTGCTGCGTTTGATCTCCTCAGTCATTGGAACTTACTGATGAGTTCCACCAGGACCTCCTCATGTCAACTCATTCTGGTGGGGAATGACAGCAGGTGACATTTAGGAACAAACACAGCATCTTCTCCTAGCAAAAGCCAGCTCTGGTATAATGTCTCTTACTCTCATAGTGTGGCCTTCTGAAGTAATCCCACTGGCTAGTGTCATATTTTGCTCCTTAGATGTAGCAATAGCTCAACTTGCTCCCTCTCCACCAGGGGTGGGATTCTACCAGTTTGCACCTATTCTCTAGAACCGGTTGTTAACATTCTAAGCAGTTCGCAGAACCAGTTGTTAGAAGAAATTACTGGCCTAATCCTGTAAGGAAGGCAGGAAGGAAACATTCTGGTGTTGCTTACAGAAACTGCCTCTCCATTAACCCTTATTACATTCTTGGCAGGACTAGACTCCCTGTCTCAGGAACATTTCTGGAGTTTTTTTCCCCTCCTTTGCTGGTACTTTGCTTGTGTGGAGTGACCATTCAAAATTACAATGGCACTGAAAAAAGTGACTTATGACCTTTTTTCACACTTATGACTGTTGCAGCATCCCCACAGTCATGAGAGGCCAGGCGAGGAGATGCATGCCTCGATGTGAGTGATGTTGAGTTGGCCACGCCCAGCCAGTCACATGACCACCAAGCCATGCCTACCACCTAAGCCACGCCCACAGAACCAGTTGTTAAAAATTTGAATCCCACCCCTGCTCTCCATCCTAAGGCAAGCAAGAAGTGTCAGGCCTGTGTTGTCCTTCATCCCCACACACATGCAAACACGCCCCTGTTCTCCTGTGCTGCTTCTTTCTGATTTTACATCATAGTGAACAAATTCTGCACCTTGCCCTTATCCGAAACACTCTACTGAGTCTGAATGCAAAGACACACCATCAGTGAACTTAGCTCCTGTTCATGTTTCCTTGCTTTCCTCTCTAGAATAGAATAGAATAGAATAGAAAAGAATAGAATAGAATAGAATAGAATTCTTTATTGGCCAAGTGTGATTGGACACACAAGGAATTTGTCTTGGTGTAAATACTCTCAGTATACATGAAAGAAAAGATACATTCGTCAAGAGTTAAGAATCATAAGGTACAACACTTAATGATAGTCATAGGGTACAACAAGCAATCAAATCATACTAGGAAACAGTCAATATAAATCGTAAGGATACAAGCAACAAAGTTACAGTTGCAAGTGGGAGAGGATGGGTGATAAGGAGTGATGAGAATTTCCTCTATAGCAATAGCACTTAGACTTATATACAGCTTCACAGGGTTTTACAGCCCTCTCTAAGCAGTTTACAGAGTCAGCCTGTTACCCCCAACAATCTGGTTTCTCATTTTACCCACCTCGGAAGGATGGAAGGATGAGTCAACCTTGAATCGGTGACAATTGAACTGTCGAACTGCAGGCAGCCAGAATTAGCCTGCAATACTGCATTCTAACCAATGTGCCACCATGGCACAGAGGTTATAACTAGGACTCAGTCTACATTTGGGTACAGTCTACACAAAACTCACTTTCATGATGGGACTACTCAAGCTAAGAATAAGGCCAGTATTTTCTTGAACTGGGGAGACACAGCAAACTTGAGGAATCATGGAAGGGCAGCACATCAGTATTCAATTTATTGTTGTTACTACTAGGATGAGCATAGATTTTGGAACAGGGCAGAATTTGCTCCTGAAGTACATGCTTTGATCTGGGTGCTTTGCATTTTTATTTGAATGGATGTTAAAAAATAGCAGTTCCTTCCAATCAAATGCCAGTCCTGCAGGATACATGGATAAGTCCATGTGAGAATGCACAATTAATTTTCCACTGCCTCCTTTTTTTGACATTCTAGCCTCATCCCTGATTAGTTTCTGATGGACTCCCATCAAAATACCAACCAAGCCTGACCATGCTTAGTTTTTTTAGATCAGCCAGCATTGCTTAGATTATTCCACCTGCTACTTCAGGCAAACAGGAAGATGCTATTAGCTGCTTTGCCATAGGCAGCAAATCTTTTGGGCCAGCTCTAAACAAGCAGGATCTTGTGTTTTTATTTACCCATTTTATTCCTACCTGTTAGTTCGCAAAGTACCTTCAAGCCGCCCAATTGTTTCAGAATAACATTAGAAAGGAATTGATTGAGGAGTGAAGAAGGAAGTAGGATCCAGGACTAGCCCTATGCAACATGGGATGACATGTTTTGTCATGGAAAGTGAGCCAGACCTTACGTATAGCCATTTCTCCTTCCTTTTGTGCCAAGCAAGTGAATATCTGCGGGAATTTTCCTTTGAGTACAAATATTATATCATCATCTTCTTTTAATGACCCCATAATCCCTTGCAGGGTAGAGTCAGGGCAACTGAATGGAGCTGAGTGTTTACTGGCCGCATGCCCTTCCTGTCACCAATGCGGAGTTTTGTTCAGCAGATATATTCTCAGTGTGCCCAGAGAGAGAAATATCTGCCTCTACCTAGGATCAAACTCACAGCTTCCTGATTGTGAAGCTGTGAGTTCCACCTCTAGGCCACTGGACCACTGGCCTTTGTATGGGGTACCTTAAATAAGGTGAGTTTGTTTGAGGAGAGTGAGCACTGCATTGCTGCACTGGTAGCAAAGGGGGAAAAAAAGCTTGGCTTGGCCTTGGAAAAGTAGTCACCTAATGTTCTTATTTTTCCACTCCTGTCCTGCAGGAAAAAAAGTGTTGCACAGGCCAGTCATCTTCCAAGTGCATCCTGAGAGAGAAACCAGTACTGTCAGGGTGTCAAGACATTATGTAAATGATCCTTCAGACTTGGCTCCACTGGAGTCGTAGCAAAGGACATCTCTTCTTTTGAAACTCAGTTTTTTACGCTTTCCCCCCTTAAGGTAATATATTACCAACTGCAGCATTTTTTTTAAAATTCATATTTATATGCCGCCCTTCTCCGGAGACTCAGGGCGGCTTACAATTTTTGGAGCACAACCCAATGCGGTCAGCAATAGCCTTCATTCCATTGTATATGCCTGCTTATTACTAGGGCTTTTTGGGCCCCCCAAGCGGCATTTTTACAAAGCCAGCTTATTGCCCCCAACAATCTTTGGTCCTCAATTTACCTACCCCGAGAGGATGGAAGGCAGAGTCAACCTTGAGCCTGGTGGGATTCGAGCCTGCACTAATTGCAGGCAGCTGGAACTAAGTGCTAGGCGTTTAACAGCCTGCACCACCCTTATTGAGTAATAAGGGAAACAGTCATTCCCGAGAAATTGCACACAATCTTTGTTTTGCATCCAAGGTGTTCACACTGCAACTCACCTTTCTAGTGCAGACATCAAGGACAACACTTAGGAAAGGAATAACCAAATAAGAGTTGGAAGGGACCTTGGAGCCAAGAAACCCTGTTTAATTTCAGACAAATGGTTGTCCAATCTCTCCTTGAAAGCCTCCTGTGATGGAGCACCCATAACTTCTTGAGGCAATTCGTTCCACTGATTAATTGTTTTAATTATCAGGAAAATTCTTTTGAATTCTAGGTAGCTTCTCTCCTTTGTTAGTTTCCAACCATTGCTTCTTGTCCTACCTTCAGGTGCTTTGGAAAATAGATTGATCCCCTCTTCTTTGTGGCAGCCTCTTAGATATTGCAACACTACTATCATGTCATCCCTGCAGCCGTAGCTGCCAGCCAATGGGAGTGCAGGGTTTCTTCCCGCACTATTTAAACCAATACCATTTGACATTTTACAAGAACAGTTCAAATAAACCAATAACATTCAAACCTACATACATAACACTTCTTTTCCTTAAACTAGACATATCCGATATCTGCAAACGTTTTTCATAGGGAAGAAATCAGGAGCTTGATGCCCCAATCTGTACAGCCTTTCTGGATAATGGAGCCTCTGAAAAAGGCATATGCATTTAAAAGCATTTTTGGATACTGTGAATGTGGCATTTCAAATAGCTATGGGACTGTTGCTTTGAAATAAGACTTTTTAAAAAACTTTTTTATTTTTGCAAAATCATTTTTTCAGATGGTCCATAAAATCTAAACCATAGAAGAGATATTTCTGATACAGGTGGAATTGGGGACAGAGAGTCGGGGAAGGAGGAATGCCTGTATGTTAGGCACACATTTCTGCAGAAAACACTTGTGATCTTTATTAAGACTGAGTGTCCATCAACAGCCAAATGAATGCATGCCACTTCTGCATATTCTCCTAGGAAATAACTGCAAAGTTTGAAGGAGAATGAGCTCTCTATAGAACTGCCAGAGTTTTCAATCTCTTTCTGGCCATTTAATCTGCAGGAATTAACAGGTGAAGTTTATCAAAAGACAGAAATAAATGCCATCCCAGGGGTATCCACCGGATAAGGATAGAAACAGGCAAGATGTCAGGCAAACATATGCAAAAGGGATTGAGCTGATATCATGACTCCTTTGCCAGTTTCCACACATACACACATCACAAATTATACTGGGCTGTTTGAAATCACAGTTAAAGCTGATGTCCCTACTTCCAGTTTGTGAATATCATTTAGAGTTGGTCACAACTAAAACAGCATATATACCTATGTGAATAAATATGGTGAAAGCACCTAGGTCACAACTGTGTATAATTTCCTCAGGTGTTATCACTTTAGATGTATTTAATGATATAATTTTCCTCAACTGAAATATTTGAAAATGGTAACTGTCCGTCTTAATAGAAAATCCCCAGCTGAGATTTCACATGGAGAGGGGAACAAGGCTGGGCAACCTTTTCCTCCCATTGAATATTTGTATGCCCCACCCCTCAACCAGAAACACAGCCTGAAATCCTAGGCAAAGTGCCAATTCTTGTGAGATTTTGATGAACTCGCTCTAAGAATCCATGAGATCTTGCACAAGAATGCCCAAATCGTGTTTTTGTGATTTTAGTACCTAAAAATAGACATTTGGGGTTTGTTTTTTTTTAATGTGATGAGGGTTGGTGTAATGTTTGGAAAGACCATAGCCTCTCTGGAACTTGTAGGCGACTTATTGCTGAGCTTCTTCACTAGAGATAGAGACGTGGCATGTATTTACCACCAGAAAGAGAGATAATAAGGAAAATAATGGCTTGTGCAGAATCCGATAGGCTAACCTTAGAATTGAAAAATAAGGGAGAATCAGTTTATCATGAAATGTGGAATAAGTTTTATCAGTGGTTACAAAACAGAAGGGTAGGTCAGAACAAAAATAGCCAGGATGAACAGAATCAAAAAGCAAATACTGTATCAATAATATGAAAGTTAATGGTTTAGCAATATCTTTGTATGTATGGCAAATGTAACGCCAAAACAGCAGCACTGTTGTATATTTATAGTTGTAAACAATAATATATAGTAAACAAATGTGTGTGTGTGTGTGTGTGTGTGTGTATAACAATGATGAGTAGATGGTAGTACCGTAATATACCTGTTTCTGCTTTCTGCCTGCATATATGATATGTATGTACTACCTACATCTGAAGTGTCTAAAGAAGGCCTATGTTCTTCTGAGACTCTTTATGTTCCCCCACAGAGCTTTTAGTAGTCTTTTCACATCAAGCTGCATCACTTCAGAATTTAATCAGCTCAACTGATGCTCCAGGGAAATGCAGCGAATTTGGATATTTCTTCAGCAGCTGTACAATAGATGGTCCTCCTAAGAAGGAATTCCCCTTCATCCTAGGCTCTGGGATTTCCCTCAAGCAAAGTCGCTGTCTTGCCATCTTTTCTTCATACTATCTCCACCCCAATATGTCTGGATTGCCTAAGGGACAGCTTGCACAGAGGCTGATTTTTCAGAAGTCATTTTTCCTTGTAAAAAAAAAAGGCAAATGCAGGTAAAAAAAAAAACAAGAAAAGGAGCATAACACTAACTATCTGTCATTCTTGGCTATCTGAAAAAAATGTCAGCTGATTCAAGAAGAGTAAGATGAGGATGCAGGTGGAGTGCCCCACAGCAGGGTGAAAGTGCTGATAAAATAATTTAGGAGGTGAAACTGATGGGTTTGCCTATTGATATGTTCTCTGCACAAATATTCCTACAAATGATTGGGTCCTCCATAAATGTAGGAAATTCCAGGTTCAGCGCATAACCTTGAATGAAGAGACCTGTATCCTGAGGTAGATTAATTTGTGCTAACTCTTCAAAGGTAGGTAAGTAGGTAGTTAATCAATCAGCAACTAACTGTTGAATGGGCAAGAGCACACTGCTATCACCCGATCGAATTCAACCTAAAGAGTAATCATATGTACTGCAGTAGTGGGATCTTACCTGTGCCACTACCGGTTCTGTGGGTGATCGATCGTGTGCATGCGTGCCCCTAACATGCACATGCGTGCATGGCCCTAACACATCAATCATCTGAGAGGATAAAGAAACGAAAAGCTAGGAGCAACCCACCCAGCCATGCTCTTCTTTTAGCCTCTCAGCTGATAGTCTGAGGCTTTGTCCTCCTCTCAGCTGATTGGAGGCTTTTTTGTTTACTACCGGTTCAACCACTGATATACTGTAATGCTTTATAAATCATAACAATGTGATCTTCCCAATCTGTCCCAACATTCCCCAGCCACTGAGCCAAGAATATAAATGATGGAGAAAGTAGAGACAACAGATTTTTTTTTATTCTTGGTCATTGTACAACATCTGAATGTTGACAAAGAGGCGAGTCCCCATACAATTCAATACAAAATTCATTGGATTCCTACTTGCAGGGCCAGCAAATGAGACAGCATCTGCATTTTTTTCTTGAAAGTAAGTCCCACTGACCTCACTGAGGAGCAGCATCTGGCTAACTCTGACTGACCTCAGAATCTGTGGGTCCGAGTATGTAGCTTTTGATTCCTGGTGACTCCTGGACCAGTCCCTACATTTTTCTTGCAGAAGCTGTTTGCTCTTGTCTCTTCCTTCCTAGATCTGTGAGAAAATGGCTACCAGAAGGTTGCCCTGCTGACTGTGCCTAAGGCAAGGCTAGAATTATTCAGAAGAGCCGCAGTGGTCAGAATGCAGTACTGCAGGCTACTTCTGCTGACTGCCAACTGCCTGCAATTTGACAGTTTGAATCTCACCAGGCTCAAGGTTGACTCAGCCTTCCATCCTTCCGAGGTGGGTAAAATGAGGATCCAGATTGTTGGGGACAATAGGCTGACTCTGTAAACTTCTTAGAGAGGGCCGTAAGGTGGAATATAAATCTAAGTGCCATGTTATTGCTAGAACTCAGGTTTTCTGAATTTCTACTCTGGGGTGGGGGCTTTATCTACTACTCCAAATTGGATTAGTAGAAGCTAGTTAGTTAATAATTGGATGAGAGTCCACCAGAAAATCCTAGGATTGTAATTTGTATGCAGCAGTTTATATCAGGGTCAGGTCCTTACAGTGTGTTGCATCACCACTGCTCATTTCAGACAGATAAGATGTGTTGGGTGCATACAACTCACTTCAGTTCCCTTTGAGTTCAGTTCAGCTGCTGAAAGTGAACTGATTGAGCTTTGTGAATCAGAGACCTATTCTTCAAAGCACCCGAGGGCAAAACAAGAAGTAACAGATGGAAACTTCTCAGAAAGACATCCAACCTAGAACTAAGGAGAAATTTCCTGTCAGTTAGAATAATTAACTAATTAAATTAATTAATAATTAACTAATTAAATTAATTAATAATTAAAAAACTGGAGGTTTTTTAAAGAAGAAATGGGACAGCCACTTGTCTGAAATGGTAAAGGGTCTCCTGCTTGTGCAGGGGGTTGGACTAGAAGACCTCTAAAATCCCTTCCAATTTCGTTACTCTATTATTCTATAACTAGTTTGGGAAGTAAAAAGCTATCAAGATAAAAAGCTAGCAAACCACTTTGATATTGTTGCCAAAGAAATTGTGTGGTGGTATCCGTTGTAAGCAGGAGTCAAGCTTAATGTGAAAACATCTTTATCTTTGTTTTGGGGTCAGGGGGGCTTCTTTCCAAGTAAACAGTGCACAAGAATGCAACCATGAAATAGATTTGGGAGGGTTTTTTTTTTATAATAACACTTTCTGTGTCAGGCCATTATTCAAGACAGGAGTAAGAAAACCACAACTTCTAAAATACCTCAAGTAAACATGCCCATGCAGACAATACTGTCATCAGAGTTTGTTGTAAAGAGGGCTCCTTCTGTGGGAATCTCTTTTTTATTTTAACTGTGATGATGAAAAAGGCCGCCTCTCTTCTTCCAGCCACCAAATGTCTGCCAATGGCAAGATCACAAGGAGGCCCCAGCGGCTGTGGGAAGCCGCTGAGCAGGTTCATATGGGAAGAGATGAATCCAGAGATGATCTCCGATCCCAGGATGTTAAAAGCTAAAGCTGAAGTTGAACAAACTAGAAAGCAGCGACGTTGGCGCTAGACCAACATGGTTCATTCTGCCACTGGCAGATCACAGTCAGATGGACATCACAAGCTGGATGAATAGAAGTCTCCAGGGTAGCTCCACAGAGGGTATATTACAATAATCCAGTCAGGAATTGGCCAGATTATGAATAGCTAAGGCCTGGATTTATTTCTTCAAGAAAAGACCATTTTTCTACATCCGGTTGTTACCTCCCATTGCCAGTTGGATTAAGAAATGTTATCAATGTCTTAATAAAGCTCAAAGAGTCTGGGGGGAAAAGTATGAGTATACATGGGCCATCTATTTTATCTCTCTGAACAAGCGAGAAGTTGCTGAGAGGTCTCTAATGAACTCAGAGGAGATGATGAATAATTCATATATATACATCCACTTAACAAGCAAATTCACTAATAAGCCAACCACCTGTTGCTTGCCCAGCAGAAAAAAGAAAACACCTGGTTCTGTTCCTGGTTTGATAAGCCAATATGTTTAATCTCCAGATCCTCTCCCTGCATTTTGCCTCAGATAACTGAAGTAGAGACTCGGAGACCCTCTGCTCCAGCCACACTCGTAATAGTGACAGAGCTTTGATGTCCCCTCATTCAACAGAATGTTGTTTAGTTCAAAGCCAAGAACAGAGGTGCTTCTTTGCTTTTAAATTATTAGCTTCCTAAGTCTTCTGTAATAATAGAGTTTGACTGAAGTGTGCAGTTTATTAACTCCATAAAGATGATATTAAAACGGAGAAAGGCAGCTAAAAGTTTTGCCTTGCAGTTCAGCAGCAGGGGTTTTTCAATACTTTGATCTCAATCAATGCTAAATGTCTTTGTGTGAGAGAAAGAAAGAGAGCAGGCACCAAGCTGAAATTACTTTTGGCATAAATGCGGCATCAATTATTGAACTCTTCTTCTTACAAATTAAAGTCTTCAACCAGTCCTCTAATTCTGGTTTCCGTTTCCTTCCCCACCTGCTTTTAGTAGACTGCTAAATGGAAGACATCGTGGACCAAGGGGCTAATCAGATCCAGGTTGACCTTCTCCAGTTCTTGGCCGAGGACAGCATGCTCTGGTTTTAGGTATGCTTTGGGGATGGGTGAATATTAGCAGACCTCTCCATCCAGGGACAATGAAACCTGCCAATGAAAAGCAGACTCCACATTGCTACTGTTTTATTTCCTAGAAAATCTGTTAATCTCCCTCACAGTGATCTTCACTGCTGCTAAGATGGACATGCTAAAAGCATGGCATGAGTTGAGCAGCATTCCCTCCAGATGACCAATGATGGAGCACAGCTGGTACCTCAACCCCATCTATGTTGTGTTTCTATGTGCTGCCTGCAGCTGGAGCAATTCCTGAAAAAATGAAGTACCAAGCCACTCCTTGGCTCAATATAAAAGCCGAACAATAGCTTGATATCTCCACTGGAGGACACCCAGGGGTAGCTGGCAAGTGGGACAAATCTTCTCATGTCAAGGATGGTTGGCTAGTTTCCTGCATGTTTCAGAAAATGGGTCAGTCAAAAGGCACTAAGTTTTTTCTCCTTTGGCCCAGCCAGAACTTTTGAGAAAAGAAGGTTATTATGTCTGAGAGCCAAGCTACATTTTTGAAAAAATGGTAGTGGAATAAACCATGGTAACAGATGCAAGTTCGTTCAAGCCACAAGGCCTAGTTGATCTTTGTAAGTTCCTCCAAGCCACAAGGCCCAGTTGATCTCCAAGTTTCAATGCCTTGTTGATCTTTGTTTAAAGTAGAACTGAACCTCCTTTCCATCAGCCTGTAAAGAAGGGAGCTAAATCTGACCAAAGAAAAGCTGTGATTTACAGTGAATTCCTTCTGATATAATTCTATTAAAAAGTTTTGAAATTGCCTTAGAATATGTATAGCTTGTCAATCATTTCTCTATCACTCACATCGAGGCACGCATCTCCTCGCCTGGCCTCTCATGACTGTGGGGATGCTGCAACAGTGGTAAGTGTGAAAAATGATCATAAGTAACTTTTTTCAGTGCCATTGTAACTTTGAATGGTCACTCCACACAAGCAAAGTACCAACAAAGGAGGGGAAAAAACTGCAGAGAAGTTCCTGAGACAGAAAGTCTAGTCCTGCCAAGAATATAATAAAGGTTAACAGAGAGGCAGTTTCTGTAAGCAACACCAGAATGTTTCCTTCCTGCCTTCCTTACAGGATTAGGCCAGTAATTTCTTCTAACAACTGGTTCTCCAAACTGCTTAGAATGTTAACCACTGGTTCTAGTGAATAGGTGCGAACTGGTAGAATCCACCCCTGGGTGGGGCTAAGAGTGCTTTTGCAACCCCAGGGTGGTTGGGGGCTTGAGATTGCTCCTTCCAGCTCTTTTAACTTTTTAATATCCTCATTTTAACCTTGTTTAGTTTTACGGGTACTCCTATGCATCTTCAGTTATGTTCATATGGGGATGGTCCAATAAAAACTCTAGGCCATATGTCTATGGAGATTATCTGTCATCCATTCGTTTTTAGGGTAGGCTTTCTAGGGCTTAACAGTAGCAGCATCCTTTCAACTCATAGATCTGTTAGGATGAGACAGCTACTCTTCCTCCTGTTAAAGAGCCTTGGTGGCACAGCGGTTAGAGTGCAGTACTGCAGGCTACTTCTGCTGACTGCCAGCTGTTTGTAATTTGGCAGTTTGAATCTCACCAGGTTCAAGGTTGACTCAGCCTTCCATCCTTCCGAAGTGGGAAAAATGAGGACCCAGATTGTTGGGGGCAATACGCTGACTCTGTAAACAACTTAGAGAGGGCTGTAAAGCACTGTGAAGCGGTATATAAGTCTAAGTGCCATTGCAGGAGATGGGCGGAGCTGGTGTCACTGTGAGACGGAGGTGATCTTGACTCCTGAGATCACCCCCGATACTGCCGCTTCGGGACGGTCCCCCGGGATCTAAACCGACTCGTAGGGTTGGTGAAAGTTGGGGGCGCCTCCTGTTGATCCCAGGGACGTTGCAAAGTCCCTGGTTGATCCAGGACAGCCCCTTTACCCGAAACGCGCTGAGGCAGCCATCGGGCTGAAGAAGCTGTGACAGCTCCAGAGGAATGAGATCGGAAGAAGTTTGTCGGTCGGTGAGATCATTTTGTTGTTAACCCTTTGGGAACACCCTAGTAATTCTAATGGTGTGAAATTGAGTGTGAGATGGACTAGGCGGAAGAGATTTGGCTTGAAAGTTAAGAGTTTTGTTTCTTCTTTCTTTTTATGGCTTTAAAGACTTTTCCCTTCACTTTTTCTTCTTGGGAGTTTTGAATACCTTTTATATTTTTGAACTTTGTCTCCTTTTTCTTTTTCTTTCTTTTGGCACTGGGGCTCTAATGTAATTTGGCTATTTTGACTTGGTTACTTTTCATTTTTGCATATAAGAAATGGCTGCTGAGGCTTTTTTCTGTCCTTCTTGTTTTGAATGAGACAGGAAGTGATATATTTTGGGAGCCATCCGGCAAGGAAGTGAAAGTTGGCTGAGAGATACAATATTGCTACCTAGAGGCTCGCTATCTTATACAAACATATACATTTGCAAGGACTGTATCCAAGGCTCTGTTGATTAGAAAGTGCTGGACAGGTGCTTTTGGAATATCTTTGAGCCTGCAGTTTGGAATTGAAGAGTAAAGCGACCTTGGAGAGTTTTAAAATAAAAGAACTGGAATTCTTTGAGAGGCAAAAACAGAAGAGCTGGAATTTCTCCTCCTTCAATGGACTTTGCATAGTGGCAGTGGAATAAAGAGTGATATTGCTTCCTGCCAAGGTCTCCTATTGTTTGGAACTTAATTTTTATAATTGGAGCCCCTAAAATATATTTTGTTATTCTTAAAGGATACTTTACTATTTTTTTCAACTTTTTATTGATATCTTCCTATTTTTCAATTTTTAGTCCTTTCTCTTTTGAGAGGTGGCTTTTCATTTTGTACATTGGAAACAAGACAGTTAACTATTGGATCTTTTCTTTTTCTTTCCCTTCTTTTTTAAACTCAAGTTTTTATTTATACATTCTTTTCTTAGTTTTTAAATTTTTATTTTTTCTTCAAATCATGACACGTTATTGAATTCCTCTTTTTTCTTTTTTTTACTATTTTTCTCTTTTTTCTTTTTGAGTAGGATTGTTCCTCTCCCTTTTTATATTACTAATTTTTACTTTTTTTATTATTGGCTTCCATTCCCTTTTTCTTTCCCTTTTTTGGAATTGGTGTTGACAATCTCTGCAACAATGAGTAGAAGATCTTCAGTTCCACAAGTTACAACTCTCACATCAACAATATCACAACAAGAAAGGGAAAAAGAGAAAGAAGATAAAATACAGATGATATTACAAGCGGTGAGCAAGATTGGAACAAAAACAGAGAAAATTGAGATAATTGAACAGAAGCTGGACAAGACAGATGAAAGTATAAAAGCTCTATGGCAAACAATGGAGAAATATGGTGAGAGGATTAAGAAAGTTGAGGAGCAGCAAGAACAAAGAGATGAAGAAATGAAGAGTTTCAACATCAGATTAAGTGAAGTTGAGAGTGACCATAATGAATCACTGCGAAGCAAAGTTGATAGATCGGAATTTTATTTGAGATTCCAAAATGTCGAGGAAGAGAAGGGTGAAAATTTGTTGGAGAAAATGACACAGATCTTGGCAGAATTGTTAGAAACAACCGAAGAGAAGATGAGGGATGGAATAGATGAAATATTTCGAGTCCATACAAGGTATGCAACGAGGAATAGACTTCCAAGAGAAATCCATATTAGGTTCACTAAGAAGAGCATTAAATCACAAATACTGCAAGCAACTAGAGATAAGACATTGAAGCACAATAACAAAGATATTATGGTATTGAAACAGGTACCAAGAAGAATAAGAGAGAGGAGAAGAGAATATGCATTCTTATCCAAAGAACTGTTGAAGAGAGGTGTAAATTACAGATGGTTAATACCAGAAGGCCTTCTGTTCGTGTGGCGGGAACAAAGACATAGAATTGATACAGTGGAGAGAGCGCAATTCTTTTACGATGAATATTTTAGAGGAAAGGATGGAAATGGAAGACAAGAGGAGCTGATTGTGGAACTTCCAAAGGAAGGTGTAGCAACAAGTGAAGAAGAGGAACAACTTGGAGCGGTAGGTGGTCTACCTAGAGAACGAAGAGAAGTTAGAACGACTAGAGCAACAAAACCTATATACAAGACCTAAAATGGAAGGGAAAAACTGATTTCGATGAATATAAATGGACTTAATTGATTGCTAAAAGAAGGAAAATATTTCATAAATTAGAGAAACTAAAACTTGATATAATTTGTCTACAAGAAGTTCACATTAAAAACAACATGAATATGTATTGAGACAAAAAAGTTAGGAAAGTTATTTACATCATTGGCACAATGTAAAAAGAGAGGAGTGGTCTTGTACATTAAAGATATAATTACTGCAGAATTGATTTATACAGATGAAGATGGGAGGATTTTAATGGTGGAGATAATAGACAACAACACTAAAATGCTCTTGATAGCAATATATGCACCAAGTGAGAATCAAGAAGAATTTTATAAGAAATTATACCAAAAAGTGATTGAATTAGACTATGCAAATATTTTTTGATGGGAGATTTTAATGGGATAATTAATGATCAGCTTGACTATAAATCTGAGAGAACTAAAAGAAAACTAGAAGAAAGCTGCCCAAGTCCTTTTTCAAATGATAGAAGAAATGAATATTAAAGATATATGGAGAGAGAAATATTGGAAATAAAGAATTTACTTTTTATTCAAACAGACATGAATCATGGTCAAGAATAGATATGGTATGGGCATCTGCAGATATGCTCTCCGATATAGAGAAAATTCAAATTGAAATTGGGACCTGGGCAGATCACAATCCACTGATAGTTGCTTGGAAAGGACAGAGGAGAAGATCTAGATGGACATTAAATAATATGATTTTGAAAGAAGAAGAATTTAAAAAGAGAATTGAAACAGAACTTACCTTTTTCTTCAAGGAAAACAGAAAAGAAGATACATCATTACAAACCCGTTGGGATGCGATGAAGGCCTATACAAGAGGATTGATAATTGACTACACAAGGAAAAGAAATACTAAACGGAAAAAGACATTTAAAATATTGGAAGATGATTTCATGAAATTGGAAAAAGAATTACAAGAATCACCGCAAGGGAAAGATATTAAAAGGAAAATGGACATGATTAAACATAAAATGGCTTTAATGGATAAAGAAGATGTTGCTCAAAAGATTAAAGGCATTAAACAAAATTATTTTGAAAATGCTAATAAACCAGGAAGATGGTTAGCTTATAAAATTAGAAAGGAAAGAGAAACAAAGAAAATTAGCCAATTAATAGATGGAAAAGGGAATATACAATATGGGAATGATGAAAAGAAAAAATTATTCGAGACTATTATGAAAAACTGTACTCTCAAGAAGATATCCCAGAAGAAAAAATTAAACAGTATTTACAAAAGACAAGACTGCCACAGATACCTAAAGATATTGAAATAATGTTAGAAGGGAATATAACCATGATGGAATTGACAGAAGCTTTGAAGAAACAAAATACAGGGAAAGCACCAGGTCCAGATGGCTTACCGAATTTTATAAGACCTTCCAGGAAGTGTTAAGCACTCCCCTTCTAGAAGTGATGAATGAAGTGTTACTAAAAAAGAGAATACCTGAAACATGGTTGGAAGCCTATATCACCCTTATACCTAAAGAAGAAATGGACCTACAAGTTAAAAATTATAGACCTATCTCACTGCTGAACTCAGATTATAAAATTTTTGCTTCAATATTGGCAGAAAGAATGAAAAGGTACTTAAATGAATTTATCCACACAGATCAAAATGGATTCTTGCCAAAACAACAAATTAAGCAAAATGTGAGAATAATTTTAGATACTTTGGAGTACTATGAAGCACACCCTGAAAAACAGATGGCATTGGTGTTCTTAGATGCTCAAAAAGCATTTGATAATGTGAATTGGCGATTTATGATATTGCAAATGATGCAAATGGGCTTTGGAAAAAACTTTATACAGGCTATTGAGACAATATATAACAACCAAACAGCGAAGATATTGGTAAATGGAGAATTGGCAGAATTTATAGAGATAAGAAAAGGTTGTCCTCTGTCGCCCCTGCTGTTTGTCTTAACATTAGAAGTGCTGAATAGAGCCATTAGAGAAGATGAAGAAATAAAAGGAATGAAAATTAAAAAAGAAGAATATAAACTACAGGTGTTTGCAGACGATTTGATATTCATATTAGAAGATCCACTTAAATCAGTGCCTAAGTTGATAGAGCAAATAGAAAAATATGGAATGGTGGCAGGCTTAAAAATTAATAAAGACAAAACAAAGATTCTAACAAAGAATATGTTAGCAAAACGTAAGAAAGACCTAGAAGATTTACTAGAGATACAGATTGCAAATAAAGTTAAATATTTGGGAATATATATAACATCAAGATGCAGTACATTGAAAGAAGATAATTATATAAAACTCAAACAGCAGATAGCGACATATCTTGAAAGATGGGAAAATATGCAATTATCTCTTATTGGCAGAATATCGACAGTCAAGATGAATGTTCTACCCAGAATCCTATATTTATTTCAGACAATCCCAATTAGACTTGGGAAAGAGTACTTTGAAGATTTAAATAAAATCACATCAAAATTTATACGGCAGGGCAAAAAACCAAGAATTAAATTTAAGCTATTACAAGATGCAAGGTCTAGAGGAGGATTTGCACTACCTAATTGGGAATTGTATTATGAAGCGGCAAGTTTGATGTGGGTGAAAGAATGGATAACGTTGAGAAATAATAGATTATTAACCTTAGAAGGTCATGATTTGCTATTAGGATGGCATGCTTTCTTATGGTATAAGGGAACAAAAAAACAAGGATATTTTAGAAGACACTTATGTTCGAGAAGCTTTATTTTTAAATTAGGAAAAAACTAGAAAACAACATTATATACAAATTCCATTATGGGTATCTACTATTGAAGCTTTTTCATATCCAATAATATATAAGAAGGAACAAACAATTAGATATGGAGAGATTTTAAATGAAAAGGGTGAACTCAAATCGATGCAAACATTACAAGAACAAGGAATAAAAATGAATTGGTTTTCATATTTGCAAATACAATCCAGATATGATGAGGATGTTAGGACTGAAGGTATTTATAAAAAGCAAACTGAATTAGATAAAATTTTGATGGGTACAAATGAAAAAGTGATTTAAAAACTCTATGGTCATTTATTAGAAGTTAGAATGGAAGAGGAGCAGGTTAAGGAAACAATGATTGCTTGGGGAAAAATTTTGGTTATGGCATAGATTTAGAGAGATGGCAAACACTATGGGATCAGAATTATAAAATGACAATGTCAACTGCATATAAAGAAAATTTGTATAAGATGTTTTACAGGTGGCACCTATCCCCGAGAAGGATCGCAAGAATGTTTAAGGACAAATCGGATAAGTGTTGGAAATGTCATCAGATACCCGGCTCCTACTACCACATGTGGTGGACTTGCGCTGATGCTAAAAGATACTGGACTAAAATCCACATGTGGTTGGAAAAAACGACACAACAACATATAGACCTGAAACCTGAGATATTCCTATTGGGAATTGTACCAGAGACATTTAACAAAGAACTGAAATACTTGATTGTTAATGTACTGACAGCTGCTAGAATTGTATTTGCTAAAAATTGGAGAAATTGCAAGATACCTATGCAGGAGGAAGTGATTAAGAAGATTTTGGATTGTGCGAAATGAGTAGATTAACATTTGAAATTACGGACCAAGAAGAAAAGCAGTTTTATAAGATATGGAACATGTTTTATCAATGGCTAGATAAAAAGTTTGGTAATATATGGGATATATATGGAATATAAAGATAGATAGAACTGTTGAAACAATATAGAGATTATAATATGGTAGAGGATTAATAATAATGATAATGGTTTTTCCTTTTCGTAATACTGAGTATGAATAACGAGGGGAAGGCACTGTGAATTTTGACCAACCGACACACTTGAAATTGATATGGATTTGTGTGTTGTATGTTTGTTTGTTATGTTTGTTCTTTTTGGAAAAATAAAACCTTTTTAAAAAAATAAAAAAAAGTCTAAGTGCCATTGCTATTGCTATTAAAAGGTGAAAGGGATGTTGCAAAAGATGGAGTGGTGGATTTTAGAACTGAACTAAAGGAACATTATGGATGATCCCAGGTTGACCTTCATTAGCTGCTGGATACAAAGCAGGCAAATAAGTTGCAGACTTTGTCCAAATTCTTTTCCCCTTTGAAACAGCATGTCTTATTGGCCAGAGGCAGCCAGTGAAAGTTTAAAAAGTGAAAGGCAGCACAACCTCCCCTGAAGAGAGTGACCGTGCTCACAAGAATAGATAAAACCCTGACCACATCATATTTCCCTTAACAGCAATAGTGTATACCTTCTGGGCAACAGTATATAGTATAATAAAATATACTATTATATTATATGCTAGGATATTATATGCTATTATATTTATATTATCTACTATGGTATTATCTACTATATTATATACTATTACATACTATTATATTTATTATATCATATCATATTAACACATTATATTTATTATAATAATATTATATAATATTATAGTATAGTATAATAGTATATAGGCAATAGTATATTATAGGTTCCTCTACTTGAGCACGGGCTGGACTAGAGAAGCCCTCCAAGGTCCCTTCCAGCATTATTCTATTCTATTCTATTCTATTCTATTCTATTCTATTCTAATTCTATTCTATTCTATTCTACCTACCTTTTGAGTGTGTTTTTAACTGTGCTTACCAATGAGATTGTATTCACCAACTAGATCATGATTGTCTAATAGTAACTTTTTAACACCCAGTAACTAAGGTAAGCCTGCACCCTTGCTTTGGAAATGAATTTCCAAATGCTCTTCTTCTAGACAGAATAAAACTATTCCTTCTGTACAGTAGCACAGGGATTTCCACCTCTGTGTCTTTCATTGGTGCTGGATACCAGACATAAGAAATCCAGGGTTCCTGAGCCAGCAGCTTCTCGCAATATTATTATGCCTGTGCTCCCTACTTCTGAGAAGAGGGAAGAGTTTCAGGAAAGCTGATGTTCACCAAACTCAGGTCTCTTGGCAGAGGGATCTTTGGAAATTGATAATGTTTCTGCAATAGGCTTACAGGTAGTCCTCAACTTACAACAGTTCATTTAGTGACCATTCAAAGTGACAATGGCACTGAAAAATGTGACTTATGACCATTTTTAACACTTACGACTGTTGCAGCAAGCCATGGTCATATGATCCAAATTCAAACAGTTGGCAACTGATGCATATTGCACTGATGGTTACAGTGTCCAGGGGGTCATGTAGTCATTTTTCCAACCTTCTGATGAGCAAAGTCAATGGGGAAGCCAGATTCACTTAACTATCATGTCACTAACTTAACAACTGGAGTGATTTACTTAACAACGGTGGCAAGAAAGGTTGTAAAATGGGGCAAAACTCATGTAGAAACTGTCTCACCTAGTGACAGAAATTTCAGCTTCAATTATGGTTGTAGGACAAGGACTACCTGTATTTGCCCAGAAAGGAAACCTGGGATAAAAATCAGGATGTTCCACTATTATCCAGTCCTGGTCCTCTTTCGATTTCTTGGGGAGCCCCTAATTCCACTAGGCTCCACTTTGCAGAAAGCCAATATCTGTTTTTCCTCTGTTTCAATGCATGAGACGAAGAACAAAGTCACCTTTAGAGTTTGTCGACATATGGCAATGCACTTTGGGGAACAAACCCCTGACTTTGTTAGATAAGTTTGTCAAATTGAAAGGATTCCTGTAATTTATTATTAAGATGACAACTCCTAGAAGACTTGGCTGAACTTGCAAAACAAAGTCAGAACTGGTTAATATTTAGAATGGAATGCTAGAACTGAAATGAAAAAAAAAATTACCATGATGGAAGATGTCATGTCTTTGAGTGATGCTACAGCCTGCAAGTCAGTTAACCAAACTGAACTATGGACGGGTTTACATCTTGCTTATGTCACTCCTCCAAAAGATGAGTCCTGGTGCCAATATAAGGTGGAGGTTTTGATTTTAACTTCAGCACTGTGTCTCTTCGAAAAGGATTCTCGTAATATAAGCTATCCCAAAACTAAGCCCCAGTTAAAATTGTCAGCCAGGTGGACACATTTGGTACCATATTTCCTAAAAATAAGACCTAACTGAAAAATAAGCCTTAATGAATCTTTTGGAGCAAAAAAGACCCAGTCTTATTTTCAGGGAAACACTGGTATTACCATCTATCCTTTCTTTGCAGACCCTAAATCAGCAATATCACAATCAGGTAATTTTGGAACCCAGATTTAATAATCTTACAGTGATCTGGGCAGAGTGCTTCAGTATATAATTTGTATGTAAAAGCATGATAAATCAGAGTTTTGAGCTTCAGACCTCTGCCCTAAAATCCTGCCTTCAAAGCATCATAATTATTTGATCATGATTTACTGTATATATAAGCAAGCTTGACTATTGCCTGTTGGTTCAAAGCATAATGATATAAAAGAAATGAAGTCATATCCTATCTGATGAAAGCTTTTCAGGCTTACTTTGAAATCTTTGGCAAGCTGTTTGAGAAACAGTTAACAATCTATATGCTTTGCATAGAGAAAAGTTTCAGAGTCAATTCCACATTAAAATGTCTCTGCTAAAAAAAAAAATCTGTTTCCAGCCTTGGGAAGCAATTGGGAGTCAGAGCAGACAATCCTGAGCTGGATGAAATAATTATCTGATATGAATCAGTTCTGTATTTCCACTTCTGTAGAGTTCAAAATTCATCATATTATCTGAAAATCGTCCCCTGTTGTTTTTCAACCCAGGTGGATAAATTTTGTCGGACAGGGAGCACATTTTCTTTAAAAAATGCTTTGGGTATTAAAAACTGCAGACGAAAGATTGATGGTGTGATGTGATAAAGTCCAGCAAATAGGCAAAGCCTTGAATTTACCAATCTCTGTTAAGAGATTGGTAAATTGCTTTGTGGTTTATTAGTGACAATTTTAGGGGACACTTGTTTCTTCTCCAAATAAATCTTTTTCCCATAGTTGTTTTCTTCCTATATCCACCTTTATTGTTGAGCTTCCTGTCAAATTTTAACAGTGTGATTTGGGTTTGCAAAAGGCAAAACAAAAAACTCAAGCTACAGATTGTGGGAAGCTACAGATTGTGGGAAGCTACAGATTGTGGGAAGCTACAGATTGTGGGAAGCTACAGATTGTGGGATCGGTGGTGTACTCTGAGCTTGGTTGTTTTCTTGTGGACGTATCGTTACCAACTAGGTAACATCATCAATGCTAGTAAGGATTGTGGTTTGTTGTCAGTTTATATTCTAGTGGCTGTGTTGGTGTATCAGTGTTGGTGGAAGTGGTCTTGGTGATTCCTTGATTAGGCTGTTGTTTACTGTTGGCTTGTTTGTTTGAGTTAGTAGTTGGTAGTTCTTTGACAATGAATAATAACCAATAAGTTGTCTCATTCAAGGTGAAATGGGACAACTTGCCATGGCTAACTCGCCTGATGGCCATGGTCAATTTGCTGCAGCCAAAATGTGCGGGACAACTTTACCACAGGACAATTCAACAATTTAATTTAATTATTTAAAATAATTAAAACATTATTTTAATTTTTGTCATTCAGATTCATTTTGCCCCCTCCCTTGGCATCCTTTCTTTAATGATTCCAATGATTCATTCCTTCAATATTAATCCAACTCTTGTTCCATGGCGAGTTGGCCATGGTGAGTTGTGTTCAACCCTGAGCTACAAATACAAATACCAAATGAGTTGAATAATAACACCAGTGATCAGTTAGCACAAAACCTACTAGCTATTATTGACAGAAATGTTAATGCTATACCTTTGAAGAATAACAGTTTGGGAAAATGCAATTGAAACTATTCTTATTTTATTTATTTATTTAAATTTATTTTGCCACCCCTCTTGCATCAAAACGACTCTGGGTGACTTATTTGTGGATAGGTTCTGGGGAGTGAGAAACCTCCATATTAAAACCTTCTGTGTCTGCAGTTCTTAATATTTTTCTGCCATAGAGAGTCTGGTGAAAGTATGGAAAAATAAGTGCATAAAAGAAAATAGTGAAAATAACTCCCTCCTTCATCCAAGTTCACAGATTCTCAGAAATATATCCATAGGTCCCAAGTGAAGAAACCTGTTCCATTTTGTGGCATTTTCCTGACAGAGAACAACAACAGCAACAAAAAGTAAGGAATAAGACAGTGCAAAAATTCCTCTCACTGCAGACAAATTCATTTTTATTTGCAACATTAAAAGCCCACATACTTGAAACAGATAAAGGAAATATGTTTCTTAGGAAAGCAATCTTTGTATTAGAAAATCTGTTTATCAGGAAAACAATCCATTCAAGGCGTCCTTTTCTGAAAAAGGTACATTCATGCACACTAAAACATGCCAATGTTGCATATTATATATTTATTATTTACATTAGCCATACAGCATAGGATTTCTAATCCAGGTGCATGGAGGCTCTGAAGATCTGGAATCAACAGGCTTCAACTGAACACTGACAAGAGTGGCTTTGGGTTTTGGAGCCCAACAGTTCTAGGATTGTATCATCTTTGGTGCTGGATGGGGTTGCACTGCCCCAAATGGACCCCGTGCACAAACTGAGGGTCCTCTTAGACATACAACTGCTGCTCAAACAGGTGGCCAAATCAAATCTTTATTACAGCCAAAACCAGCATAAGAAGGCTGGGGTGCAGTCAATTAAAAAGCGTAGAAAATACATTAAAGTCTAAAAAAAATATTGTTATAAAAAGCCAAGAGATATAAAACAGGAGAGAAAGAGAGATATAAAACAGAAGTCTAAAAGGAATCTAAAAGGAGTGGTAGGAGCATCAGATGAGTGTAGGGGAACATAAATGCTAGTACAGGTAGTCCTTGATTTACAACAGTTCATTTAGTGACCATTCAGCGTTACAATGACGTTACAATGCTAAGTGACCATTGCAGCATCCTCAGACTTCATGTGACTTACACTCACGTGCTTGATAACTGGCTCATATTTCTGACAGTTGCAATGCCTCGCAATCAGGTGTTCACCTTTTGTGACTTTCTGACAAACAAAGTCAATGGGGAAGCCACATTCACTTAACAACGGTGTTACTAATTTAACCACTGCAGTGATTCACTTAACAAACGTTGGCAAGAAAAGTCATAACATGGGGCAAAACTCAACACATTTCTCACTTAGCAATATAAATTTTGGGCTCAATTGTGGTCGTAAGTCAGGGACTACCTGTATGAGGTTCAGAATCACCACTCATGCTCTAGTCAACTCTTGGTTGGACTACTTTAATGTGCTCTGTATGGGGCTGCCCTTGAAGAGTATCCAGAAACATCAGCTGGTACAGAATGCAGCAGTGTGGGCACCTATGCATATTTCTAGAACAGGGGTGTCAAACTCGTGTTGTCACATTGTTGTCACATATTGCGACTTTTTTCTCCTTCGCTAAAATGGGAGTGGGCATGGCCAGCATGTGACACATTCGGCCCACAGCTACGAGTTTGACACTCCTGTTCTAGAAGACACACATTATTATTTTTTGCTCTGGGAGCTGCTTTGCTTACCAATTTGCTTCTGGATTCAATTCAAGCTGTTGCTATTCATCTTTAAAGTCCTACCTGGCATGAGGCTGAATTATTTGAGTGACTACCTCTCCCACCAGATCTATCAGAAAAGGCATGCTATGGGTCCCAATGACTGCTAGCCTTCCCAGGTAAACCAGACAGGAATC
Organism: Naja naja; assembly: GCA_009733165.1. Classification (NCBI taxonomy): domain Eukaryota; kingdom Metazoa; phylum Chordata; class Lepidosauria; order Squamata; family Elapidae; genus Naja; species Naja naja. Next base: position 148,529,820 of record CM019149.1, on the reverse strand, counting down.
ATGACAAGGTGAGCTAATTCTAATTTATCATCAGGCCCCATTAACAGAATCTTACAAATCCGAAAGTACAAACTTCCCATTGTCATTTTTAACTACCCAATCAATCAGAAGTTTCCTCTGACTGTGAAGCTACTGGTGTTTTAGGATGGAGACTACACTCAGGGTTTCATCAGGGGATATAGATTATCCACCTCTTTTTTTACTCAACTGAAGTGCTTGAGTAGCCTATTCTCTGTCTTCTCTAATTCAAATCTTTTTGCATATTATGATTAACTTTCTCAATTTTGCTATTGGAAAACATTTGTAACAGTATGGACCTGTGTTTAGGAATTCAGCCATTAAGGCTTCTTCTATTGTGGAAGCAGCCTCCTGTTGGAGATCAACCATCCAGTTGAGAAGAGGGCTCAAACAAGGATTCAGCCTAGTCTTGCTACCTAATATTTGATCTTTTCCAGGTGAAAACTGCCAGTCTGGGAAGATTTCTATGAAACAGGCCCAGAACATCAAAGTAGCAATAGCAATAACACGTAGACTTATATACCACTTCACAATGCTTTACAGCCCTCTCTATGTGTATTGTGAGCCTATTGCCCTCAACAGTCTGGGTCCTGATTCTACCGACCTCATGGAAGACTGAGTCTACCTTGAGCCAGTAAGGATCAAACTTCTGGCAGCAGAGGTGGGCTGCACTTACGTTAACAATCGGTTTGCTGGTTGTGAGCACGCGTAACCTCTTTGGGGCTGAAACTCAGCTTCAAACATGCAGCTAATCTACTCAGGCAGCTCTGGTGAGTACAGCAGGCATGGTGCAGAACACAGCTACGCAGTGTGGGTAGGGGGAATGAGGCAGAAAGTTAGTTATATACAGGGGTGGCTTCAAAAAATTTAGCAAAGGGTTCTCTGCCCGATTGCTGGGTGGGTGTGGCCATGGTGGGCATGGCCTAGTTGGCCTCCTGCACCACAGCGGGTAGGGGGAGGAATTTTTGCCCTCCCTGGGCTCCGGAAGTTTGTTCTGACCCAATGCATGGCAACCATCAATTTCCTTCTAAAGCAGAGGTCTCCAAACTTGACAACCTTAAGACTTGTGGACTTCATTTCCCAGAATTCTGGGAATTGAAGTCCACAAGTCTTAAGATTGTCAAGTTTGGGGACCCCTGTTCTAAAGTAAGGGTCATCAGGATTTCTTTATGCTTTCATGCAGCCTTTAGGAAGCATTGGAACAAAAGGGAAAGTACTATTTTAATACTAATGCAGCTAAGGCTGTCTTAAACCGGCCTCTCCTGACTGGGGAAAGCAGCACAATGTTGCTGATGAGCATTGGTGTCACAGTGAGATGTAGTTGGGAAATGCTCTTCAGAGTTTGTCAACCTCAGCAACTTTAAGATGGGTGGACTTCAACTCCCAGAATTCCCCATGTGTGGCTTCTGCACTATCTCACCTAATCCAGGTACCCAATGATGTTGCACTGTTAAAGTTAGAAAGTTGCTAATTTGATAGCAGAGTTTTAGGAGATGAATATTACATTCTTGGTCTTTCTAAACAAAAAAAATCGGTATATAAGAAATGCAGAGATACAAAATGTGAACATTCCAAAAGTCTGATCAAATATAAAAATTTCGTGGCATGATTTACCAACATGATCTGTGGCAATTTACCAATATTGTGATCACTGGACAAGTGGCATCTTAGAGATTTCCTTTTGTTTTTTTTGAATATGGAAATAAAGATGTTTGCTTGATTATAAGCTTTCTTCCAAGTGGTTTTGACCTAGGGGGTTGCTACTCTTGAGAGAGAGTGAGATTAGAAATACTTTATTTAAATAAAACCAATAAATGAAAAAAACCCTTTGGTTTTATACTCTCAAATTGTTTGAAATCAAACATGTTTTGATTTTATGGGTAAGGTTATTAAACCACAAGGCCTTCCCTATTCACCAGGACAATGCACAGCCCATCACAAGATTGAAATCCCATAAGCCAACATGGAAAGCAGCCATTCAGTTCACATTTGTTTAGCACAGAAATGCCTGGAGAGAAGAATAGTCCAAGGTTATCTTCTTGCAGCCTGACCATTAGTGATCCCTCTACCAAACCACCTGGTTTTCACCTGCCTCACTCTGTCTGGACAAAATTGAACGGAATTAGGTGTGCTATTGGAAGAAGTGCCTCTGCCCTGTATTCCAAAAAAAGTATTCCCCCAAAAATGCTTACTAATAGTATTATGGATAGGTCAAATGGTTGGTGATTAATACCTGCCAACTCAGGATCAGGAGAAAAAAATAGTCATTTTTAAGTGGCTCACATCCAAATGGCTTCATAGGCTTCTTATCTGCTTTGTCCTCCTTCGGTTAGAACTTCCCAGGGGCAGATCACTTCTTTGGCAGACTCCTGGTGATCTTCTTCCACTCCAACATCCATCGGGTGGATTTTGCTCTCTAGAGAAATCTGAAAGAAGGCGCTAAACCAAAGACAAACAAAATATCACAATTTATGAATTCTCTTTATATTTCATATTTCTAAACCACCCATCTCCCTTGAAGACAATGACAATATCAAAGTGCTGGAGAGCTTCTGCCTTTTAGGGATCAACTATCGCCAGTAAAGGAGCATAGTCAAGAAATAGGCATAGACCAGCACCTGGTAGAGTACCTACAAAAACCTGAATCATTCAAGCAATGATATTCCCTTGACACTCCAGGGAAGCAGAAGGTGGACTTTGAAGAAGTGAGATACAGAGAGTAATGACCCATTTAAAGTACAGCATTGGAGAAGATTCCTATGAATACTATGGACCATTGGTCTTCAACCTTGGCAACTTTAAGACTTGTGGATTTCAACTCCCAAAGTTCCTCAGCCAGCAAACTGGTTGAGGAACTCTGGGAGTTGAAATCCACAAGTCTTACAGTTGCCAAGGTTGGAGACTCCTGCTATGGACAGCCAAAAAAACAAACAAATGGATGGTCGAACCAATCAATCTAGTGCAGGGGTATCAAACTCAAGGCTCATGACCACGAGGTGCTTAGATCTGGCCCATGGGGCCTCCCTGGAAACAGTGATCAAGGTATCTCCCCTGCCAGGTAAGTAAGAAACAGTGAAGGATCAGCCCGCAGTACCTCTGCCAGCGAAAACAGAGATTGGAAGGGCCAGGCTCCATTTTCGGCCATGAACAGCCTCCTTCAGCCTTCTGCCAGCAAAAGCATGCAGTCTTCCCAGGCTCCGTTTTTGCTAGCAGAGGGCTGTAGGAGGCCATTATGGCTGAACACAGAGCCTCAACAAGTGACTTCAAGCTGGCACACACACCCTGGCCACGCCCCAAGGTCAAACACAACCCTAATGCAGTCCTCAATGAAATTGAGTTTGACACCCCTGATCTAGAGGCGGAAATGAACAGGGTCAAATACTTCACATTATGTGCAGACTTAGCTCTATGGTAAAGGCCCTAGTATTGGGAAAGGTGGATGGAAAGAAGAGAAGAAGACAACCAGCAGCAAAGTGGATAGACTCAGTTACAGAGGAATTGGGTATACAATTGAAAGACTTGAAGAGCCAGGACAGAGAAAATCTCTCTATGAGGTTGCTAGGCACATAACCAATCACAAAGCATTATTAGGACTACTGTGTTCCCCTGTTTTTCAGGAGAATAAGACCTGGCCACAAAGCCCAAGTAAAACAACCCATAAGGATACTCACATGGGTGCTTTTTTGGATTTTGGTTGAAGGTGTTGGCTCAGATCTTCTAAGGGTTGCACTTTTCCCTGCGCCGCAGCAGGATGCTTAGGTGAAAGAGTGGCAAACACTGGTGAATTCAAGCATCGCCATTTCAAGAACCTGCCCAGGGACAAGGCTGTCTTTGGCTTGGGTGTCACCTTGGACTTGGAGTTGATAGCATTTGTTGAACTGTGGCAATTGTCCAGTTCGGAATCTATGGAGTTCTGAGCCCTTTCCAGGAGGGAAGGAATGGGATCAGAACCAAACCTGTTAGGCTCCAAGTTCTTCTCCATGACAGATGCATCGCCTAAGGCTACCCGAAGAGGTGAGGAGTAACTAGCAGTGTTTGGCAGAGGGAGTTGCCCGGGGCATTGAGAATCAAAGCTACTAGTGTAAACAGCCAAATGGGAAACAGGAACAGTAAATTGACATAACTGCAGGGAAAAGAGAGACCGGTTATAGCATAGACAATTACATGGAATTCTTATAGAAAATTGAGGCCTTTATTATACTTGGTGATCTGAAACCATCTTCGCTAGGCTTCACGTTATGGTCTTCCCATCATGGCTTTCTACAATTCAGCATGAGCAAAGCAATGCTATTGCTGATTACAGAGTGTATGGGGTCACATTCAGTCTGGTCTGGCTTCTGCCAGTAGATAGAAACCAGCCAGTCCAGATGTACCAGAAGTCTAATCTGCACATTTGATCTCAAATTAATTTTTGAGAATGGGGAAATTCTACATCTCTTGTGGCCCTTAATATTGCAGCTTCAGATGCATGGCCACTGCTAGAAGTTGTTCTCTCTCTCTCTCTCTCCCTCTCCCCCTCCCTCCCTCCCTCTCATCCTAGCTAGCTAGCTAGCTATCATCTAGCTACCTACCTACCCATCATCTATCTATCTATCTATCTATCTATCATATATCATCTTCTAACACTGGCTATATAGCAGCAAAGGATTCAGCACTAAATATATTGTATGTGTATGGACATATATAGGGGGGAAAACTAGTTCAGAAATCCTATGTTTTCTGTACAGAGATGTGTATAACTATTATAGTTGTGACACAATTCTTAAATACAAATACCTGATCCATTATTATGCATCAAAACTGCAGTGTTAAGAACTCGGGGAGGGTTTTTTTTCCCAGTCTATTCCTTAAAACAATAAACCCATTTCTCTCAGCCCAAAGTAAATTCCTGCCCAAAATCAGAAGGGCTACCTCTTGTTCATAAAGCATATGCTTCATATGTATAATACCCCAAGTTTAGCTTCAACATATTCAGAGAGAACTGGGAAAAATCTCCCATCTGAAGAAGATCAAATCAAAATATCAAAACAAAATTTTTGGGATAAATTCTAGCTAGAGCAGTTTTCCAGAGTCCTAACATGTTAGGAAATTTTTCCCCCTACTGACAGACTTTAATTGCCTACTCTGTGGTTACCCAGAAGATGTCTATGGAGATTCTCAATCAAGCAGGTCTTGATTGTCCCAAAAATATTCCAGCTTCTGAAGAAGCTTCTTGGATGAGAAGGAAAACATTTTCAAGGAAAAGACCAAGAAAGCCCAGTTGCCTTTTGAAAAGCACTTTGGGTTTGATGATAAATGGTATTGGCATCTACTGTGGCTACCCATAGAAATACAACAAACTGTAAGAGTTCGGCTATTCAACTTTGGTTCCGGTATATCAAAATCGTTATCCGATTGCCATGACCATGTTATATAATTGCATATTCCTAAATAAATCCTTTTAATAATATGTATTCATAGTCCTTGACTTATGGCCGGTTGCTGAACAACCCTTAGACGTTACCACTGATCTCCCCTGAGCTATTTCCGGAGTTACAACACACACATCCATAGGCACATAATTGTATTTTGGGTGTTGGCAATTGGCTCACCTTTACAGCTGTTTGCAGCATTCCACAGTCATGTGACAACAATTTGTGACTTTTTTTTTGCTAATTTCCTACATTCTGGTTTCCAGGAAAAAAAACACCCATTGAGGAAAATGGATTAGCTTGATGACTGCTGCATTCACTTAACAATTACTATGTTCACTTAACTATTGTAAAAAATGGTTGCAACTTCAACCATGTGATGTCTTGATTGCAACAACTTATGACTATAAATCTGGGCTAGATTATGGTTGTAAGATGAAGACTAGCTTTAGTATGGGCATGTTCTCTAGGAACATATTGGCAGAGTGGAATTGAATTTTGTTTGTTCTACTCATATAGCAGAAAAAGTATTTGTTTTTACGTGGCTAATCAGAAGGGGAGGTAGAGGAAGCAGAAGCTGGTTAATTTGGACTTTTTTTTTAAAGATCATCTTAACTAATGGTGTCATTTGGTACAATATTTCAGAGGGAAGATGAACATTAGTTATCCAAGCGCTGGTGCAAATTCCTTGAAAACAGCAAACTAGCACTGGTGAAAATGATTGTTTTCTGACACTGCATACCGAACACCTTAATGATATATATTGAAGCACATTGTGCATATTTGAGTTAGGGAGAAATGTGATCTGGAGCATGCAAGGGAACCTGTCAAGGAAAACAAAGGTGCCTTTTAAGAAACACAACTTTGTGGGAATTCACAAGTTATCTCAGGCACAGACATGCATCTCCAAATCACATTTTGCCCATTGAATCCAGGTCTTTGCCCTAGTTCTAGTTTCTATATTGAGAGCTGCATAGTCCAGATATCAAATGTATTTTTTCATAGAAACACATTATGATGCCCTATATAAGCTTCCTAGAAATGGAAGGCATTACGAATTTGGCTATAGGGGAATAATATTATCTAGTCAGAATCAAAAAATGTTGTAATTTTAAAAAATAAGATCTATTACATAGGACTTTCTAGATACCTGAAATGGTTTAAAGTTAGTTACTTAATCAAAATGATGAGCAGCTTTACTCCAGCAACAAAATTATACTGGGGTTAAATAAATGAACTCCCTATAGTATAAGGGAAAATAAAATATGAAAAACAGGTTCTGCTTCTGTGTGGGTAATGCCAGTAATTCTTTTCAAATTCTTCCTAGCTCTGTTCCCTAATTCAGTTTTATGATCAGGATCAATGGCATGTCACTTGGGTTTACATCAAAAGTGTCCCAAATCAAGAGTACAGCCCTTGCCAGGTATTACATGCTGAAGTTTCTGCATCTCTGTACATTGAATTCAGAGAGTTCTGCTTATTTCAGTGTTTGTAAACAAAGATGCCTCTTCCAGTTTTCCTTGCCTTGAAATTCTCACATTGTCAACTAAGATGGCCTCAAATTGTCTCATGTAATTCAAAAGAATCTGCTGTTTCTTGGTGCTTTCTATCAAAAGTCTGCATCTTGTCACGCAGATATCTTTTCTGTTGTGTCTGTCATGCTTTTATCTATCTCCCTTGATCATTCGTCCTGTACAGTGTGAATTCCCTGGTGCATTTCTTTTGCCCTTGGCATAATACGTCTTTGTTTCAAATACCACCAAGCAGTAGATCTCATAGCATGCCATTTCAGGTACCAAATGTGGTTGCACAGAATGGTACAAATGCTTTCCCTCTAGTTTTTCCTTATCTATGCTGCAGTATTGGCGAGGAAGGACCTACATCCAAGCACTGCTCACTATTGCATTTATCCAAGGATTTAAAAGGACATAACCACAGTGTGAAACTCTCCAATGCAAAATACCAATGTATATGTCCATAGAACTTGAGACACCTGATTTCAGTTTGCTTCATACAATAGCAGATTCAAACTGATCATTCAGTCACAATAAGAATGGGTGACATTCTCATTACTAGCCATACACGTTAGAGCAGATGAAGAGTTCCACAAAAATACATAGCCCATCCTTGAACTGACAGTGGCCCTGGCATTACACAAAAATGTTGCACCCTGGGAATTCTGAGATTAGCCCATTTCATAGTAGGGGCAATGGAATAGTCCAGGAAATGTCCATGCTATATTGTCCATCCTTGGATCATAATATTTAAATTTCAATTGTCATTTTTATTTTTAAAAGGCATCAATGAATCTGGAAATGAGGCATAATAGACTGAGGAAGTAAACATAGCGGGTTAATCAGTAATAAATTGATCCATATATGGTATATGCAGAACAAAGATCTAGATTGATCCTAAAATGAAACGAGGATGCGTTCAAAAAGAACTTTTGTTGATGAATTTCTTTCATTTCTGCTTTACTCTTCATGAACTCTCACTTTTTTCCTTTCTTATAGGGAGATTCTTAGTTGTCTAAGAGTGATTTGCTAAATTATTGTCTTTCACATTTTTTAAAAAAGATCTTCAACAAGTAACTCATTTTATTGTTGCTAGTGGTTCTTTTGGACAAATGGTTGCCCAATCTCTTCTTAAAAATCTCCAGTATGGATGCTCCAACACTGGATTTTTTAAAGAAGAATTCGGACAGCCATTTGTTTCTAATGGTATAGGGTTTCCTGCCTGAGCAGAGAGTAGACTAGAAGATCGGCAAGGTCCCTTCCAAGTCTCTTATTCTGTTATCCCCACCTACACAGCAGAATATAAGTAGACAGGTTTGCAATTTACTACACCATTTCCACTCTGCTATTCCTCAAAAAGCAGTTCAAAGTTCTACTGTAGCTGCTGGGAACTGAGGGAACACCATAAACAGCAGTGGGCTGCTACCGGTTTGCCCTGGTTCGGGTGAACTGGTTACTAATTTTATCCTTTTTAATGACCAGTTCGGTAAACCGGCAAATCTGACTCCTGGCTGGTCCTGCCCACCCTGCCCCACCCTTCCCAGGAGTCTCCACGCAGCCATTTTGGATGCCAGATAAGTGTAGGGCCCAAGCCGAGGCTCAGAGACAGAGAAAAAGGGGCTCCTGGAGGCTCCAGAAGACCAGAAACAGGCCCATTTCCAGTCTCCAGAGGGCCCCCAGAGCCTGGGAGACTTTTTTTGCCCTCCCAGAGGCTTGAGGAAAGCCTCCGGAGCCCAGGGACAGCAAAATGCCCCCCGCCATGGTGCAGGAGGCCGACTAGGCCATGAACACCATGGCCACGACCACCCAGCAACTGGGCAGAGAACTGCTTGCTATAATTTTTGAAGAGCACCTGACCATAAAAGCCATAAAGTAGGGATGTCAAACTCAAGGCATGCAGGTTGGATCTGGCCTGTAGGGTGCTTAGATTTGGCCCATGGGGCTTCCCTGGAAACAGTGAAGACCGGCCCACAGTGTGTCTGCCAACAAAAATGGGAGCCCGGGAAGGCCACTCCCAGACTCCGTTTTTACTGGCAGAGAGCTGCAGGACATTGAGGGTGGGTGTAGCTATACCCACACTGGCTACATCCACCCCAGCCACATCCACTTGCCCCCTGAGGTCAAATACAACCTGATGTGGCCCTTAATGAAATCGAGTTTGACACCCCTGCCATAAGGCATTTAATGTTCATCTTCCAGTTGAGCAATAGAAGAACTGAGTGGGGGGAACCCTCCATTTAATCAATATTCTGAATTGTGAGTTCCAAAGAGACTCCACTTCTTTTCAAGAAAAGCAAAATTGTAGTTTCTCCTGCTCTCCATCCATGTTTTCAAGTCACCTGGTATTTTTGCTTGGTCATTTTGAAAAGTAATGTGAGAGTTGCTGTTGCAAAGATGCCATTTGCTATCACACTTAACTGTTGCAATTATTGTGTAGATGAAATGATAATGCTTGGCTTAGACCCCAAAGCCAAAATCCCCTAACACAGGACAGGCCTGAAACTCCTCTAAATTGCTGCAAAGTACTTATGTAAAAAAAAAATCTTCATCTGACAAATAATATTGTGGCAGAAGGAGATGCTTCAGTAGCAGACTGCTTGATTTTAAAAAGCTGCTATTAGATAATAAATTTCTAAAGAAGAAAAATAATTCAAATTAAAATGATAAAGGTGGAGACATGGAGAAAATAAAAACGTATGGATAGAGACAAAGACAATGAGACACACATACACACACAATGATTTTTTCAAGTTCTAGCTTTATTTAACTATGGGAAATGAAAGGGGTGGAAATTATGGCAAGTCTGGATGAATAATAAAAAGACAATCTATTGCTTGTACCAGTAATTAAAACAAGGTGAAGCACATTCTATTTTTAACAGACAATAAAAGCAGTAGCTGTATACATCTTATGGATTGTATCTGCTAACCAAGCCACAATGGAAGACAGCATGGAGAACTGAGGCCAACAACATGGTTTCAACTATTTTATTTAATTCCTAGGAAATATTGTACTTTAATTGTACAATCATTCCACCTGAACTAGAACATACCCATCGTGTGCATGCCAATCTAGAAAAAAAAAGACATAGTGGTAGATGAATGGTTTCTCAATAGCAATAGCACTTAGACTTATATACTGCTTCACAGTGCTTTACAGCCCTCTCTAAGTGGTTTACAGAGTCAGCCTATTGCCCCCAACAATCTGGCTCCTCATTTTACCCACCTCGGAAGGATGGAAGCTGAGTCAACCTTGAGCCTGGTGAGATCCGAACTGCCAAACTGCTGTCAGCTGGTGATCAGCAGAAGTAGCCTGCAGTGCTGCATTCTAACCACTGCGCCACTGCGGCTCAACTTCTTAGAAAAGGTGAAAAGAATCATGGCAAGAGGTAGATCAGCTTGGGTTCCCTTCCATGGTCAAATAAGCAGGTATAGAAATAAAGGTAGTATCTTATTCCTGCCAGCAGGAACCCTGAATTCCTACTGTAGTTGTATGAACTAGAGCACAAAAAGAAAGCATGTTCTTGCTTCCGTTAAGAGATCAAGGGCTGTGTTATGTGCTTTGTTATTATGTATATGCATTATATGTAGTCTTACCACACACAAAGAAATTGGGTAGACTGTCCCAATTGGATAGTCATGGCTAGGAAGGCATTTGCTCAACTTCAAGTTGTGCACCAGTAACGTCCTTTCCTCACTGGAGATGCTCTCATTTCAGCCACTCGTGTCCTGACTGGACAACTGGACTCCCCTTGAAAGTTGCATTTGGCACAGAATGCAACAGTGGGACTTTGGAGTGCCCCTAGTGGCTCATGTAACACTTCTGCTACATGAGCTGCACTGGGTGCCAGTTTGCTTCAGGTTCAATTGAAGGGATTGGTCATTACCTTTAAAGCCCTTCATGGAATATTTGAGGAACTGCCTTATCTACCCCTGCCTTTTGGAACACCGTACTCCCAGAGGTGAGGATAATCCCCACTCTTCTGGTTTTCCATGATGGCGTAGAGCTGTGGTGGCACAATTGTTAGAATGCAGTATTGCAGGCTAACTCTGCTCACAGCCTGGAGTTTGATCCGGAGGGCTCAGGATTGACTCAGCCTTCCATCCTTCCGAGGTCAGTAAAACGAGGACCCAGATTGTTGAGGGCAATATGCTGTAAAGCACTATGGAGTGATGTGTAAGTCTAAGTGCTATTGCTATTTCTGGATGAGTATTAAGACCTGATGTAGCCTTGATACAGTCTTGTGAATGACTGCTGGCTTGAGAAAACTCTTCCTGCCTTGCTAATCATTTAACCTTTTCAATTTTTAACTTTGGTTTGTATTTTTAACTGTAAATTTTACGTTGTTCTTAATCCTGTTTTTAATCTATACGTTTATTCTGTGTGTTTTCATTGTGATGTTGTAAAGCTCGCAATCACTTAAATGAAACGAGCGATGCAGAAATTAAATTAAAAAAAAATAAGCCAGCTGTAATCTAGCATTAAGCCCTTAGAAACTGCCAAAAAGACCAGGCTGCTAAGAAGCTTTTGCAAACTGGGATGTCCCTTCCTTGATACTTCTACTTCAGTAGGAATGTGTATTTGTGCGTGTATCTCTAGAATTTGGTTTCTTCACTATTCTTAGTTGGGGAAGCTGACTCCCACTTGTGCCTGAGAGCTTAAGGCTTGTGAACAATGCAGACTGATTTATTCTCTGCTGGAGTGGCTTGCAATTCCTATGGTTATAGTATGCCAGAGGCCATAATCTATTATTAGTCTTCTTTAAAATATGTTCAAACATAGAATATACTGTACATTTTCTAAATAACTAATGCATTACTAAAGAACCCCTGAAAAGATTCTAAGGAGCCCTGAAGTTACCCCCCAAAGACTTTCAAAACATTATTTTGGTGCATTACATAGCTACAGTGTTGACCTTTCTAAACAGACAGAACATTTTAATTAATCTCCATAGTTGCATTTTCAAAGTTGAGAGTCTCAGGAAGCTCTGCCTAAATTACAGCAGTGCTGCTGGGCTACATTTAGATTTCTTTGATCTAACAGAAATTATCACTCCTCGGATTGTTTTAAGATCACATCCTTGGTATGTTCTCATGGCCTTTTTGACGGTGGTGTTCTAGTTCTGCCAATATCACAGAGATTCCCAAACCATTCCTTGTATTTTGCAACCGATGATGAAAAGCAGTGACCAAAAAAAAAAAGGTCAACCTAAGCCCAGCTAGATCAAATGATAGAAATAGTATCTGCGTGACTGAACTAACTTCCTGAAAATAAATGAAACATACTGAGAAGTTGCATGCGCCTCAATTCCACTTAGTTGTTCATAAACCACTGAAATATTTCAAGCACATACCGACTATGATTAATAGCCATAGATTATTTAAACAAAAGGTCAGCCCTGCAATTCATCTTCACCTTTCTGCTGGGTAAGCTTTTAAGTTTTGCTGACATTGCTCATAGTGAATGCAAGGGGGGAAAAATACATTTCTTCTGGCATTTCCAATCACTTTAAGGGCTTTTGACCTCTCCCTGCCTTGAGACACACGGCAGTCAAGCCTCTATGACAAGCACATACAAGTAATTCTCATCTTATGACATTTGGGATCAGAATTTCTGTTGCTACGCAGGAAAACTGATTACGCAGAACACCAACGTAAATATAATACATTCAGCAATTGCAAAAAAACTGCTCTCCAGAAAAGTCCAACAGACACTTCATGGTCCTGTATGTACATTACAAAACTTCTTATACCCCATTATTGCATTATTTGAGATTAGTTGGAGTAACCCTTCTATACCGAACAACCAATAGTATTTAAACCTTGGAATTTGGTGGCGGATGTTAATCTTATCCATTAGAGCAGGGGTCTTCAACCTTGGTGACTTTAAGACTTGTGGACTTCAATTCCCAGAATTCCTCAGCCAGCTTTGAAGTCCACAGGTCTTAAAGTTGCCAAGGTTGGAGACCCCTGCATTAGAAACCATATCCTTTTATCTATCTATCTATCTATCTATCTATCTATCTATCTATCTATCTCTAAAACTCTCCTACTTGTCTGATTGTAACCTTTAATTAGAAAAAACATCATAAAGTAATATTTTTTGAATCAATGTATCCAAAATCCAGGACTCACAACTCCTGTGGGATTCAAATTTGGCAAAGTTGTGACTATCTCAGTATTGCCATACTGCTGCACTGCTCCAACCAGCTGAACTCATGTGATCGCAATTTCCTGCATTCCTTGCCAGCTTCCCACAAGGAAGGGAATGGGAAGCTGGCAGAATATCAGAAGACCCTCCCTTCCCTGCTGATTCTTTGCCCACCCGTGGTCATTCTGTTTCTCTGTTTAGGTAAGAAAATAACTCTGAAATATTGACCCAACAAGTCACGAGTTATCTAGTATAAAATACATTTGTCTGGTAGAATTGTAAAAATCCACTAAAGATTTCCTTTAAATGGTCACCAGGCAAACGATTAAGCACATAAGCAGCCAGGATCCTTAAACTACTTAGGAAATCTGAAATATCTGTCCTACAGAAAGACGCTGTCCTATTACTGCTTATTAAAGTGGATCATTCTAATTAAACTAATGAAGAATCTGTACATTATCTGCAAACATTTTCTGAAGGGAAAGTAAAACACAGCCCATTCAACACAGAGCCATTCTGAATAAGAAAAGGTGATGAAATGATATTAAGGGGTTAGGGTTATACCAATCATTCACAAAGTAAATCTGCATTATGCATCATCATTTAAATGTGTCCACTAGTCTCCTTCCTCAGGGTCTGCTCCTATCAAATTCTTGAATTGTTCTCTAGGCAATGATCAGATAATTGATATCTGGAAAGAAGATTCTGTTTTTCTGGCTGATGTCTTGCAATGGGATTCTTCAGCCCTTTTTCTTTGTTATTTACAGGCAGAGAGAGGCCAGGCAGCTGGTTGCCATGGCATCCAGTCTTTGTAGCGTTTGTAGAAGTGGGAGGGGAGTTTATAGAAAATGCAGTGTAAAGTGATCTGATCTGATATGAAAAGCATCACTGCCATTCTTGTAAGGCGACTTATTTTGCCACCTGTGTTCTAGGATTCTATCATCCGCAAGGGCTGATGAAGGGACACTGTTCTGGATGTCATGGCAACAGCTGACTGTAGATGGGAAAGGCAAGATGGGATGTGGGAGAGAGACAGGGAGAGAGGGAGAGAGAGAGAAGAATTGCTAACAATGTAACACTAGTGGCATCTGCAGGCCAGGAGGCGGAAATGCAGCCCTACATACAGTCAGCAATCTCCTCCTGGCTCTGTGGTTTTTCTCCTGCCCTGGGCTCTCCAGCCCTTTAGGAGCCCTATTTAGCAGGTGGGGCCTCCTGCTTGAGCTGGCTTCTACGATCCAGCTTGCTCATAACCTGAGTGATGTCCACATTGGTGGCGGCTTCTCTAGCTTTGGCTTCTTCCTCCAGCTGCCTCAAGAGGATTGGGCTGGGACTGGAGCGCAGGTGCTTGCGGACAAACGGATTGTAAGAGCTGAACAGGAAACAAAACAATGCCAGAGGGTTACTATTATGGTCATTGTGATTATTATTAATTAACATATTTCCATTGTCTTTCAATAAAAGAATGGGAAACTGCAAAAGTGCCTTTCATGGATAAAAACAATCTACTACAGATTTTAGTTCACAAAGGGTTATGCCTCTTAATACATTTGTTAGTCAGAAAGAGTATTATCAAGACTCCTATCATAAACTCCTCTTTTTTCTCACAATGTCTACACTTAGTTTTAAGTTAATGGTGAATTGTTTGTCCAACTGAATTCAGCGTATGCCTTACTATCTTGATGCAACCCAGTCTAAAATTAAAACAACATGGAAAGAGCAATTAAACTCAATTTGTAGAAAGTGGTTTTTATGAAAACATGGCCAAAATTGTAGTGCTAGCTTTGTTTATAGTGGGCGTGCCAGCAATTGCTGCTCACGCTCACCTTAACATTAACTCTGTTGCATGTAATTTAGCAAAAACAATTATGTAATTTAGCAAAAACAATTATGTAATTTAGCAAAAACAATGTTACTTCTTCAGTTATCTCAACAATCAACCATAAGATGCAAGTGGTGAAGAAGGCTATTCTACAAAATCGATATTGTTTTAATTTGTTTGATGGGTCATGAATCATCCAGCACCAGCTTAATATTTTCAACAATTTGGCCTTGGATTTGAAAATTGATAAATTAGGATCTTGGTGGGAAAGCTTTTGGGCTTGGCTGCCCACAGGTTTAATGGGAAATATTTTACGCTATGCAGTTATTATTATTGCTATTTTAATTAGAGGATGCTGCATTATTCAATGTCTTCCTTCCCTTTGCAATATATGTATCACAGCTTTTCGTCCCAAACCCTCTCTTACCTTGCCTAAGGGTCAAGTATATGCCCTATATAAACAACTGCAAGCATGCTCTTCTAATGATTCTTATGAATCCTCTCCTAACTTCTTTTCTGATTCGCCTTTAATTAAAAAAATTTAAAATGGAAGGAGTGAAATGTGGTGGCCACTGAGTTTCCCTGGATGACACTAGTAGCTGGCAGCACACTGCAGCCTGGTGGAGGGGGCCTCTTTTGCTATCCCATGAGCTCATCTTCTATTCATTCTCTTATCTGTTGGGATGGGGATGGGATGTCTCTGAGTTTCCAGGTGTATAGGTGATCTCATTTACTAACATCACCACTAGTCTTATGGATTGGTTGGGAGGTTGCACCAATGTGGTTGAGGGGTTTCACCCATGTGGATCTATTCTCCAATCCCAATGCTGTATCTATGCTGTTCTTTTCTGCTTGTAAAAATGGTATAAAAGTAATAAACACCACGTATGTGGTCAGACATCTTTGGGCACTGAAATGACTGGTTATTGAATCCCTACACAGAATATCCAGAATTTGTATGGGTTTGTCTAAAACCCTAAACAGATGCACAAATTTTGGCCTTCATCCAAAAATGTTGGAATTGCATCAAAATGTGAGCTTCATCACTTTTCCACCTATCTAAATATCTTACTCCAATATTTTATGGAAAGATAAGGCATGCTCTAAAATACCGTAGAAATGAGAAAGAAAATGAGCAAAACCCTTTTGTGTAAACAAAAATATTATTTCTTTAATTCTGATGCAGATCTATAGTTGATCCCTTTTGTTGCTCACTGTCAATATTTATTGTGATAAATTTATTTATTTATTTTATTTATACTTGAACTTGTATGCTGCCCCATCTCCGAAGACTCGGCTCTCACAGCTAAAACATATACAATAAATATTTAAAAAATAATTAAACAAAGACAAGCCCAAATATAAGATGTAAAAACAATAAACATTAAAACCCTCCCTCCCCCAAGGAGGGGTCACAGCCCAGGTTGGTCAAATAACCAGGTCTTTAGTTCACGGCGGAAGGTGCGGAGATCGGGGGCCAGGCAGAGCTCCAAAGGCAGTTGATTCCAGAGGTCAGGGGCCGCGACCAAAAAGGCTCGTCGTCGGGGAGTCGCCAGCCGGCACTGACCCGCCGACGGGACCCTGAGGAGTCCTTGCCTATGAGCTCGCACAGGGCGGCCGGTACTAGATATCGGAAGAAGACGCCATAAGGATTATATAGATAAGTATTTCAGAAAGATGCTAACCAAATAGTATTCTATGATCTCAGTATTCTGCAAAAACTGTGGATAAGTATCTCTTTTGTACAGATAGTCCTCAACTTACAGCTATTCATTTAGTGACCGTTCAAAGTTACAACTGCACTGAAAAAAGTTACTTATGATTGTTTTTCATTGCAGGATAATTCTGCTGACTTCCAGGAGTCCGATTTTGACTGGCTCAAGATTGATTCAGCCTTCCCTCCTTCTGAGGTGGGTAAAATGAGGACCAGATTGTTGGGGGCAATATGTTGACTCTGTAAACTGCTTAGAGTGGGCTATAAAGCACTATAAAGTGGTATGTAAGTCTTAAGTGCTGTTGCTATTTTCATACTTACATACATACTTTTCATACTTAACGACTATTGCAGCATCCCTCATGGTCACAAGATCAAAATTTGGGCGCTTGGCAACTGACATGTATTTATGATGGTTGCAGTGTCCTGGGGTCAGGTGATCCCCTTTTGTGACAAGCAAAGTCAATGGGGAAGCCAGATTTACTTAACAAAAGTGTTACTCACTTAACAACTGCAGTGAGTCATTTAACGAGTATGGCAAGAAAAATCATAAAGTGGGGCTAAACTCACTTAACAAGCATCTTGCTTAGCAATGGAAACTTTTGGGCTCAATTGTGGTTGTAAGTTAAGGGATAGTTGTACTATTTTAGTATGTAACACTTTGCAAATATGCTCAGCAGATGTATTAATAAAATCATGATCAATATAATTGAATCAACCTAGCTAAAAGGTCTTTCTTAGAAAATAGAATCAATCTAGCTAAAAAAGTCTTTCTTAGAAAGTTAAAGTTCACAACTTGATCTTTAATGAGATCTTTCCACTCCTATTATAGGTTGTGGAATATTGGGGAAATTACCACGGTTGTCAGAAAGCAGCTGCTGTCATTTTTCGCTCCTTGCATGTTCTTTGAAAAGAAGCGCTTTGGAACACCCAAAACACATCCAAAATAACCCTCTTTTGAACAGGCATGTCTTTTCCAGACTTGTATGGCTCCTTCAGAAGCCAATTCTATCCCTCCTACCATGTGAGGTGGCTATGCATGTCTGTACTATCTTATGCAAATAATGTGTGTTAAATATATACAGGTTGTGTTTTATTGATATGAGATCACTTCCAAAGGTTATTTGGGGGCATCTACGTTCTAATTCCATGACATCTTAAAAACGTAAAAACAACATATACAGGGGGAAAAAAGTGATTTTCTTTTAGGTGATTTTTCATCTTTTTTTCTCTTATGAAATAGTTATTGATAAGTTCTGTAACATTAATATTTAAAAATATTTATTATTACATTGAGTGGCCGCCCACCTCGCAATTGGAGGGGCATGATGTCTCTGATTATCAAACTGGAAATCAGGCATTTTTCCTCAGGGAAAGGCCACCTTAAATTGTGCAAATGTATAAATAATCATCATTTTCCTTTAGTTCCTAATTTAAACCAATAATGAAGAAATGTAATTAAACCTCAGATGACTTGCCTTTTTTTAACCACTTCTTGTGGTACAATTGCCTTGGACAACATTTCTTTGTATACCGGAGACTTCAAATAGCGACCATAAGAATCCTACTAGGGAAAAGAAAGGGAAACTGGTAGTTGTAGATTGTAAGCATCCTAATTAAAATCATCTCTCTATACAGCTGTTTAGGAGTCAAAGAGTCTGGGAATGGAGGCATCAAGAGAATATTCTCACCAAGTAGCAAAAGAAAACATCTCTTCTTAATGTTAAATATGCATCCTGAAAATTAAAGCTCACACGGTTAGAATTCATACACACACACATACACAAAAGCGAGGCAAGGAAGATGTTTTCTCAGATGCTGACTGGCTCAGATGGGGTTGGGAAAGACACTGTCTATCGTAATACCCATAATAATAGACATCTTGGGTGCAGTCCCAAAACAACTAGAACACTACTTGAACACCATTGGCATCAACAAAATCACCATTTCCAATTGACTACCCATGTAGAAGTACCGTACAAGTAGGTTATGTCATAATAACTGCATGAGTCATACTAATATATGGTAATAAACTTTACCTTTGAACAACTGGAATGCTGAGCAGACCATTTTTGTTTCTTATGCCGCTAAAACAAGTAGTCATAAGATGGAAGAGATGAATTGATAATGGTATACTAAAACTTTTGGGTAACAACTTATTATGGCTGGTCACACAGTCAGCCAAGTGTTTGAATTTGGCATTTTTAACCTCCTATCCAGTCCTTCCCAAAGGCAGATGTTGCTGTTTGATGATATTAAATGTATAACAGAATGTAAGCTGTTCCAGTAAAGCTGCCTTTGCAATTGATGGATGATGATTTTGTCAATGTCCACAGAGGGGGAGCTGGTGTGAAGGACCACAGTAAGGTGGCAGCTTCCTTTTTTGGAGGGAGCACATTCCAGAAAGGGGCTGGGGTGCAATAAGAGGCAGCACAGAAAGGAGTCTGGATAGCCACTCCCTAGAATCTCCTAAGGTGTGTCCATTAGGCTAATGGACTAAAGATTAGTCTGGCAAGATTCTGTATGAAATGGGTAAGCAAATAAAGAACTGAGCGCTAGCTGAATTGTTCTATATTGTTCTTGGGCTTAGTCTGACATAAGCGGAAGTCTGTTCTGCCCTATTGAGATCTGAACAGCCCCAGACACCAGGTTAAGACATTGATAGCTTCACCTGTGCCATTTGGAGTTGATAAGTAGAACTGAGTATCAGCAGAATACTGATAATATCACACCCCAAACTAAAGGATGACCTTACGTAGTGGTGTCATGTAGATGTTGAAGAGAAGAGGGGAGAGCATCAAATCCTGAGGCACCCCACACAAGGGGCTGTGAATGCAATCTTTCCCCACTGTCTCCAACTAGAACTGACTACTGAGGAAGGAGACGAACCACCAGAACACAATGCCTCCCACAGTTCCACTCCTACCCCCCCACAACTGGTTTAGACAGATTCTGTGGTCAATATTATTGAAAGCTGCTAAGGAGCTCTTGATGTACATCCCATTGTATACCCCATTCTGGTTCTGCCAAAGGTCAACAATAAGTGCAAACCAATGTGCCTCTGTAATATACCCTGGCCTAAAGCTAAACTGAAATGCTTCCAGCTAACTGCTTCCAGATAATCCATTTGTCCTAAGATCCTCTGAAGCTGTCATTCAACCACCTTTTCCACAATCTTTCCCAGAAAGGGGTGTTTGAAAACTGGCCAATAATTCTCTGAGAGGGAAGGATCCAGAGCTGATATATTGAGGAGGGGGCATAGCATTGCTTGTTCAAGACTGGTGGGGCCACCCCCTCTCAAAGGGGCTAAAACGCTGCATGAACTCACCCCTGTGCTCCCCTCCCCTAACAAGGAGGAGGCTGGACTAATAGATTTAAGGACCTTGTCCACTTCAAAGCCCAGGACACCTCAGTTCCTGAAAAACTGAATTTTCCTCTTGAAAAACTTATTCTTGTATGAAAGTCATTCATTCGAGAATGAAAATCATATGGAATCAACCCCAAATTATCTTTCCTCACACAGAGATGCTCCGATGTGTTTCTTTGGAGCAACAAGGAAGAGATATGTGTCTATATCTAGGTGTGTGCATACAGTATATATGTTAGTATCTTTTTTGTTTCCTTCAAAAAATATCTAGGTAGCTGGAATGGAAATTCAAATGCAGAAGCAAAATGACCAACCTTTTTCATGAGCATATAAATATGAGTCTGTGCAGCATCTAAGACATAGCGTTGAGGGTTTTTGAGGCCTCTGACTGTAATGCCCATAGTGGTGCTATCAATATTAATCCAGCGTCTTGCTCCTGGGGCCAAGAAGGTTCTAGAATTGAAAATTATAAGGAGAATTTTAAAAAAAGATCAGGAAGTTGGGATTTTTTCCCATCAATAAAATACTTTTTTTTGCTTTTTGAATATGAACTGATATTGCATCACTTTCACTTATTTCAAATATGATGTTGATAACTAATAATATACAGGATTAATATCACAGAAGATAACTATCATTGGAACCTTGAATATTTTCACCATCTCCAGCTCACAGTTTGATTAGGCTGTAGACTTCTTCAATGAAAAAAAGTCACATTTAATGGCTAGCTGACCAAAAACAATGTGGGATAAAAATCAAATAAGTAAGGCAGAAGTTTAGGAAACAGTAGAATTCTGAATAATAATCTGATACTATTAGCTTCTATAGTTGGACACAGTTCTTTATTTCTATTATGGTACAATATGATTATATTCTTAGACTGTATCCTCACTGCCATTCCTTTCACTACTTAATTACAGAATACAGAAATGGAACTAAACACAGCAAGAAAAGATACTAGAAAGATTTCAAAGTAGAATATGCTCACTTGTAAATTTCTTCTGCTTTTTCTTTTGCTTTGGATTGATCTCCATACTTCAAATCTTCACAAGCTTCCCAAAATCCCAGATTCTCACCTGAATTAAACAGGAAGAAGAAACAGCATTTTATTTATTAAATTTATACACCCCCATCTCATTATTGAGAGTGACTCTGGGCAGCATTTTATGATATCAACTCTTGTAAGACAATATTAAAAACAGAATAAAGGAAGTGACCATACTAAGACCATGAATAGAGTTCTAGAACATTAACAGATTTAATTTTTCTGACTCTGCTCTCCAAATAATAACAAACAATTTCCCATTATCCAAATGACATGTGGAAATTATATTCCCTGGTATGTGGCTATCATATTACACCGTTTTTATTTATGAATGTTCCAAACCAGGGGGATTTGTAAAGGACAAAACTTAATGTTTTTGAGCCCTTTTACTAAACCACGAAGATTCTGTAGGGCCTCAAGTATAGACAAAATCTATAATAAGTCATAGCTTTATACTTATTATGGACAGCTGCAATGTAATCCCACATCACCTTACAAATAATTAAGCAATTAAATCACTTTCTGTACATAAAATTCCTCTCAGCTTGCTGTGGAACAGTGGACAACAATGACTTCAGACTGAACACTTTGACAAGTAGAAAAGCAGGCACATCTTCATACCTACCACTAAATTCCTTCTTCAGGAACAGCTGGAAATTCTGACGTCCTTTGGGGTCCTTCATCAGCTCATTAAAGTTTAAGGCCCATTTCTCCACCCGTGTCTTGGTGGGGATTTCTACCCTGCCAAAAGAGAAAAAGTCTCTTTTAAAATAAGATTGAAGTCATGGACCTGCCCATGTTTATATAAATAAACAGTGTTGTTTCTCCCTGCAATCAATTCTTTTGAGATGTGTCTATTTTGTTTTGTGTTTTGACAGAACCGAGAACTCTGTCTGTCCTTCCTTAGCAAACTTGTATTCACATGTGAGTGAATGCTCAGCTCCATTTCTTGAATGAGGGAGCCAGTGTTGTCCGAAGACCATTTCCAAGGTCATGCAGTCAGCATGGCTATACGCCAAAGGTACACACAGACATTCATAAATTGAAAGTTGCTCTGATACTAAAACTGGACTGGAAGACATCCAGGGTTCCTCCCAACTCTATTGTTCTGTTCTGTTATTCTTTTTATGATTGAGTGTAACCATCCCATCGAGCCCAAAGAAAGTCTGGAATAGTATGGGCAGGGGGTTGAACTAAAAGACCTCCAAGATCCCTTTCAACCCTATTATTCTATGTTCTAAAAGAAAAAGGAAGAAAAGGAAAAGCAAGTAGGAGTCAACGTAACTTAGGAGCTGAAATAAACGCTATACATACAGTTTTGCATTGAGTTCCCAAAAATCCACATCATCAGAAACCCAAGGGTTGCTGGGTAGGCATCCTGAGATTATAGGGTCGTTGGAGCAGAACTGTTCACAGTACTTCACTATTCTGAAAGTATTAGAGACAAAACCAGGAAACATCTACATGCAGTTATTAGTCCAGAATAAATAGATGAATTAACATTATTCACATTTCCAATGACATCCCAGACAGGAGACCATTTCATTGATGATACGATGAAACAGTAACACTTGCAGTTTTCTGTCTAGTGTATTATTGATGTGCCAGTAATTATCGTTCCTGTATTGTTTACAGGGTTAAGAGACATGGAGCTCTCCAAGAAACTGCCTTCAAAAGTCTAATTATACTACACTTGAGTCTCTGTAGGTAGCAGCCCTTGGCCAACCTTATCTGGATTCAGAAGTTAGACATGTTTGGGCCTGATTACTATGCTTACTACGTGGCACATTCTTAGATAGTTCCACTTTGGAATGATACAATGGAGCAGATGTTTGAATGGATGCCCAAACACCAAAACATCAGCCATAGAAAGCTTGCATGATAGACAGAAAGGATCTACCTTAATTTTATCCCAGATACAACATTTCTCTATGAAGAAGATTTTTGTTTTGGCATGGGAAGTAAATCAAACATGGGATCCCCCACTTGCTGTTAGAAGACTAAGAACTGATGACACCAAATAACTTTTCTAAACAAGCTCATGGAGGATTGAGCTGTTGAGCATTGGGATTCTATTGGCAGATGCTTGGCCTGGCAGATATTGAAGCCCATCTTACATTTTTAAGACAGTCAAACACCTGGCTAGAATTCTGACTGGCTAGAATTGATATGCTGTAGTTCAGGAATGCAGCTGAGATTTTCTATAAACATCTCCCAAAGTACCTTCCAGCAATACTTGTTTATAGAAGCAGTAAACCCTAACTTTGGTTTTTCTGCAACTCTATGGTAATTTCCTGCTTATAGATGTTTCGGATGAAGATGATTATGTCAACAGTGGTGCATATAAACTACTTATGCACAAAGCTCCTGGGGCTGCAACAGAGGTGGTATTCAGCAGGTTCTGACCAGTTCTGGAGAACCAGTAGCAGAAACTTTGAGTAGTTCGGAGAACCAGCAAATACCACTCCACCTCTGACTGGCCCTGCCCCCATCTATTCTCTCTGCCTCTGGAGCCCCAGCTGATTGGCTGGGTCTTCTTTTGTTGCCTGCACAGGAGAACGGAGCTGGAAAACAAGTTAGTGGGATGGGGAGGGAATGGGGATTTTGCAGTAACCTTTCCCTGCCACGTCCACCAAGCCACGCCATGCCACCAAGCCACGCCTACAGAACTGTTAGTAAAAAAAAATTGACTCCCACCACTGGGCTGCAAGGTTACATCATAAAGAAAAAATAAATTACTTTGGAACATAATGTACAATGAATTCAAAAAAGCTCCAATAATTAAGTCCCTCAGGATGAAATATACTGAAGTTATAGAAAAGATAAACAGTACAAAAATGCTAGTATTTTCAGTTATCAGTCCCAGAACAATTAAGCAGATTTACACATTTTTAAAAGGATGGAATTAAATACAGTTGGAGCTTCCCTGGCCAGCATTTGATGTGTGAAAAGGATAATATTGTGGTTAAAAACTAATTTTAGATTATAGCAGAAATGAGAAATTGATCACTTAGGAGGAATTCATATACAGATATAACAAACAAACATATATAAGGTTGGTCCTTTTAAAACAAGAATTTCATGGACACATTTGGAAAATGTCCTAATTGCTCTAAAAGGGATTATTATTCTATAATACTACTATTCAATGACTATTTTTTCAACAGGTTAGTGGATTGGAAATAATGCTAATTATGAGTCAGAAGAATAAGTAAATAGTGGAAATCTGAGCATGGTTTATTTTTCAGTGATAGGCACCCCTTACAAACTGGTGTTCCTGTTCAGAAGTCTAGTTGTAGAAAGCATGACTGTCCTGCTTGTTAAAAACCCCAAAAGGAACTTACAAGATTACAACTGTAAATTTATGAATACTGGGAAACGTGGGAAGGAAACCTGTGAAGGGAAGGAGGGATGCATATATTTGTACTAAAGCCACTTAGGAGCGTGTTTGGATTGAGGTGTCCAAAATATGACTTGCGCCCTCACAATTACATTACTGCAACACATTTTAGGCCTCAGTGGTGATTCAGACAGTATAGTTGGTCTTGACTGTTGACAAAGGAGAGAGTCTCAAGGGTATTTTTTTCAAAAGGCAACTGGACTTTCTTTGTGTGTTTTTCTTGAAGATGTTTCTTGGATGAGAATGATCCTCAGTGCTGACTGAATGCTGGTGAATGGAAGGTTTTATATGGGAGCTTCCCAGTATTCCCATATTATGCCCCTCCTGCGTGACCTGCATTGGTTACCAGTTGCCCTCTGAGTGAGATTCAAGGTTCTCGTATTAACATTCAAAGTCCTACAAGGCATGGGTCCAGGGTATTTACGAGAACGACTCCTGCCGGCATCAAATACCAACTGCCCTGTATGAGCGCACAGACAGGGGCTCCTCGGGGTGCCATCTGCGACCCAGTGTCGCTTGGCGGTGACCCGGGGGAAGGCCTATTCTGTGGCAGCCCCCACTTTGTGGAACCAGCTTCCCCTGGGGCTCTGTTTGGCCCCCGATCTCCGCACCTTCCGTCATGATTTGAAGACCTGGCTGTTTGGACAGTCTGGGCTGTGCTGACCTCCTAGGGTGGGGGGGATTGACTTTGTTTAAATTGGGGGTTTTTATGCTAATTTGACTTGGTTGTTTAATACGGTTTTAGTTAAATAACTTATTGTGTGGTTTTAGCTGTGAGCCGCCCCGAGTCCTTTTGGAGAGGGAGCGGCATACAAGTCAAATAAATAAACAAACAAACAAACAAACAAACATATTCCTTGCAGTAATCTAGTTGTTACGGTAGCACCCACCACTTGAAGATGGGCCATTAGCTCTCTGAGAGTCATGGAGAGGGATTTAGCAATTGAGAGCTATCTTGAAGTTGCTACAATGGTTGACTTTAGACATCCAGGTCCAATTCAATCCCAATTTTACCTGTGCACCTTCTTTCTGAGAGGGCCTGAGTGGGCCTTCAGCAAATCCTCAACTGAGTGAGGTTAAAGCTGTGGTCTTCAAACCTGACAGCTTTAAGACTTGTGGACTTCAACTCCCAGAATTCCTCCTCCAGTCATGTTAGCTCAGGAATTCTGGGAGTTGAAGTCCACAAGTCTTAAACTTGCCAAGTTTGAAGACCCTTGGGTTAAAGGGTTGGGGCCCAAAGATGTGCTTTCTTGGTTCAGCCCCCTTGTTATGGATCACCTTGCCTCCTGAAGTAAGGACAGCCCACCCATCTTCAGGTTATGTTTCACAAAGCAGCAAAATCCTTCATGTTCTGGTAGGCTTCTGGGAAAAATAATAAGCCTGAATGATTTTGTTACTGATGTATTGATTTCTAATATTGATTGTAGCATACAATCCATCCTAAATTGTGAGAAGCTACAGTCATAGAAAAATGCTGAGATGGACGGATGATGAAACAGGATATGTGTGTGTGTGAGGTAAGGATATAAAGTATGTTTGTTAAATAAGAGACATGGAGAGAGGGAGAGAAGGAGGAAAAGATTATCTGAAAATGAAATATGGAAATTTATACTGTTCTCACTGAATTATGTCCATTAATACTACAGTACAGAGGTGGTATTCAGCAGGTTCTGATCAGTTCTGGAGAACCAGTAGCAGAAATTTTGAGTAGTTCAGAGAACCGGCAATACCATCTCTGCCTAGCCCCACCCCCATCTATTCGCTGCCTCCCGAATCCCAGCTGATTGGCTGGGTCTTCTTTTGTTGCCCTGCACAGGAGAACGGAGCTGGAAAGTGGGATGGGGTGGGGAGGGAATGGAGATTTTACAGTAAACTTCCCCTGTCATGCCTACCAAGCCACGCCCACAGAACCGGTAGTAAAAATTTTTGCATTCCACCACTGCTACAATAGTGTGGCTTTCTTAAGCAACTGCATCTCATTACTGAATATGTGCATTATATTTGTTCCTTTGGGGATTCTTAATTATAAACTCCTCTGGATGAAGCTTAAGTATCATAGCAAACATTTTCTATATTTAAAAAGATAACATCTGGCTAAAGTATTGCTTAAAAGACATACAAGATGTCAGAACTTACCCTCCCAGAGAGACAGATGACTTTGTTGCAGGCTTCATGAGGGCCTGTTGGAGGTTCATGATCTGTAAAGGCAGATATATACAGATGCATAGGTTAGTAGAACAGCAAATAATTGACTTTAAGCTTTATTCACTAAGAAATGAATGCTTGCAAAAGCGGGCCACACAATGTTATTGTTCCATAACATTGTGTGACCCACTCTTGCAAGAAATGGATGCCCAGCAGGCAGATTTCTGAATTGTAGTTTAAGTCTTGATGAAGTGTATTGTATTGGAAAGAGCAAAGATAAACTGAAGAGACATTTTATTACAAACTCGTTTCCATCACCTGCCATCCCTGGGCCATATTATTCCCACAAAGAACTTCCACTTAAAAGACAAGAGAAACAAGAATGGACATAAAATCAATGTTGAAGATTAGACAAGTGTATATAGCCTATTTGGAGGTCCCACAAATGCATTAACTTAAGCCTCACATATGGAGGGACCAATTCAAAAGATACTTCGGCTTTGAAACGATTGCAAAGACTAATAACAGCACACTGATATGAGTGAAAAGGAAGGATGGGGCTTAGTTGAATGCTCAGCCCTCAGCCATTTCGGTATATTACATAGATCCAATGACTTTGTGTAAATGACACAGCATCAATGCACTCAATGTGATCATTTGAACATTGGTAGCCAAGAGAGAAGAAGTCAAAAGGTTGGCTTTACTGTCAGGCTGAATACAGGTGGACTTCAATGTACAACCATTTGTTTAGTGACCATTTGAAATTACAATGGCATTTGAAAAAGTGACTTATGAGCATTTTTCATACTTACAACTGTTGCATGGGGTCACATGATCAAAATTTGGACACTTGGCAATCGGCATGTATTTATGACATTTGCAGTTTCCTGAGATCATATGATCCCCTTTTGTGATCCGACAAGCAAAGACAATGGGGAAGCCAGATTCTCTTAACAACCATTATTAACTTAATTGTAGTGATTCACTTAACAACTGTGGCAAGGAAGGTCATAAAATAGAGCCTCAGTGGTGCAGTGGTTAGAGTGCTATACTGCAGGCCACTTCTGCTGACTATCGGCTGTTCAAATCCCACCAGGCTCCAGGTTGACTCAGCCTTCCATCCTTCCGAGGTGGGTAAAATGAGGACCAGATTGTTGGGGGAAATATGCTCACCTGTAAAACCGCTTAGAGAGGGCAGTAAAGCACTACAAAGTGGTACAGAAGTCTAAGTGCTATTGCTCTGTTGCTATTGCTAAAACTAATTTAACCACAGTCTAGCTTAGCAGTCAAAACTTTGGGCTCAATTGTGGTTGTAAGTTGAGGACTGCCTGTAAAGGGATTAAGAAGAACCAAATACGGGCATCTGCAGAGGTGGGGGGAGATGATGAAACGAGCACCAGCCTATCATGATGCAAATACTGTAATTTGTGCAGGCACTGCTACGCAAGTAGCATGTTTTGTGACATGGTGTTGCCATGTGTGCGTAGGGAGTTAAGACAACAACCTCGAAGAAACAAGGCAGAGGTGATGTTTGCAAAAATAAGCTTTCAGCCCAGGAAACAGAGAAAGCCTAAGAAAGAATTCAGTCAGGCTTTCAAGATTCTGTTAACACAGCTTATTCCCATGAACCAGCCAGATTTGTGGAGTCTTTTTCCTGACCTGGACTACCTGGAAGAGCTGAAGACGTTATCATCACTCCGATGTCATCATGGTGTGCTATGGATGCCCACGAAAGCTTGAAGTCAATTATTAAATGACGTACAATTAAATACATATATGGTGGCGCAGTGATTAGAGTGCAGCACTGCAGGCTATTTCTGCTGACTGTTGGCTGTCTGCAATTTGGCAGTTCGAATCTCACCAGGCTCAAGGTTGACTCAGCCTTCCATCCTTCCGAGGTGGATAAAATGAGGACTCAAAATTGTTGGGGGCAATAGGCGGACTCTATAAACCGCTTAGAGCGGACTGCAAAGCACTGCGAAGCGGTATATAAGTCTATTGCTATTGCTATATTATTTACTATGGCCAGAGATGGAATTGGAATATTCTACCTTAGGCTATATCATTTCATAAGCCATTCTGAATGGATGCAAAAGAGGAAGGAACTAACTAGAGGAACTTCCAGGATCTTACTTGCCTCCTGACAGCAGTACAGGTAGTCCTCAACTTAGGACCACAGTTGAAACCAAAATTTTTGTTGTTAAGTGAGAAATTTGTTAAGATTCACTTAACACAGTTGTTAAGTGAATCTGGCTTCCCAACTGACTTTGCTTGTGAGAAGGTTTTGCAAAAGGTGACCACAGGACCCTGCAACCCTCATAAATATGAGTCAGTTGTCAAGCACCTGAATGTAGATCACATGACCATGGGATGCTGCAATGGTTGTATGAAAAGTCACTTTTTTCAGTGCCATTGTAACTTTGAATGGTCACTAAATGAACTGTTGCAAATTGAGGATTACCTGTACATTTTGCAACTTTTTGATGTGCTGATAGATCTGCCTGGTTGTCATTTAACAACCGAGTTTCAAAGTTCTGGCCTTTACCCACCTATGGTCACATGACCAAACTGGGCATTAGGCAACTGGGCTGCATTTATAGCTGTTTGCAGCATCCCATGATCATTTGATCCCTTTTATGACAGCTGTGTGGAAAACCAGCATTTGCTTCCAGTTTCCAGCAAATCAGTGCCCATGCTGAACTACTACTGGTTCATTTAATAACAGCGATGATTAGCTTAACAATTGCTATAAAAAGATCATAAAATTGACCAACGTTCCATCTATGACAAGTGATGACTGATGGACAGGTCCCATTACATTCATAATTCAAGGAGTACTTATATTCAGTCTGTCTAAAAATTGAATTTGTGGGTTATCATTTTATTCATAGATTAAAACAAAAGCAAAAAAACTCCCAATATTTTGACGTGTTCCGAAGGGGATTCTTTACAATCTTGCTAAGGTGCTATAAGTATTCATGCAGATTATAATTAACAATACACATTACAACAAATTACAATGAATTACCTCTGTCCTATATACATCAATTGTTTTTTTCTGTAAAATAAAGAAACACTGCATTGAAAAGAGTGTCACAGTCTGTTTGACAATTAAAACATTTAGATTAGCATCAATCCACTCAACAAATTATGAAGATATCCATGGACTGAATGATTTTATTCTTATTTAGTAGCTAGTAATGCCTGCTTCTTCTTAGCCTCTGTGTGTGTGTGTGTGTGTGTGTGTGTACATATATAGGTATAACATACTGTATATAGAATAATAGAATAACAAGAGTTAGAAGGGACCTTGGAGGTCTTCTAGTCCAACCCCCTGCCTAGGCAGGAAACCCTACACCACTTCAGACAAATGGTTATCCAACATCTTTTTAAAACTTCCAGTGTTGGAGCATTCACAACTTTTGCAGGCAAGTTGTTCCACTGATTAATTGTTCTAACTGTCAGGAAATTTCTCCTTAATTCTTAGTTGCTTCTCTCCTTGATTAGTTTCCACCCATATATATGTATATACACATATATGGATGCATTTAATTACACATTTGTTATAATGGACCTAAAGTAGACTCATTTAGGAGATACAAATTAGATTATTCAACATTAATGAAAACATTAATGAAAAGCAATAGGAAACAATACATTGAAACATATAAACATTGCAATTAAACAATAGCCACTGTGGTTATGCTATGATTTAAATAGCTCTTATGATGTTATATGACATCCACCAGCGAAGCTAGGGATTGAAGGCTAGAAATTAACTGCAGGCTGTTTGTGTTTGCAGTTTCCCTTTGAAGTATCATGCATGTCTTTGTTTGAAATAAGCTGATGGAAGAGGAAGGCACAGACTTTCAGGAAAATCCCTAAGTTTTGTGGAGGTCCTTTCCGTTCTAAGAGTCTCATTCAAACACTCATTAGATTACATTTAAGGGTCACTTATCAACTGTTTCAGAGAACAGCTTTGTAAATAAACACCAGCAAGTGCATCCTTTATCAATAAAAAGATCCACATTGTTGCTTGTATACAGAAAAGAAACTAGAAGGAAATGACAAACATCTCTGCCCTCATGCCTTAGGAAAATAAATGGGTTTTAGTGGGAAATGTGGACATTTCAGTCATCTATCAATCTTGTTCACTTCAATAAATCTTGTTCAGATAACTGATTCATGCTTGGAAAAGGATTATTTTTGCTATGAGTCAACTATCCAAGAGCCACATATCATTAAACAAAAGGAAGTCTAAAGATGCACAAGTCGAAACTGGTAAATATTTCAGGAAAGGTTGCCTGATGGTTCCTGTCAATGAGCTTCAGGCTGTGTCATTGTATAATGGTTTCTGGGAAGACCCGTCTCCAAAGGAATAGGAAACTGTTCACTCACACTCAAGACAATAAAAGGGTGTGCCAGGATGGATGCTGCATTTGCACCTTGCTTATGTTAGGACAATTTCTTATTCCACTAGTCTATGATTACAATGAAATTCCAACTGAGTTCCAGCCCTTCTGGAAAGACAATATGGGGTCTAATCCACAGGAATTTTAAAAAAAAGTTTCAAATGTTTATAAAGCAGCTGAATTAAAGTAGATCCAACCCTCATTTCAGTTGATTTCCATTTCCCAGGTTTAAATATCTAGTAATGTATAAGGACACCTGAGTAGGATGAGATTCCATTAAAATGACAGCACATTAGTCTTCTATAGGAGAAGCAACCAAGTACTTCACAGAGAACGAAGGTCATATACATCGGAGAAAAACAAACTAGAGGGAGAGAAAACAAAAGACAGAAGGGAAATGGTTAATTAATTATTTCCCACATAATTTTTATATTTTCATGTTTTTCTTTTATCTATCTAAAATTGTTCAAGAAAAAGAAAAAAGAAAAAAAGCACACACTTTTTATACATTCAGTACTTACTGAATCAAAGTTATATTTCCTATTTTAAACTGCTATTTTTCTTTTTTTCTTCCTTTTTTTCATCACTGCATTACTGTATTAGTTATTTATTTTTCGGTTTAGAATTAGTCTAAATGCAATCACTGACTTCTGTGATTCCCTTCATACTTAGATCTGACTGTTGAACATAATAAAACTCCCAATGACCAGAACTGAATCTAGAAATTTACAAATGTTTTGCAGTGTTTTTAGTCACATCCAGTGTTGGCTGGCATAACAAAGGGATCTCCCCTACTAAGGGAAGAGCAGAGATTTTGAAAGGACTGAAAGCAGTGAGGATGGGGAGACACATGGAAGGGAAGGTGTGGTGAAAATTATGTCACTTGTATGTTTTAATTAATCCAGGGTTAGGATCCAGTGTACCTTGCCTTGGTAACCTTTTTCCTTTCAAGATCCTTGGATCGATAGATCCTGCTTCTCTTTTCAAATAAGTTCTATCAACCACCTCCTCTTATAGGTAAAAGCTAAGTCCTAAACTCTTGCATTTGTGTCTCCTCTTCGGTCTCCATGGCAACAAAGCCCACTTGCTGCTGTGATTCCCTGCCTCTGAAAGCTGCGGTAGTCGAGAGCTTGATTCACAAGAGCTCTGTTAGCCTTGCAAAGCATCACATGAAAACAATGCAAGGACTGTCTTGAGGGGGGTCTTCAGTTGGATGCAAGCCAAGCATCATCTTCCACAAGAGTTCCACTGACCTATTGGTATCTCTTCAGCTGCCAAGATTTTCTATCTCCCTCATTCCTCCATTCTCTGTAGAAAGCTCCATGATGTGAATGGCATACCCTGCCCTGCAGTATTATACAAATCAGATATATAATTGAAACTAGGTGCAAGCTTACAAGGGCTTAATTCTCACAGAGGTCTGGATGCAGTCCAGATCAAACTAATAGGATTTCCGTTTCTTTAAAATCTGTTGTGCCTCATGAACACATTCCAAAGTGGAAAATGAAGGAAGGAAAGAAGCAAGGGAGGAAGAGAGAAAAAAAAACTAAAAACCCTCTTGCAGAGCATAAAATTATTATTTTTTTTGGAGGCAAAAAATATACTAGAACCTTTGTTTACCTCATGCTGAGTTTACATGCAAGATTTGCTTACCGTTCCAAAATGATGATCTATAATGAGATCTCCCACCTATTTACATTTTGATTTTTGAACAGTCATAGGAGAGGCTGCAATCCACCCTGAGTTTCAGTCAGAGGTGGCATTCAACCAGTTCTGACCGGTCCTAGTGGACCGGTAGGGGAAATTTTGACTGGTTCGGAGAATCGGTAGGGAAAATTTTGACTGGCCCTGCCCACCTGCCCCTGCTCTTACCTCTCACTTCTCCTATATTCTGCTGTTTATTAGCTCAGCTGATTCGTGCAACAGAGTGGATTGCCGCACCTCAGCTGAGATTAAAAAAACAGTACAGCTCACCAGGGAAGGGCTGCCTCTGAGCCCTGCAGACGATTTGCACATTTGGCGTGCGCATGTGATAGGTGCACCTGCACAGCTCACCAGCCTTGATTCAGAGGGCAGAGTTTGAGCACTGTACATGCACATGCAAAGCAAGCTCCGAACAGGTAGGAATTTTTTTTTAAACACACCACTGCTTCCAGTGGATGGCCAGATATTTTGAATAAAGGTATAAAAGATATACATGAAATAAAAATGTTTTGTTTGTTACGCTTGACCCACAGTACCATTTGAAAAAGGAATTAACTAGTCTTTCTGATGAAGATTGATTCCTACCATTCCTAAGGATCTGTTTAAAAACAAAAAGGCCGCCACTCATTCCATGAACATACAGGAATGTTCAGTAACAGTCTGCTGCTGAACCCATTTGTATGATAAAATTAATTACAGTGTTAAGTTTATAATTCTATAATTAGAATAGCACTAAAGCTTACCTGGTTTACCTTATTTTCACAGGGATCTGTCGCTCGATCCAGCCCATAATCAAGTGTGTCTTGCATTCCAGGCTATAATATAGAAACAAAACAAAAGGTAACAAAGATGTATTTATGTCATTTTTTAAACATTAGTCTGTATACAGGCAGTGCTTGACTCACAACCTTTTGTTTAGTGACCATTCAAAATTACAACATCATTCAAAAAAGTGACTTATGACCATTTCCCCCCCATCTGACCTTTGCAGCATCCCCAGGATCATGTGATCAAAACTGAGACGCTTGGCAACTGGCATGTATTTATGACAGTTGCCATGTGATCACCTTTTGCAACCTTTGGCAAGCAAGGTCAACGGGGAAGCCAGATTCATTTAACAACCATGTTAGTAACTTAACACCTATAGTGATTGATTTAATAACTGTAGCAAGAAAGGTCATAAAATGGGACCCAACTCAGTTGCAGTGTCCCGGGCTAAAACTCACTTAACAACTGTTTTGCTTAGCAACAAAAATTTGGTCGTATATTGAGGACTATTTGTAAACTAAATTAATACAGCCACAGTAAGACATGGGACATAAAAGATGCAGTAGCGCATATCCCTTTTCTATGTATCAATGCTATGAAATATATCCATGGATGCATTTGGTAACTTCTAATAAACAGGAGCATTTTTCTATACAGTTGAGCAAAATCTGGGCAAGGGACGTTGGCCTGTAAGAGGCAAAAAAAAAGCATTACCCATTGGAGAAAGGAACGCTTTGACACAATAAACAGATTGCTACTGCTATCAAATCTGCTTTGAGCACAGCTGAGTTTGGATCTGCTATCTGATGTCTGCTGAAGTTGGGCCATCAATAATTAAACCTCAGCCGGTGCAATCTTAAAAGGAGATGGGGGGAAAAACAGCTCAAGAAAGAGAAAGATCCAAAAGCAAGCCTGACATGATCAAAGGGGTTTCAGCAGGAAAGTTGAACTGAGACCAAAGGGGACATTGCGGTATGTAGACCTTAGCTACAGATGGTACTTTTTCCCCCTCCAAGTCAAGCTCCAATTATAGCCTGACATTTGCTGGAGGCTTCTACTTTTCTATCTGTTAACTGCTGGGCTCTCAGTGGCCATTTATACTGTGTGCACAATTAAAAGTGGATCTTTGATTATGATTTGGGATTAGGGAATGTAGCTCCTTGGCAAGTGTCAGAGTCCTACGGCCTGCTGTGATCAGTGTAGTAACTGCTCGGGGAAGCAACCCCCAGCATCTGCCAGAAGCATCTCCCAAAGACCAGAAACCCGTGCTGTTGTTTTGGGTGCCCAGCTGGATGTCTTTTTCCAGTGTGGAAAAGTTGTCAGAAGCACCCTGCGGAGCAGCTCAAGGCATGGAAGATGAATGAGGGGAAATTAGATAATAAGGAGGCAGAAATTCCACAAAGCTGTATTTAATTGGGGGGCTTTGGGCAATAACTTCAGTTGGTTTTGAGTGAAATTGCAATCGCAACCCTGTAGAAATAGGAATCAAACTACAGGAGCTTTGTTCATGGAAACAAATATAAACAATGCAGGCTTTTGTACAATGCATATCAGAGAATGCAGGGGAAATCCATGGCTGCTTCCTTGGCCAGTTTGTCCACTGTCACAGGGAGGAAAAGATATCTAGGTTTCCTTATCTCCTTATTGTCCATTTTTTTATACTCCAGCAACCATCCTAAACACCATTCTCACATGAATCGTGAGAAATTAATAACTCGTAAATGTAATGCCTCAATCCCCACCACAAATGTTCGGCATTTATTATTTACCATTATGTACTAATGTGTGAATAAAAACCCCAATGACAGATAGTCCTTGACTTATGACGTGTTCATAATGTGTAATAATGTAATAATGTGTCCCATTGAGTGAAATCAGGCAGGGCATATGCTTAGCAGCAAGACATTCAGCATGCCTGTAATTTTGCTTCCAGTTATTACAGTACATTTAATCATCTTCTGTAATAGCACAAACACATTTACTTAAAAAGTAAATCTACTCTTGCTTACAGGAGTCCGTTGCACCAGCCAGTAGGCTTTCTCTTGATAATCCAAAGTATACCGGTCTTGTTTCGTTCGTTCCTTTCCTGCACTGCAAAATTCAAGAAACTTTTTTAAAAAATAAATCAAAACAACAGATTATAATTGTTTTTTGGGATTATTTATACATTCTAACAGGAAATTTAATTAATTAATTATTAATTTATTTATTTATTTATTTATTTATTTATTTATTGGGATTTCTATGCCGCCCTATCTCCTAAAGGACTCAGGGCGGCTTACAATAATAAAAAATATAATACAAATATTAAAAAACCATTGGATTCGAAATCCCACTAGCCAATAAAATTAACAAAAACAATTTCTAAAATCCCATCCCCTCCGTCAGTCCAGGTTGGTAAGTTGGAAAAGCCATGTTTTTAGGCCACGACGGAAGGACCGGAGGTCAGGGGCCACCCGAAGCTCCAGGGGCAATTGATTCTATAGGGTGGGTGCTCCCACAGAGAAGGCCCTATTCCTAGGGGTCGCCAGCCGACATTGTCTGGCTGACGGCACCCCAAGGAGGCCCTGCCTATGGGAGTGCACGGGACATTGGGAAGCCGTTACTGGCAGCAGGGTCTCCCGCAAGTACCCTGCAAGCCAAGTAGGGCTTTATAGGTCAACACCAGCACCTTGAATCTCACCCGGAGGGCAACCGGTAACCAGATAACCAAATAACATACACGTGTCATGGAATTTTCTTGCAGATCTTTAATACACATGATGGAGGAAAATCTACCACTTTATTCTGTAAATATTCCCTTTTTTGATTCAGGGATCATTCTTTGTATATTTCTCTCTAAACAGTAGAAATATTCCATCCTTTAGTGACCTAAGATGGTGAATAAGATGTTTTCTAATAAAAAAATAAAGGATTTGTGTTATCCCCATTTTACAGCTAAGGATCTAAGGTTGTGAGTTCTAGATTAAGATGAGATAAAGCAGCCACAAACTTTACTTTCATATTATGAAATTGGCTGTGGCCAGTCATTAAAAAAAGTTCTCCTAAGACAGATATCAATGCAAGCATCCCATTACCAGAGGAAAAGAAAATAACATACCTCTCAAACAGAATTTGGACATGGACAGACCATTGTCCATGAATTTTATTATGTGCAAAATTGCAAGTCCATTACTAATGATGAGGCTTAAGGCAAACGCAGAGACAAGTCAATTTTTAATGACCCTTCTTAGAGAGAGAAGGTAAAATAAAATTGCTGTGCTACTGAACACCTGCACTTGCTTATTGCTTATTCCTTTGCTCAAACAAAATACAGATAATCCTCAGCTTACAACCACAATTGAGCCCAAAATTTCCATTGCAAAACAAGAGAGTTGCTAAGTGAATTTTGGCCCATTTTATGACCTTTCTTGCAACAGCTGTTAAGTAATTCATTGAAGTTGTTAAGTTAGTAACACAGTTGTTAAGTGAAACTAGTTTCCCCATCAGGGGTGGGATGCTACCAGTTCTGCCCGGTTCTATAGAGCCGGTAGCTCTGAAGAACAGCAGACACCGAACTGGTTCGGTGTCTGCTGCTGTTTGGCCCACCCGGCCGCCCGAGCTGTTACCTGTCCTTTATTTCCTGCTTTTTCAACCTCAGTTGCTTTGCGTGGCACAGCTGAGGTTGAAAAAGCAGGAAAAAAGTGGCTTTTGAAACGCTGCGCACCCACGCAGAGTGCTCATCAGCTGTCCTGGTGGCTCAGCTAATGGTGTAGTACATGCGTGTGTAGCAAAACACAAATACCGAACCGGTAGTAATGCCAGTTGAATCCCACCCCTGTTCCCCATTCATTTGCTCGTCAAAAGGTCGCAAAGGGGGATCATATGACCCCGGTTATACTGCAACTGTCATAAATACGTGCCAGTTGCCAAGCATCCAAATTTTGATCGTGTGACCATGAGGATACTGCAATGGTCGTAAGTGTGAAAAATGGTTCTTTTCAGACACTTTTTTCAGTGTTGTTGTACCTTGTATCGCTGAACGAATGGTTTCAAGTCAAGGACTACCTGTACATCCCCATCCCCTCCTCAGGTAAGAAATGTTTCCTACCTGTACTGCTCCTTGGCCTGCATAATAATGAAGTCCCATTTATGATTGATGCGTTTGTTCAACATGCTGTAATGTTCCTGGGAAAGAAACAGCGGGAGAGAAATCAGCAAAGGCAACATTGTTATGCACTCAACAACAAAGGATGTGATAAGCAGTTGCAATGCTGACTTTATGCACCAAGCATAAAACAAACAAGGTTGGTAACATTTTTAAACGAAACTTCTTAACACTGATCGCAATGGCAATAATGAAGTGGTCAATACTTAAAAGGGTTAAACATTTTGACGGTGTTTCAAAATAATGAAAAAGAAAAGGTTGTGTATTTTACATTACACAGATATACATCGCTTGTTGAAAAGAGATCCCAGGTAGGAGGAATTAAAAATGCACTGGAACATGTACAATACAATAACATAAAAACAATATAAAATATAATACAGGTAGTAATCAACAACCACAATTGAGCCCAAAATCTTCACTGTTAAGCAAGGTCGTTGTTAAATGAGTTTTGCCCCATTTTACCACCTTTCTTGCCACGGTTGTTAAGTGAATCACTGCAGTGGTTAAGTTAGTGACACGGTTGTTCAGTAAATCTGGCTTCCCCCATTGACTTTGCTTGTCAGAAGGTCGCAAAAGGGGATCATATGACCCCGGGATACTGCAATGGTCATAAATATGAGCTGGTTGCCAAGTGTCCCAATTTTGATTACATGACCATGGGGATGCTGCATCAGTTGTAAGTGTGAAAAAATGGTCATGAGTCACTTTTTCAATGCCATTGTATCCTCAAACGGTCACTAAATGAACCTTTGCAAGTTGAGGACTCCTTGTAAAGAATGCATAACAATTGTGAGAAGTGTGCGCTTCAGATTGAAGCCTAAAAAGTGTTTTGGAGCTGGCATGGATGTATACCTTCCATCTCCTTAAGAAGCAATGAAGCCAGGAAAATGTTGAGTTAAGGCACTGCCAGGGCACCATACGGATAGGATGTAAATCCCTCCACTGTCAGGAGTTAGATTTGAGTTGATTCTGGTTAACCACCCCTATATGAGCCACCGTGGCGCAGTGGTTAGAGTGCAGTACTACAGGCTGATTCTGCTGACTGTCGGTTGCCTGCAATTTGGCAGTTCAAATCTCACCAGGCTCAAGGTTGACTCAGCCTTCCATCCTTCTGAGATTGGTAAAATGAGGACCCAGATTGTTGGGGGCAATAAGGCTGACTCTGTAAACCGCTTAGAGAGGGCTATAAAGCACTGTGAAGTGGTATATGAGTCTAAGTGCTTTTGCTATATATGTAGAGGTGTAATGTATGTATATAAAGAAATGTGGAAATAATCTTAATGATGGAATGGATGCACTGTTAAGAGAGGACAATTCATCATCAAGTGTTTTTCTGGGAAGTAGAAAAGAAACAAATTAAAAATAGCTTTGTTTTTACAGGTAGTCCTCAACTTACAACAGTTCATTTAGTGACTGTTCAAAGTTACAATGGCATTGAAAAAAATGACATATGGCCGTTTTACACACTTATGGCTATTGCAGATTTTCCATGGGTTACGTGATTAAAATTCACACTTGATAATTGACTCGTATTTATGACAGTTGCAGTGTCCATGTGAGCACCTTTTATAATCTTCTCACAAACCAAGTCAATGGGGAAGCCTGACAACTGTGTTTCTAACTTAATAACTGCAGTAATTCACTTAACAACTATAGCGAGAAAAGTCATAAAAAATGGGGCAAAACTCAGTTTCGCTTAGCAACAAAAATTTTGAGCTCAGTTGTGGTCATAAATCTAAATTCTTTGGTTATGAGGGGGAAACTCTGACAGGCTTCCAAGATTCTATTATTATACCATACAATAATAACATAACGTTTCTGTAATCCTTGTGGTTTGTTTCCTAACCTGGCTTACCACAAAGGAAGATGCCAAAAATTCTGAACAACTATCATTCAGGTTGTTTCTTGGCTGTGGTGCTTACAAGTGGCCAATTCCTAGTTCTATGTGTTGTGGTGTGGTGTGCTATATGGCATGTTATACAGTTCATACTACATTCTTTCAAAAAACAAGATCGTTAACCCAATCATAGATTTGAACAACTATTTGGAACAAAACCGCCTTTAAATTAACCTACTATTTTGCTTTTCTTTTTTAAAATGAATTGTTTTTAATTTTCATCTTAATTGTTTTCAAACCTTGTTCTTCTTATTGTAA
The DNA here is from genome assembly GCA_009733165.1 of Naja naja. NCBI lineage: Eukaryota > Metazoa > Chordata > Lepidosauria > Squamata > Elapidae > Naja > Naja naja. Next base: position 148,490,048 of record CM019149.1, on the reverse strand, counting down.
GGGACAAGATTTTTCCCTCCTTCTCTTATAATGTACTATGAGTTCCTTTGAGGAAAAAGTGGCATATAAATAAAAGGATAAAACAAGCATGTTCTTAAGCCTCATGTGCTTATCTTATTCTCAATAATCTGATCTGGTAAATTTACCAAGTGTTGAAATAATGCTACTGGTTAAGATGCTTAGAAAGAATCTTGCATAAGAAAAAAAAATCTTCCTACCTTTTCATAATCTTCTAGAGCTCCTTTCTTCTTAATATTTCTCTTCGCTAGGTAAATGGCTGGGGATATTTTTTTAAAAGAGAAAATACTTTATTGCACAGCTGTAAAAACCAAATGAATATGATCAATGACTAAGATTTAGCCTGAACGTTGTACAATATTTTCCAAAGGGAGGCTGTGCCTGAGAGACATCTAGCCAAGACAGATGGAATTCCAGGGAACCAGGCTTCACAGGAACATAGGTGCTGATATCTTCTTCAGACACATCATCTTGAATCACACTATAGGTGTGGAGGAAGCAACAGCAAGTGAGGGGCAGGTAGAACTTTAGGCAAGTATCCATTAAATAACTGTAGCCAAATACCTTTAGTTAATGTACGTGCAAGTTATATATACAGCAAAAATCAGAACTGCTGTTTGATGTTCCTGTTCAGCATATTTTTACTCAATGCTTTAAAAGAGGAATGACTTTCAATACTCTTCAGAGATCAAGGGTTATTCAGGAATAAAAAGTTGCTGCACTGTGTCCGATGAAGATACTGTAGGATCTCTTGAAGCGTATTTATCTTATTTATTAAATTTTTATTCCACTCATCTCCTCTATAGGATGACTGTGGGCTGCGTACATTATAAAAAAAGTAGAAAAATAATTCAAATATTAATTCATTAAAACTAGCTTTTAAAAGGAGAGGGGGGAGGGAGGGAGAGAGTGTGTGTTTTGGAAGTTTCTTAGTAGTCTGTATTGATTGGTGACAATTATCTGCCATATTTACAGTAGCTGCTTCATACTTAGTCTGATCACCAGTCTATCAATCCCACACCTAGCTATCATGACTCATTATAGCTCTTAAGGTCTTCTCCTGCCTCACCAGAAGTCCTTTCAAATGTAGAGGCCAGAAACTGACTGTAAGACCTTTTTGTAAGTAACCTGGCACTTTACCACTGAACTAAGAAATACACTTAATCCAATTTGGTACAGCTGAATGAAACAGTTTGCAGCAATGGTGGGATTAAAAAAAGTTTTACTACCAGTTTTGTGGGCATGGCTTGGTGGGCATGGCAGGGGAAGGTTACTGTAAAATCTCCATTCCCACCCCACTCCTGAGGGAAGGTTACCGCAAAATCCTATTCCCTACTCACTCCACTAAACTGCTTTCCAGCTCTGTTTTCCTGTGGAGGGCAACAAAAGAAGACCCAGCCGATCAGCTGGGACTCAGGAGGCAGAGAATAGATGGAGGCGGGGCCAGTCAGAGGTGGTATTTGCCGGTTCTCCGAACCACTCAAAATTTCCACTACCAATTCTCCAGAACTGGTCAGAACCTGCTGAATGCCACCTCTAGTTTGGAGGATAAGAAGGATATCTGTAGTTGGCATACAAGAAGCAGTACTGAAAGGATTGTGTCCAGTAGAGTTGTTGACCAAATCTTATTTGACTACAGAGCACTGTCTCAATGTATGGACATCTTCTTTCTTTCCAATAGGTTATATCTTAAACAAAGAGATTTCCAAGTGTAGAAGTGATCCTGTCTTTGTACTTTCAATACCTTTCATTGAGAGAAATAAGAGACACTGAGGAAAAGAAAGTCAGATTGTAATGCAGTCCTAAAATTTCAGTTACTTTTTGTTCTTCTGCATTTTGAACACCTTTTACATCCTTCTGAATCCTTCTCCTGTATATCCTTTATGTGCTACCTTTAACGGTATTCAAGACAGGATAATGGGATTCAATTAATTGATGTGCTGCACTTGAAGGAATCAATCTGAAAGAGGACAAGACTATATTTCTTGTATTATGGATTGTCATATAATCAGCCAGATGCTTAGCTTGATAGAATCAGATACATTTTCATTGATCAAGCCCTTCCCAATGACCCAGGATAGTATTATACAGGTAGTCCTCAACTTACACCACAATTGAGCCCAAAATGTATGTTGCTAAGTCAAACATCTGTCAAGTGAGTTTTGCCCCATTTTACCACCTTTTTTCCCATGGTTGTTAAGTGAATCACTGCTGTGGTTAAGTTAGTAACACGGTTGTTCAGTTAATCTGCCTTCTCCATTGACTTTGCTTGTCAGAAAATCGCAAAATCTGATCATATGACTCCAAGACATTGCAACCGACATAAATATGGATCAGTTGCTAAGCATCTGAATTTTGATTATGTGACTATGGGGATGTAGCAAATGATCATAAGTCACTTTTTTCAGTGCTGCTATAACTTTGAATGGTCACTAAATTAACTGTCTTAAATTGGGGACTACCTGTAATTAGTATTTGCTTTAAAAATATTCAGGATAGTTTTGTTTTGCACAGGAGCCTTGCTGAAGTTCTCCATCAATTAATTTTTGTTATGCATTAAAAAGACTTAAGGCTGGGGTCTCACTATTTTGCTAGTTTACTTCCTTGGTGAATACACCTATCTTCCAGTTCTTACACCAAGCAGACTCTTTTAACTCATTCAAAAACTTTCCGGGAATCCACAAAGGGTTCCTAAGCTGTCCAGAATCATTTTTTCTCATTGGAATAGCATTTTTGAGAAGGTCCCAAGCTTTCTGTGCTTTCTTTGATTTGGTAGTTTTCATCCCACCCAGAATTTCTTTAAACTTATTGAAATGGGATCTTTTGAAATCTAGCCTGGGGGTGTGTTTACACTGTGAGCCACTGAGAATTGATTTTGAATTGGGCAGTACCTGAGTTGATAAATTAGGCAGGAGAGAGAAAGAAAGAAAGAAAAAAGAAAGAAAGGAAGGAAGGAAGGAAGGAAGGTAGGTAGATAGATAGATTAGATAGATAGATAAATAGACAGACAGATAGATAGATAGATAGATAGATAGATAGATAGATAGAGATAGATGAAAGAGATTAGATAGCTAGATAGCTAGATACAAAAGGGTATGAATAACATTTTAAATAAAAAGCAACTAATGTGATAGACTTTCTTTTAAAGAGAAGAATGTATTTTTCTCCATTAAAACATTCCTTATATCAAAGTTGTTAGAACAGAAGACATTTTGATTTTATGTGATTTTTGCTGACATTGAAGTTTCACTAAGAAAAGGGACATAATACGTTAAATTTACCGTAATCTGTATCTTCTGCTCCCCACTGCTGGGTTGGCCAAAAGTAGGGTGTCTGTAGGAAGGAAGCCAAAAAAGAAGGATCAAGTTATTGATAATTTTCTTAACAAGCTCTGCTAAATCATTCTTATATTTAATATATCACTGCTAAGCCAATAAATTTTAAAAAGTTTTAAAATTCATTTCAACACGTTTCTTCCCTATTATTTCCAATTATATTAGAACAAGTTTGAATAATGTTTTAACAATGGGGGGGAGGTGAAAAGTGTGAAGGGAAAGCCAAAGATGCTAAGAATACAGGTGGTCCTCAATTTATAACCTTTCGTTTAGTGACCAAAGTTACAACAGCACTGAAAAGAATGACTTACAACTGGTCCTTGCACTTACAACCATTGTTAACATCCCCATGGGCACGTGATCAAGGTTTGGGCACTTGTTAATCAGCATGTGTTTGGGATGGTTGCAGCGTCCCAGGGTCACACCAATGCCCTTTGTGACTTTCCTAGCCAGCTTGTGACAAGCAGTCAATGTGGGAAGCTGGATTCACTTCACAACTGCCCTGATTTGCTTAAGAACTGTGGTGAACAAGTCATAAAACTGAGCCCAAATCACTGAACTGCCATGCTTAACAACAGAAATTCTTATGACCCACTTGCGATCCATAAGTCGAGGACTACCTGTAATGACATTAGGAAAATTCATTAAGCTTTAAACTGTAGATTCTCTCTTAGTATTTGCATTTCATGGTGACAATGTTATATAGGGTACAGACGGTCCTCGTTTAATACTACAATTCGACCAACAAGTTGGTTGTTAAGTGAAGCAGTCACCAAGTGAAACCAAGGCTGTGCTTATTATCTTACTTCAACTTTACAGCTTTAAGGACCTGCAAAGGTTGTAAAAGGGAGGATTACATTGCAAAGTTACTTTTTCATCACTGCTGTAACTACAGTCATTAAAATTGCTGAAAAAGGACTACCTGTAACTAGTTTGCAGCTGTTTTTCACTTTTATGTTGAAATAGCTATCATTGTTTCACTCCATCAAAATTGTGTTTCTTTTTGTGATTGTTAAATTATGTAACAAGGACAATATGAAAGATGGAAGAATAGGCCAAGGAAGGATAGAAGCAAAACATGGAGAGTGGAGATAGAAATGGCAGGGACAATTTGTTCTTACTCTTTTCCAAACTTCCATGATGGAACTCAAAGCAAAAAAGTTGTCCCTCTTTTACTGCGGCATAGTCTGTGTTGGGATTACAACTCCCAGAATTCCCAGCTGGCAATTCTGAATTTTATAAACTGGAGGGTATGGCCTGGAGAAGTTGGGGAGACAAGTGCCTTTGCCTCATGCCACAAACTACTTTTTCTTTTAGAATCATTTAAAGGATTCTTATAATTTGCTGCTATTCTTTTCCAAGATCATTTTTACTGCATGACACTTTATGGAAGCAACTGTATGGGCCATTGTGACTGACAGGCAGCAAGTACAAGCTTTAAGAAAACTTTAAAAACATGCATCATTAGTTCCTGCCATGATGCAAAGCAGGTTAGCTTTCTTCTTTATTTGCTCTACCAATCCACCCACCTGGAATCGATAGAGACTGGTGTCCGCTTTGAGATTCAGATTCTTTCGGTCCAGAAGAGGATAGATGTACCCACACTTCATAATCATACTTCCCAAATGTAGCCCCTCTTTAAAAAAAACACAATACAGATGACTTGCTTTCAATGGGGTACACAGAATAAAGCCAAACAATCAGAAACTACACACTTTTAAGGGAAAAATACGTCACTTAAAAATAATTACATGTTCCTACCTTCGTTAGTAATATCCAAACGCTTCACAATCCATTGCAGCATATCACAACCTGAAGGACAAAGGCAACACAGAAAATAGCTTTAGGTCAACCCACGTTTCATTCCCGCTTTTCTTCCTGGTTAGTACAGACAGTCCTTGACTTATGACCACAATTGAGCCCAAAATTTCTGATGCTAAGCAAGACAGTTTTCAAGTGAGTTTTGCCCCATTTTACCACCTTTCTTCCCACAGTTGTTAAGTGAATCACTGCAATGGTTAAGTTAGTGACACGGTTGTTCAGTGAATCTGACTTCTCCATTGACTTTGCTTGTCAGAAGGTCGTAAAAGGTGATCATATGATACCAGGACATTGCTACCATCATAAATATGAGTCAGATACTATGGGGATGCTGCAATGGTTGTAAGTGTGAAGACTGGTCATAAGTCACATTTTTCAGTACTATTGTAACTTTGAAGGACCACTAATGATTGTAAGCCGAGGAAACTATTTTTTATCTCTAGAGGCAGTGGAAAAACTAGAAATCCAGAGGTGTAAGCTCACAGTACCATGAGTAGACAAAGCTTTGCTGGTGAGCTGAGGAGATTTTGAAAAGGGATCACTATATGGATCTCTTTTTTCCCCATTTAAACAAGTGTTTGCAATTCTCTCAAAACTTGCATATAATTTGGCTAAAAGGGAAAACAGGATTACAGAAAATATACATGCGCATGTCCTGCTTCATAGCAAATAAAACCAAAACATTACAGTTGCAGAATGTTGCAACTCTTTTAAAACCTTTTAAAAGGATTAAAAGCCTTTACTACTTTAAACACACACACACAACAGAAGCCAATTAGTGCAGTGATCTGCAGCATGGTGCAAAATATGCTCATGATTCTCTTCTAGGACACCTGTCTATCTCCCTTACTTAATCTGACACTTAAATTGTTTTAGTGTCCATTAAATTTAAAGAAATGGGAAGCTGGTGTGTTGCTACAAAAGAAAAAGCTAACTTCTAGCATTGTTTTTGTTTGCAAAATGCTGCTTCAACCTGCCACCTGAAATCCTACATATTAAAATGGAAGCGACAGCAGCCTAATAACTGTCTTACTTAAAGAAGAAAAGGAAGGAAAGGAAGAAAGGAAAGGAAAGGAAAGGAAAGGAAAAGGAGGAGGGAGGGAGGGAGGGAGGGAGGAAGGAAGGAAGGAAGGAAGGAAGGAAGGAAGGAAGGAAGGAAGGAAGGAAAAAGAAAAAAGAAAAAAGAAAGAAAGAAAGAAAGAAAGAAAGAAAGAAAGAAAGAAAGAAAGAAAGAAAGATCTAAGGTGTTTCTAGGGCACCAGTAAGTGGTTCACTTGCTTTTTGGGAAATAGATATATTTAGAGAGAGGTAGGTCATCTTGGATACTTTGTAAGTAGGCAAGACATAGCTCATTTTGTTAAGCCAATCACATTCATAATTCCAAACAAATTCAGGGGCTCAAAATGGGTGACTTCATCTCAGCTACTGTAGACATGTGAGGAAAAACAAATTGGTATGAAATACAGGTAGTCCTCAACTTACAACCATTTGTTTAGTGACCGTTTGAAGTTACATCAGAACTGAGAAAAGCTACTTATGACCATTTTTCACCTTTATGACCATTGCAACATCCCCGTGGTCATGTGATCAAAATTCAAATGTTTGGCAACTGGCATGTATTTATGACAGTTGGACTGGGGTCATGTGGTCACCATTTGTAATCTTATTATTTATTTATTTATTAATTGGTCTTATATGCCGCCCTATCTCCCTAGGGACTCAGGGCGGCTCACATAAAAATACCCAATACAAAAGTTAAAAGAAGCTAAAAGATTATTAAACACAATTCAACCAAATAGTATTAAAACCCTATCACAAGACATTTAAAACTAAACCCCCACCCCTCAGTCCAGGCTGGATTGTTCGAATAACCAAGTCTTTAGGCCGCGGCGGAAGGAGCAAAGGTCGGGGGCCAATCGTAGCTCCAGGGGAAGCTGGTTCCATAATGTGGGTGCCCCCACAGAGAAGGCCCTACCCCTAGGGACCGCCAGCTGACATTGTTTGGCCGACGGTACCCCAAGGAGGCCCTGGCTGTGGGCGTGCACCAGGCGATGGGTATTTGATGCTGGCAGGAGACGTTCTTGCAAGTACCCCGGCCCTTAGCCAACTGCCTTCCAAGAAACGAAGTTGGGGGAGGGGGAACCAGGTTAACTTAGGAACCGCAAGATTTACTTAACAACTGCAGTGCTCAACAACCGTGGCAAAAAGAGGCAAAAGTCACATAACAACTATCTTGCTGAGCCACACAAATTTTGGGCTCAGTTGTGGTTGTTAAGTCAAAGACTATGTATAAGAGAAAGGATAAGAGCATGAACTATGAAAAGAAAAACACTTGTTACTTGGTCCTATTTTGGATTCTAACCAAAATAATTGTGCCAGTCCCCAAATGATCCCTAGGCCTAAACAGTAACTTGAGTTCTGTGGTGTTTTTAAAGTTTTTAGTATTTATGGTATCTCTACTGATTTAAAGCCACTTGCTTTTTGACCAAACAGAACCCTTTCCTTCTGATTTCCAAAGTACATGTTTTGCTACATTGAGTTGTTAAAAGATGAACTCTGCCTTGGGCTTGCAGCTGAAAAATTAAATCATAATGCAACATGCGGGGAAATGTGAATTAAACTGTATTCTCTCAACAAGGTGACTCACTGGGAACATAGTATTTCCTCTACAAAAGAAAACAGCAGGTTAGCCAGCAGTCATGTATTTCAACTAAAGAGTTACTTGGAAATTAAAAATGAAACATAAAAGCAGGCATCAGATTTCAAAAGCTAGAATTTATACCCCAGCCAGTAAAAGAGTATTCAGGGAACTTATGTAAAATGGGCATTAATGCTGTCTTCATTTAATTAATGGGAAATGGCTAATAGAGAGGAAATGATGAAGACACATTTGTGGTTTTCTAAGAGGTTGGAGTTTTTCTTAAGGGAAAGTTTTAAAAAAATCTTACTTATGAATCAAATATAATGCACATTTTCAGGCATGTCAAAACCAGAAATCTAATTTGGGAACAAATTCATTTATCTGGGCATGTATTCATGCTCAGTTCTAAACACTGCTAAAATTCAATTCAAAATGCTACCCTTTCCTGACATGTGATTGCTTGAGAGGCACACACAGCAGCAGTCAGGAGCTCTCATCCCCATTATGGAGAGTGCTTCCCAAAATAGAGGAAATTAAAAGATTAACCTGCCACTCAGACCCTGCTTAGGTAACCTTATCTGCACCTGCTTTTCCCCTTAAGAGATGATGCTTACTGTCAGAATCCTGAATTCACCATGAAGCAATACCTGTTACTGTATTCAGAGGAATGCGGTGGCCTACGTTTTCTTCCTCTTAAAAGACACAGCCACCACAATTTCAAGGTTTTTTTTTCACTGACAAATGAGTAAAATGTAAGTAGGCAGGGCAACTGAAATGGTTTAAACTGAGAGATTGCCATGAGACAATTGCTGTATAAAAACAACATTAATCAAATAGCCTTTGAACTAGGAATATTATTATTTGATGCATGGGACATAAGTTAAATGAGCCATGGAAAACAACTGGAAAGAATATTTCAAGATAATGACTGGCTAGAAAAATGTTGTCGGTAGGACAACATATTTCCTAGGACTAGCATCTGAACTAGTTTGAATAACAGGCTGCACTTTACAAGGCCTGTAAAAATGTGTGCAGTCAAACTATGGCTGGTTCAGAGGGCTTTAAATGGAATATGAGGGTTGGGGTTTAGAAATGAAAATCCTGAAGTGTTGTCTACCCAGTAAGGATTAGAACAAGAGTGATGAAAGGATGTTAGACAGTTACTTTAGTGGGCTGTAAATAAAAGATTAAATATTTCCTTACTAAGAAAGGGATAGAAAGCTAGGAAAAGGAACAAGGAGAGAAGCAATAGTGTAAAATAACAACAAAGGAAACAAAAAGAGGACAATCTGCGTATATTAAAAGAAAAGAGATATACAGATGGCTCTTCTGGAAAAGTAAACAGTAAAATTGGGTCCTCAATATTTAAGGGAGCGACTCCTGCCGATAGCGATTGCCGGCCGCCCTGTGCGAGCACATAGGCAGGGACTCCTTGGGGTCCCATCGGCGGGCCAATGCCGGCTGGCGGTTCCCTGACGACGAGCCTATTCTGTCGCAGCCCTGGACCTCTGGAATCAACTTCCCCTGGGGCTCCGCCTGGCCCCTGACCTCCGCACCTTCCGCCATGATCTAAAGACCTGGTTGTTTGACCAATCCGGGCTGTGACCCTTGTGGGGGGATGGTTTTATATTTCTAAGTTTTATAAATTCGTTTTTGGGCTTGTAAATTTAATTTCTTTTTACTTATTTATTGTTGTTGTTTTTTAGTTGTGAGCCGCCTCGAGTCTTCGGAGATGGGGCAGCATACAAGTCTCAAAAATAAATAAATAAATAAATAAATAAATAAATAAATAAATAAATAAGATTTTTCTGCTGTACCTCTAAAGAAAAAGATATACTTAATATAAATTATTACAGATTTAACTTTTTGCAATCAATTCTGAGTACCTGGAAGACAGAATATTATTTCTACCCTATGCCTAAAATACTTCCATGATAATCTTACAATTCTTATACTGAGATTATTATTTTGGAGTAATGACAGTACATTTTTAATACACATACACATACAGGTGCTCCTTGATTAACAACCACTTGTTCACAACCACTTTTAAAACTTGCACAGTACTGAATAAGTGGTACTTATAACCTGTTCTTGAATTTTACATTCCTGCTGTTACAACATCCCTGCAGTCATGTAATCCCAATCCGGGCCCTTGGCACTGGCTTGCAATTATGATGTTGCAACGTTTCATAGTCGCTTGATCTTCTTGCTAGGTTTCTGCTAGCAAAGTCAATTGGGAAGCCTGCAGGAGATCACAAATAGTGACCACATGATGTCCTTGCTTAATGGTCATGCTGAATTCACTTAACTAGGAAGTGCTAGAATTGCCGTCAGTCATGTGACATCACATTTTATGACTCTTTGTCATTTAGAAATGGAAATTCCAATCCCAATTGCTGTTGCTAGAAAATAAGCTATTGAAGCAAGGCAAGAACAGTTTTCCCTAGCATTGTCAGACCTTAAAACAGATACTGAAATTGGTTTTAAATGAATAGCTTCTAGTACTATCAATCAAAACTATTACACAGCTACTCTGACTTTGTCTCCTTAAAGGATTTTCTGTGACAATTAAAATAATGGAAGAAGTGGGAAATCAAAAGGCTACAAATGGCAAGACAATAATGTCAAGATTTTTATAGGGAAGGTTGCTGTGATGATGGTGGAGAGTCAGCTGCAGAATACTCTAGAAGAAGCAGATTATTTAAATTCCTTACATCTGATGCTCAGGTCTTTATTATTTTTTTCCCTCTACGAAAAAGGGAACATTAAGACAGGGACGGTAGGCACGATTGTACACTTATGCACGACCCTTACAGACCTCTTAGGAATGGGGTGAGGTCAACAGTAGACAGTCTGAGGTTAAAGTGTTTGGGGTTAGTGGAAGAAACCACAGAGACAGGTAGAGTATTCCAGGCATTGACCACTCTGTTGCTGAAGTTGTATTTCCTGCAATCGAGTTTTGTGCAGTTTACCCTGAGTTTGTACCTATTGTGTGCTCGTGTATTGTATTGTGTATTGTGTATTGTTGAGGTTGAGTTACTACAGCATGGGTGTCAAACTTGATCGCATCATGTGCCGGATCATGATGTATCCTGTTTTTTGCCTTTGCAGAGCCAGGGTGAGCGTGGCCTGGGTGTGACGTATCCAGCCCGTGGGCCGTCAGTTTGACACGCGTGCTCTATAGTGTTAGGATGGCAGTTTCTGTTGTCATCTTCTTGTGACTGTTTTCCAACATCAAAGGCAGAAATAAAGTGACTGATGAATATGGAGTATAATAATACATAATAAAAACCTAATGTTTGAGATTGACTTCTATTTTCTAATATGTCAGACTTACCAACCACAGTATGTGGAATGTTGCCCTCCGGCATGTTCTGAATTTGCGTTTTGATGCCAGATTGTGGATCTTGCATTTCTACCAACAAAACCTCCAACTGCAAATTGTAGTAGAGATGTATTAAGAATGAAACAAAAGGAAAACAGTAAGAATTACATGAGTATGTAAAATAAACAGAAATATTATTCCTTGATTTAATGAAATGCACCAATAAGAAAAAGTAAACATTTAAACCACTGTTTTAAGTGTTTTATAGCTGGAGGCATTGATTTTAAGTGTGGCTGATTAATCACAGGTTGGTACATAAGAAGACTATCTCCATCCACAACATGGTGGTAGATGAACACTTTAACCTGGTGTCAGATCATTTCCTCATCAGAAGATGGATCACAGTTCAGTTGCCCAGAACCTGTGGGGATGTGGGAAGGCATTATTTTGGTTTGTCCTAGTTGCCTAATAGATCTGGATGGTTCTCAGAGAATATTTGGGGTTTTCCCTGACAATCTGGTAAGACAGTTCTATCCTGATCAATCTGTAAAATGTGGAGGTAACCAAAGTAGATGAAATAATTGCCCCAGAGTAGCCTTTCTCCATTTGTCAGTCCTAGCCTGCTCCTCGGTTTACTGAGGAGCTGAAGGAAAAGAAGTGACTCAATATATTTAGAATGATGTTGGTATAAAACCACAAATGGGCATGACCAAGCATTGATAAAAGCCCAAGTTTAGAGCAACACAGAGCAGAAAAAAAGCAATTCTTTTTCTTGCTTATTTCATCCATAGACTGTCAACCAATAGTCCTGTCATGAAACCCAGACCCTGGGTTTGTGGGAGAAACGGGCAAGTCATTGCTTCAACATTTACATCAATTGAAATTGTGGGTTTTTAAAAGATAAATTTGCTTGTGTTCAGTTTGGTTTGTATAGTAATGGGAGTGTAGAAAGTAGAGGATGACTCTGACATAGAGAGGTTACCAAGGATAAGAGTAGATAAATGTTGCTTAAACCTTGGGGGTTGGGGAGGGTTATAAAAATGTCTCACATAGGTACGCCCCTAATTCACAGAACATATAGAGGAAGGAAGAGAAGTACATTGTAAGAGAAAACTTGCAAGATTCTGTTACTACAGCCAATCTTAATAAAAACAAGGTTAGGCCTGTGTGTGGTATCTGTTGCCTGATCTGAGCAGCCTTGTGGATGTGTAATTTCAAAGATATCTTGCAAAAGTCTAATTCTTACCAGACTAAGAGGACTGACATGAATGGGCATTATGACATTGTTTTCATTGGCTCTAGTTTAATTCTTGGCCCAATTCAATTTTTCAGTCCTTCACACACTCAAAGCTTCTTCTCATATGTTCCTACATAATATACTAGAAGATCATTTTTAGAGGTTTTGCTTTGGGTGTCCTCTCAGAGCAATTAACCTTGGAGACACTCCTCTCAATCCTGGAATCATGCAGGGAAGTACACCTAGTACAGTACAAATTTTATTATTTTTTCTGGAGGTTTGTTTTTCCAGGGATTACTCAGTGGGTTGTCTTTCAACATATTTGGCAGTGGTTGTTTTTACTGTTACATAATTTTAGGATTCTCATTTGAAGGCTATGCTTTGTTATATGGCATTGTATTGTCTTTCCATTTCTTATCGGAATATTTTAACAGTTGCTCTAAGCCAGCATTTTGCAAGCTGATTTTGAAAGGTGGCAGGCCAATTTTAAATACAGGCAGTCCTTGAGTTACGAATGTAATGGAGACTGCCAATTACATTCGTAACCTGAGGATTTTTTGGACTGAATCACGTAAAATAAATGTAATCACTCCCTGCTTTTGTGCATGCATTTGCTAAGCAAATGCACAGATCGTTAAGTGCATATGAGGTATCTCAGGGTGGGGAAGGCCATTGGGGGTGGCTAGTGATGGAACAGGCCACCTGCTTCAGGTCACCTATCTGCTTCAGCCCCACTGAGACACATCATGCTCCCTCCTCTGGTGTCCCCACAATTGCTCCTCCCTCATCCTGCCTTCCCTACCTAGTGAGACCTAGCGAGTTGTCTCCTGTCCAGCCTCTCTGCTGTGGGTTTGGGGTTTTTTGCCTGCTTGCAGTCTCAGCGCAAAAAGCATTTGCAAACCAATGGGAGGCTTGAAGCAATGCAGTATCGCTGCCCCAAAGTCTCATCAGCTTGCAAGTGCTCTTCAACTGGATCTGATACAGGCCTTGGTTCGCAGAGAACAGAGACCTAAAGAACTGCAGTGCAAGATCACATGCTACTGATCTTGTACTACTTTAGGCCTCTGTTCTCTATGAATGCACCAAAGCAGGCAAAGTAACCGATGGCTCATTAGATTGTCACAAGATGAGTGAGTCTCCGCAGGCCCAGTTCCTGTGGAGACTTGGGGGATGGGAATAGGCAGGTGAATTTTGCAGTGCCTCTGTGGTCCTTTGTAGGTGTGAATAACTGCTGTGGTGCTACAACATTCACAACTTCGAGACTAGATTGTAAGTACTTGCGGGGGGGCTAAGTGGTTGCTAAGTGGACTGTTGTAACTCAAGGATTACCTGCATTTAAGATCTCCCAACTCATAAAAACAATACTTTGTAAAATAAAGAATGCTTTTCATGTTATAAACAAATTCATAATAATAAAAAAATTGAAACTTGTCATAATAAGGAAAATAGATATGCACCACAAATTTAATTTTATTTAATTTAATTATAAGATTTATATGCCGCCCTATCTCCCTAAGGACTCAGGGAGGCTTACAATACTAAAAAACATATAATACAAAAGTTAAAAATGAATTAAACCCAAGAAAATCTCATAATCATAAAAACTAAAACATTTAACACCCATTTAAAAACCCTCCTGTCCCCATCAGTCCGGGTAAGCCCCACATAGTTCACTCAAGGTAGGCATGTTCTCCAAACCCCAGGGCCTGGAGGAAAAGTCAGGTCTTCAAATCCTGTTTAAAGAATTGCAACTGTCAGGGCTGTTCAAACTTCCAGGGAAAAAAACTATTCCTACGAGCTGTGACAGGTCTTTCCATATCTTCCAATCTTGCACTACTTCTTTGAGTTTTTCTATGTTCTAGTTGGTGTCAGCTTTGATGGTGTCCAGATACCATGTTGTTTGGTGGCCTGGTTTCCTTTTACTGCTAACTCTTCCAAACTAATTGTTTTCTTCAGTGAATTCCACCACATGACATGATCAAAGCAAATGAGATGCAGTTTTGTGATTCTGATGACAAAGAAAGCTCCATCAAATGGCATAGCTCAAGAGATGAGATATGAAGTGAGTTATGAGATGAGCAGAAACAATTGAAGGAAATATTGTAGCTACAATTTCCAACAGCTCAAACCAAGATGACCAAAGGTTCAGAATCACAATTGGGGAGGACCATTGAAATCATCAAATCCAACACCTGCTCAATGGATGAGTCCAAATTTAAGTCCAATAAAGCAAGGGGTTATGAAGGGGTTATATAGCCAAAACCAGCTGAAGACACTAGTTAATCTGTTTCAGACAAGAAGCTTAATAAGATTTTAAATGGTAAAATGTATCCCGGTAGTGATTGCTTACTATAAATACATGGAAATTTAATGCTTCCATATCTACACCAGATAACTGGTGGCCTCTGAAAACCACTCAGAAGCTGTGGCTGGCTGATAAAGAATCCACTTCTAATTTTGGAGCAGATGTAGTAATGAGTAATTAACACTGACTCACAAATAGTTGGACGGTGGTTTTGGATCTGTTTAACAGAGCATGTACTAAACTGCAATATCAAGCATCTTATTCCCTCTCTCAAAAGTTATTTTTATTTTTTTGAATTAAACTCACCCATTTTGTGAACAGTTTTACTTTCCCCATGTTTAAAGACAACAAATCCAGTTCCCTTCAAAAAAAAACTTTACTGTACTTATAATCATTGTACCAGAAACCTGAAGACAAATGAGATGTCTATATATATCTAGGCATTTCTATATTCAGAAAACTTTAAATTCTCTTAAATTGGCTGAATGAATAGCTGTTGATCTTAACTTATATCCCACAGGTTTGCAGGATCTTCTTGTTTCTACCCTGCAGTTGCCTAGTTCTTATTGTTGTTAGCCCTGATAATATATGACCCAATGAGATATTTTGTCAATTAGCAGGCTTATTATTACAGCAGCCTCACACCGATTAGGGCTGAAAGGGTGTCATTGACAGAAGGTCTTGTAGGCTTCATCTTGTAGCTTAAGGGAGGTTTAAAACCTGACTCTCCCTGCTCCTAGACCAAATCTTTAAACGGATCTTTATCTATCACACTATGCTAGCTGTCCAGTTTAATTAATAGTTACAGAAATAAACAAAGAATCAGATCTTAAGTAATACCAGCACTGGCTGCTTATCATAAATGCATAGAGATACTATAGACTAAGGAATGCAAACCTGTCATCTTTTAGCAGCTGCTGAACTATAACCCCTGGCTATGCCATTATAATCAGCATTTTAGATAGTAGGAGTTGTAATTCAGCAACATTTGGGGTCACACATTTTCCTTCCTTGTACAGGTAGTGTTCGATTTACAACCAAAATTAAACCCAAAATTTCGGTTGCTAAGCAATACAATTGTTAAGTGAGTTTTGTCCCATTTTACATTTTGCTAGTTAAGTCGAGGACTACGTGTAATAGAAAAGGGCACACACACACAAATCACAAGAGTTCATTTTTCAGTCTAAAAAATTTAGTGTAATTTTTATATTATGGACACCTTCTTAGTGTCTTTTTTCCATATTTATTGAAGATAGGTTTCATATAGTTTGACTTTTTGGTGGTCTCCAAGTGATAAGTGGATATTTTCAAAGCTTATAAAATGTTTTCTGCAACATTTCCTGAGAAGTAAATTAGATTTCCCCAAGAATATTTATCATCCAACTCTGTACAGTACTGAATTGGAAATGAGCTATCTTTTTTCTGGAAAATTTTTGATTGCCTCCCAGTAATTTTATTTATTTCACAAATAGTTCTCTGTCAACTACTTCCTTTTAAATTTATAAATCACTTTTCCTTTCCATAAAAAAAATCCCAAAGTAGTTTACAGCAACATCATACTGCTATTATTTCATCTATTACTATGTATATTAGACAAATCTGCTAGGCAAAAGAATACCTGGCAATCAACATATCACTGTCTCATATCACTGGCAGAAACATCCCACATCTGGAACTAACCGATTCTCAAAAGAAAGAGAATTGTACACAGTGAGTTTCATGGTAAAAATGCTCTTTTTTGCCCTTTGGGTCAAGAAATGCAAACTGTGGTATGATAGCAATGAATACTCTGCAAAGCATGAAGGGTTTTTATGAAAAAGGGAATTTGTTAAATAAATTGGTGCTAATCTCTGTAGTCTAACAGACCAAAAATAATGCTTATAAACATGGTTTCATAGGCACTGCAAAAATATCAATGAAGTGCCCTATTGAGCAACCCAACTTTAGTCCATACTTAAAATTTAAAAAAAAGACCACCAATTTTGGATGACAAATTGACGGTCTTTTTTTTTAGTATAGTGTAAACTTGGTTAGGTTGAATATCATACCTCAAATCATTCAAAACCAATATCAGTTCATTCAAAAAAGAAAATCAACATATCACGAATAAAGGACAAAAATATAGACAGAAGCACAAATAACATTCCATAAAATATAGAAAAATGTGTTGAGAAAAACAACCCTGCTTGGCCCCACTAGCTACTAATCAGGAATAATCACTAATCTTGGCCAGATTCAACATGATGTACTTTTTCTTGACATTCTATATTAGGGCTGTTGCTATAGAGAAGTCCCTACCTCATGTCACTGCCAGCTGTATTTGAAATAAAAATGTGATGGTGAGAACAAGTAGATTGGTATAAGGGAAGCATTTTCATAGGGAAGGGAAGGCAAGGTAGATATTTTTAATTTTATTTATTTATCACATTTTTGAATCACCCATTTCCCTCACAGAGGGAGGGTCCAGGATAACCTATAGTGAGGAATAAGTGTAATGCTGTAAGCTTCAAGGGTTGTGACTTTTATGTTTTAAATTACTTATAGCCTGAGGTGGATGAAAAATTAAACTGTTTTCAAATGCAGAAGTTCTGAACAGAAATAAAAACAGCATGGACATGCAAAATAGCAATGATTACAATTAACAAGAATAACATAGCCTTCAAAAGCTTATAGGCACCCATACTTGTCAATGTTATTATTTTAAGCAGCTTCTGGCATATCTAGAAGGGTGGCTCTGTAACAGGTTGCTCTCCTTTTGAAATGCCAACGAATACAAAAGGCATCACATTACAGCAAAGGTCCATGCAAAGAAAAGAAAATAAGCAGAGGGAACTAAATCACTATGAAAGACTGAACTAACGACAAGATTTTTGAAGACTAACAAATCACACACCTACTGGGAGATTTAAAAAAAACACCCTTGTCTCTTACAGCCAAACCTTGGTGGTACAGCATATCAATCAGATGCTTTAGAGCTGTTCCCGAGATTTCCAGTTCTTCCATTTATAAGATACTGTAGGTGCTAAAAATAAAATAAGCATTGAAAACGATACTGGCTTTGTTACCTTTTTCAAGAATGCCATTCTTGGCCTGTACCGCTGTCCTTGATCTATTTGCGTGATGGTCATCGTGATCTACTTTATTAAGCGAAAATTTTTTTTTAAAGCAAGAAATGTGTTTTCACCAATTGCAGAGGAAAAGGTGATGTTAGTCTTAGGGATTTCAAGCAAGCTGCATTACAGTACCTAAACTCGGCAGGCTACAGAATAAAAGCGCCGTGGAAGCAGGCACGATCTTCTGTAGCCAATCAACACTGGGCACTCTGGTTTTATTTGCATGAGCAGGGTTGTGCTTCCTACCGATTAACATTAGGGGGAGCCCTTTCATCTTTTTACAAAGGCTGAGCTGCTAGCAAAGAATTTGCGTTGTATCTAAATAATGCTTAATAAATAAACAATAAAATTAATTAATGCTAGGGGTAGTAAGTGTTAGCAAAACGCACATCACCCTAAGATAAAATTAGGGGAGAAAATCTGCATGCTGCTTGGCTGAATAGATTCACAGGCACATTTTTTTCCACATTTAATTATAATGTGACAAGTTACAATCTGTTTTATTTCTAGTTTGATTTAGTCACACCTGTGGAAATAATACAGAATATGAGACCAAACTAAAGATTTATTCCTTTAAAAAATATTTTCTATCTTTCTTTAAACAGCTCAAAGCACTTGATATACGATTCTTCTCCAATTTTATCCCCCATCAGTCTGATACTTTAATCAACATACTACATTAGCTGACCTGATATAGGAATAAACATGAGTAACTGGAAATGATGAAATAAGTAAGATTCTTACAAGTATTGTTATAACACCACTAGCAGCCCTGCTCCAAATAACATGGCTTACTGACTGGTTGTAGGGAACACAAAGCCAAAACTACTGAACAGTTGGTCTGTGTGTAGCATAAATAAATCCAACAAAGAAAATATTTTTAAATAACAGTATATAGATAAAGATATATAGACTTATTTATTTATTAACATGTGTATGCCATTGTATTCCCAAGGGCTAGATGATAAATAAATTTAGTAAATATTATTACACACACACACACACACACACACATTTTTATTGCTTTTAACCTTGTAAGCTTCACAGAATCACCTTGTGGTAAGATGGGCAGCAAATAAATTTAATAATAAATAATGGTGATGATTGGTGTATGCATTATATTTTATTCCATAGGGAGAAGTCCAGCTATCCAGGTACTTACTTTGTATTTATCAAAGGAAGCCATACAGAACACCATACAGACTGGAGAAACAACCAGAAACTCAATTATCTAAAAGTAGTTGCTGAATATTACATATTTTTGCACAGACAAGTTTATTAACCTACTTAAGTCATATGTGTAAAATGTTTTAAGTCCTGATTCAACTGTTTCATGAAAGAAATGGATGTTTGTAATGCTTTTGCTCCTGAACTGGCATTTATGTCAGTGACAGAATATTCTGAGGAGTTGCCACTTTTCCTCATTTGTTCTATGGATACCACTGACTCTTACATGTGGTTTGATGGTACTCTTTATAGATAATTATCACTCTTTGCACTTCCTACATATAATTTTCTTTCGATTTTTCCTATTCTATGTCCCCTCTCCCAAATCTGGGAACAAAGTTATCAATCTGGACAACTCCAAAATGGATATATTCCATTTAATTGATGAAGAACATTTAGGTATAAAAGAATACATCATAATAAACAGCTGAATTCACAAAACAGCTTAGGTAACACTAAAATCATTTTGGATACTTCGTACTTTGGCATATCTTGGGGAAAGTACATTGTTTTAGAATGTTATATGAATCAGACCATCATATTAATCTATAGTCTATTTATTTGGACATAACCTTTATTGGACATAACAGTATTTAAACAGACTACTCCATGCATAATGTATCATTGGACCATTTGGACTTTTTAAGAAAAAATGTTGCTTTGCAATAGGCTGTCTGAAAGAGAAGTGACAGTGGAAGGAAGGGAACCTGTTGTCTTTTTTTCTTTTTTCTTTTGCTCTTAATTACCTCTTTAAGCATTTGTAGTCAAGACTAACCAGGTTTCAAACACCTGTTGAGGAGTTCTATTCCCACATTTGTATCTTCTGTTTCTTAAAAATCTATTTCCTATTTTACACGGAGTCTACTTTTTAGGAACTGGTTTCTAGAAAGAAGACTCTCTGTGTAAAATTGCATAGACAAATAATTACTTTGCACAGTTTCAGATGCTATCCTAAGTATTCAATAAAACATGAAGTACACAAATTATATAAATGGTTTTTTCTTCTCAACAATCATAAATGTTTGAAACTTCTGACTACTTGAAAACATCTTGAAGGGGCTATACTGCAGTACCAGAAAATACCCACAACTAAGTTTAGAATCCTGGGAGTTGAAGCCAAAGATAATCTTGAGGGGTTTAGTGTGATCATTGATGATCTATGCAAGAATTCAAATTAAAGGATAGTGTTAAGTATGGGGTTGATTGAAGAGGCAGGATGGTCAGAATAGTGTGAACAGCTCTTTATTGGTAGACCAGTATAAAGAAGTGAAGTAGCTGTCCAGCAGCTCCCTCATTTAAAGGGAGCTGTCTGACAGCTCAGCCACTGAGATCCCTTGAATTTCCCACCTGTAGTGTGAACCAATCATTTTAAACCACTAGTTTTCCTGCCTGACTGGCCGACCAGAGGGAAACCTTTACTCAAAGGTTTGCTTCCTCATTATCATATTTAACAGATAGAATGGGCCAATGTGTGCATTTATTAATCTAATTTTATAAGCAAGCTTGCATGAACACAACCAGAATGATTTGTATACAGTAAGGGACTCATCTTTCTTCAACATGTTAAAAGCAGCCCAAAAGGATACATTGCTGCCCTCCACCCTATTGTCAACACTGTTATACACTATTTAACTTGGCCTACCCATCTGCCCTACGTTTGGGTTGCTTACTTTCCTGGTCTGTGTTGTATTGCTGAGTGTTACTCCTCCCACCCAAAAGCTACAAAGGTTTTAGCACAAGGTACAATAAAAACAATCCGGATGGCAGTCACAACAGTGCAAATGAAGCTCTTGCCTGTTTTTCATGTGTAACTGTTGAGCTTTGATCACACTGTCTTGGCTAACATTTTGACTTTTTTTTATTATTTGCAGACACCCATTTGAGGAACTTCTGAGACAGAGACGTTGTGGGTGGCTGGGCGGGCAACTCAACTAAGTATCAAGGGAACCAGCAGTCACAGTTCAGGCCTTGCCCCTTCTCCACCCCACCCACCACTTGAAGCAACAGGCAGATTTTAGGACTTTGATGGGAGCAACTCAGAAGAAAGTGAATAGCATGAATGAGAAGAGGTTACCTTTATGAATTTTCTTGTGTTCAAAGACTGCAGAATTCCCAACTTACCAGGCCATCATTTGATGCCTGTTGGGTTATATTGTCGCACCTGGTTAGGATGATGGTTGTTCAAACGTTTTGGAATATTACTTTATACTGAAGTGGAGAGAAATGTACACCTTGCACAAAGTTAGCTAATATGTCATAAATTCTGGGTATGCATCCTAACGGGGGCAAATACAGACGCGAGATCAGCCGAGGCTCATAACGAGGCAGCAGCTCGACACACCAAAACATCCGATACACCCTAACGACGAATTCGAGCCATTTTTTTTTAATAAATCCGCCCCGGGGGGAAAAAACCCTATCACGTGACAATCCGAAGAAGGGGAAATTCCGAACACAGACCAGATGATGGGATCACGTGCTAGACCCAGGGGCGGGGCCAGTCAATTTAGAAGACGAGAAGCGGGTACCACATGAAAGCAGGATGAGTCCGTGATTGGGCATTCTTGACGCGGCGTCTCCTACCGGAGACGGGCAACCGGAGGGGCGGGGCCTGAGCGAGCGACCCGGGTTCCACGCAGGCGCAGAGCGGTGCAGGGCCGCTGCGGCCGCTCCCTGGCTGGCAGTGCTCGCTAAGATGGCGGATTTCCTGCCGTCGCGGTCTTCGCTGTCGGGTTGCTTCCCCGGCTGCATGCTCAACAGCACCGAGGCCGAGCAGCAGCGGCGGTCTAAAGAGATCGATAAGTGCCTGTACCGCGAGAAGACCTACGTCAAGCGGCTCGTCAAGATCCTTTTGCTGGGCGCGGGCGAAAGCGGCAAGAGTACGTTCCTCAAGCAGATGCGCATCATTCACGGGCAGGACTGGGACCGGGCAGCCCGGGAGGAATTCCGCGCCACCATCTACAGCAACGTCATCAAGGGTACGGTTGTGGGAGGGGGGCTGCAAAGGGGAGGCAGGCGGGCGGGCTGGCCGGCCGAGGCGATTCCCTCGGAGGTGCAACTGGCAGCGGGGCGGTCACCGTGGGGCGACGAAGCCCCGGGAAAAGAGAGGCGGCTTCGGAAAAGACCCCAAGCGAGGGGCTGGCGAAGAAACCCCGGCGTTGGGGAGGGGGCGGGGAGAAGCCGTTTGAACGCCCGAAGCCCCTCGTGCAGGAGATCTGCGCGGGCACGGCCGCAAAAGGAAAAAAGAAAAAGTCACGCCTTACTCCCCCCCCTTCCTGAAAGCATGGCTGAGGCGGCCACCTTCCTCCCGACGCTCGTTTAGTCGATTCAGTCTGGCGGTAGCACTTTCGGGGACCCTCGAGAGGGGAAAACGGCAGCGGATGCTGGGAGGGGCTGGTGGAAGGGGGGGGGGATAAAATGGGCTGAGTGGAGATGGGCTCCGGGCTGGTGTAGCATCGGAGGGCGGGGGCATCAGCGAGGGCAGGTGCCCCCGTCCTCGCCTCGGTTTTCGGATCGGAGCGAGGAAGAGGCAGTTTGGCGAAGTCGGCGTCTTGTCTGGCGGATGTGGCCTGGACTTTGGGGGCGGGAAGGGTTTTTCCTGCTTGAGTTAGAGATGCGAGAGCCGTTCAATCAGGCCTCGGGGTGAATGTCAGAATCGCTCTTTGTGCCCTGCGAGGCGTCGTCCTCGGTGCCTTTGGGGTAGTAAGAAGCCTTTGTGTCAGACGGCCTTGTTTCTGTGTACAAGTTGCAGCGGTCGCTTGCATTTTGCGGTGGGGCTGGAGGGGAGCCCAGAGACGGAGGGATATGTGTGGAAGACATTATGTACAGGTTTGGAGGCATTGTTATTGGGATCCCAAAACTGGTGTGGGCTGCACATTATGTGCCTCTGAGAGGTGGTTGGTGGAATGTTGAGATGACCGAGTCTAAGGCAGCTTTAATTTGGACATGGGGAAAATGTGCTAGGAAGGTCAGTTTCCAAAGAATGGGAAGGAAAATTTAGAGTAGCATAGATGTACAGCTTCATCCATGCTCATATTTCATTTTAAACAAATATTGTGCCTAGTGTGTATTTTGTTTTTACAAATATTTCTTACGCATGGTCAAATGAAAATAGTTGTTGGATGCAGATTTATTGCATTTTCAATTAAATCCAACTGAATTCTTGTTGCAAGTTATAATCATGGAGATAGATAACATTTTCTATTTTTAGATGCTGTGGAACTGTGAAAAGAGATTTTTGGAGGGGTAGGTAGGGAAACCACTTTGGGGGATAAGTAAATGAGAGAATGGTGGATGCTTTAGCTCTAATCATGCAGTAGCAATTCATAGAAATAAATTTGGAAATTTTTCAACAGCAACGTATTTGTCTTTTAATGCCATGCAAGAAATAAAACAACTTTGAACATCAGCTAATTTGTTTTCTTCTACCACGTTTTAGAAATCTGGAAATCTGTGACAACATATTGTACTACAATTTAAGTGTAGCTTAAATAGACATTATTTGACACTGAAAACTGTAATAGACATCATTGTCATATTTAGTTATTAGGAAATGAAGATAAAACCAATTTCAAATATATGAATTGTATTTGTTTACATTCTGTGGTTTTAAGATCTAAGCTAGCTTAAATATGGTTTGATTTGAAAGATGGCTTATAGAATGAATCAACAAAATCATGTGTCAGTGAGTGCAGCGGAAATGCAACTAAAGTACTTAGTTTTGTTACATACTGGTGTATTAAGGCCACTGTTACAGTTTCTTACAAAAGATTGCTAATAGAAGAATACACTATAATACAAAGTATCTGTTGTAATTTACACTCATTCCATCACTAAAATATTGTTTCATGTTTGTCAGCAGTATATATTTCTTGGTAAATAACTTTACGTGTACTTTTAAAAAATACATAAAGCCTCAACTGCTAATTGCTATTCGAAATTATTCGATACACTAAAAACAAACATTCTCAAACTTTCTTCTTTGATAATGGGACAATTTGTATATCTAATACAAACAGTAAAATGTATAACAAAAACAGACTACATTTTGCTATAAAAATCAAGACATTTCCTTTAATTTTATTTATTCTTTAGATTTATCTCCCTCCTTTCCAGGAGCTCAAAGCAACATACATACCAGTAATACTCCATTCCAATTTCCCCCTACAACAACTGTGCAAAATAGTTTGGCCTAAGAGAGTGACTCACCCCAGACTACCCAGTGATTGAAAATAGAGTTGAACCTGGGTTTCCAACCTTGTCCAACACTGGGTCTTGTGGATAAAAAACTATTGATAATACATTCAAATCATAAAATAATTTGTTCTTGGCTGTTTTAATCTTGGTCATGTTTTATGCTTTATGACAGTATATGATAGATAATGATTATATCAGCCTTTATGAAATACCATAATGAACTATACAAAGTGCGTTGTGTTTATAATCATGATAACGTTAATAAATATTAGTTTACATGCCTAAAATGTATTATCCTAATGCAGGTGGTGACCTTTAGCAAAAGACAAGAGGTAATATAAGACTGTCATCTAACAAGTCTGTGACAGTGGTGGAACAAGAACTTTTTTATGCAGTACACCAATATTCCATTGAGTCTTGAATCAATTAATACACATTTTGCTTTTAAATTTTTTATTTTTTAAATATTTCTTAGGTGTTTAAACATCAAAAGGGTTTAAAATGTAGTCACATTTATTTGTATTTTAAATTAAATCCGATGCATTTAATCAAATTTTTGTTGCATCTTAGAATCATTTAAACTTTGACATATATGAGAATGATTAATTTATATTTTATCATTTTCTCCTGTTTGCTGCAGCTGTATCTCTGCGTGTTTATGAGATGTAAAACTGCTGAGTTGAATATAGTAGAACTCCAGAAGCATGTAATTAATTTTCGCTACTTTAAATGTCTGGAATTGCATATATGAAAATAAATATGAGCAATACTAAACCTTTTACTGGAAAATTAAAATTTGTAAAATGTGATTCCAAATTTGCTTGAATCAGAACGCTAAGTGTATAGATTTCAACTCAGTCTTAGAGCAGCCGTCACTTATAATTTAAAGAAAGTGTTCATAATTATACTTTGAGAAATCGATTGCTTTAATTATTTAAAAACAGTTTTAGAAGTATTTGTCATATGTACAAGAGCAGGTGAAATAAAAAGAAATCAGAGACATCGGTGTCTATAACTTGGTTCAGGTTACTATAGTGGATTTGGGATTGATATCTGTTTGTAGTCTACATATATGTTTTTCCATTTATAGTTTCTTAAATTTTGGGTGAGAATATGAAGCTGTCTGTATACATGGGTCATGTTGTGTGTTTTGAGCATATCCAGTTATTAAGATTAATGTAAATGCATTTGGAAACTAACACATAGTTTCAATTTTGTTGAAGGTGTTAGAGTCCTTGTGGATGCTCGTGAGAAACTTCATATTCCATGGGGAAATCCTGCTAATCAAACAAATGGCAACAAGATGATGGCCTTTGATACCCGTTCAGAAGTGGTGCAAGGGATGGTGCAAACCTATACTTTCTTACAGTACCTTCCAACAGTGAGAGCTTTGTGGGCAGACAGTGGTATCCAGCATGCTTATGACAGACGCAGAGAATTTCAGTTGGTAAGAGATATAACTCTTCATGTTTTTGTAGTTACTGTGATAGTACAATTTAAAATCTTTTATAAATGAAATGGAGGTATTTTGGGTGAACTTTTTGTTACATGAACATGAATTTTAATACTGTAGATAATAATGGACATAAGGATAATAAGTACAGTAAAATTAATTCCCATAAAGCCAAAATGCAGAACTACAACAGGTTTAGAATTTAAATGATGACTTATAACCAATATTCAGCAGGCATATTTTTGTTCACGCAATGAGACTTCCTAGTTCTTCTCCACTCAGTTCTTGGTACTTTCTGAGCTTGGCTGCTTTTTTATTTTCTTATTTTGCAGACATTTCATAACCTAGCTAGGTAACATTATTAGTGCAAAGGAGATTGGGCTTTTTTGACTGTCATACTCCCACCAGGACTGGCAGGGTAAGCCACTATATATAAACAGTCAGAAAAGCCCAGTTTCCTTTGCACTGATAATGTTACCTAGCTAGGTTATGAAATGTCTTGACTTGATGGTTCCTTTATTAGGGAATTGTTTCCTCCCTGGTTGTTCATCTGGTGCTATTTCTTGATTTATTGGGTGTTGACTGCTGGGAGGGTGGGGGGAATGTGTACTAGGCTGTTTCCTTCCTTCATAGTTTTTTGATTGTATCTTTTAAATGGTATGGTAACAGTTTTGCAATTGAAACAGTTTCAACTGGTAAACTGTTAACATTTTAAATCCAAATCCAATAATGTTAGTGAATTTCTAGAAATGTGGTACTCAGAGAAATCAGTAATCAATAGACACATGGAGATAAAGCCCATTTATATATACCCCTCTCATACTAATGATGTTATCTAGCTGGGTAAAGTAACATCTTCAAGAAATTAACTAAGCTTACAGACTACCAAGAACTAAAAAGTTCAGCCATCAACTATACATATTCCTTACTACAGATCTGAGCCCTTTACAGGCTGTAGAATGGTTTGAACATTATGTAATTTGTTTTCAAATTAGGAATAATGTTAGCTGTTGCTGTAATATTAAGCAAGAATATGTAGATGGTGGTTTGCAGTGTAGATGGTTACTTGTATGTAGTGCATTATACATGAAGATTACTGTAATGGCATAGAGTATTCTTCATAATGTTCTATAGTTGGGAGCTTTATTGTACAAAAGCACGTCGGTTATAATGAAAACTTGTGTATTGAATACATTGTTTTCAATCAAATCTGTACTAGAGAGCAGGAAGCAAGTTGAACATTTGTTTCCATATCTTTAAAGACTACACTCCATGTCTTTAAAAGCTATATCCAATATTTATTGAATGTACTTCCATTGTGCAATAGACGTTCCTGGTTGTCCCCCCTCTCCCCAGTCTAAAATCAACTTTAGTGGGTATCCTATTATTTGTGTGTGTGTGTAATAAATAAATATATATGATTTTAGTCTATCGTGATAGTAAGCTTTCTAGGTATGGGTTATCATACACAGTTGCAAGTGTTGTCTTTAATACATGTTCCAAAAAGAGATATGGCAGGTAAAGTCCTTTATTAGGACCGTTCCCCTCAAAAAACATTTTATTTTAGATTTATTTTATGGTAATAAGAAATCCATATGCTTCATTGTGGTAGCTCAGTATCCAGATCAGAATTAGTGGGAATTGAAAAGTAAACTAGAATATTTCAGAGAGACTCACATATTGTAGAATTAGGGAGAATAAAAAATTAGGGAAATAAGTATAAGATTGGGAAAGGTGGAATCCAAACAATATAAAGGGAATGTCAATGCTCTTTGACTGTTGAATGTTGAGTGGCCTTGGGGAAATTAAAAATAGAAAATCAAGATTTATAAGAGGGAAGGCATAGAAGAATGTGCAATATATTGGAAAGAAAAGGTGTCATGCTGGCCCGAATACTGGAGCTACCAGGAGCTAGCTACACAAGAACGTTGTTTTACAAAAGGATTTCCAACAAATCAGAGAGCTGAAGTGATGGAAGTACATAGGCCAAAGGCTAATTTCACCCAGCTTACCTTTGCCTTTTTTTCTGGGATATTTCCAGTTGCCCACCTTATTTATTTTATTTATGAGACTTATATGCCACCCTATCTCCCTAAGGACTCAGGGCGGCTTACAAAGTAAAAACAGTAATACAAATATTAAAAAACTATTAAACCCCAGGGTCTCATAAGCATTCCAATTAAAACTATGCTAAAACCCTCCCTCCCCCCATCAGTCCGGGTAGGCTAGTTGGAACAGCCATGTCTTTTTACTAAGCTGATGTGAGTTCAGTGGATAATTTGCTTTGCAGTTGCTGGTTTTACGTGTAATTGTTTTAAATTAAGATCTTCCATTAAAACAACAAGTGATGTCCCTGTTAAATATATTGGTACCATAGATGTCATATTATTTATCACATCACAGTATGTCAAAAGTGGTGATGTATACATTTTCCCTCCTGCTAACACAGTTGTCCTGCTTGTATCCTTGAAAAACTTCTGTGGTTGAAAAAAAAACTCCACACTGCCATGGGATATGTTATAGGAAAGCAGAATTGGTTGAAATAAAATTATGAAAATGTTTCTCTACTTGCACAGAGTATTATTGGACCCAAACCAATACGAACAGTATGTAAAATAAACCAACAGCAATACACCTTTAATGTATAAATGTAAAAACAGGAAGTTAAACATTTCATTACTTTATGAGCCTCTTCTGAGATAACTTGGGGAAAAGGAAGCCTTTGTATTTTTTGTTCTTTTAACCAATTTTATACTGGATTTGGAATATGGGGAGAAAAATTAGCGCAAAGCCATTTCAGTTATTGCTTGAATACTGGAAAGCAGCTTTCTCCAACTTTGGTGCATGCAGATCTACGGTTTTCAACCCAAAAATTCCTCGAGTGGTTTGATCTGATATTTTTTGGAGTTAAAGTCAATGTTAATTAGGAAAGGTTGGTCTACAGTTTCATGGTTCATGAATGTTTTAACAGTGCAAAATCACCTCTCTCCCATTTAAATAAGAACATGAATGCTTCAGAACTCTTAATGTGATTTGATTAAAGTATTTAGACAATTAAGTGTTTTTTATCAGGGCAATCTGGTCTACCCAAATATGGGACAGAGCATACTGCTTCCACTTTCGCCTTTTCAGCCACAATCCAGGAGCTTTCACAGGCAGTCACTTTCACGGCAAGCTATTTTTGTGTTGAATTCATATTTACCGACAAAGAAATAAAGGGAGGATAGTATAGATCTGTTTCAAGCTATTTAGCTCTCATTAGCTAGCCATACCCTTCTGGGATTTGGACCCGGGCCACTTGCATATTAGGTAGATGTTATTAGCCTCTAAGCCACGGGTTCTTTGTCGTTTGTTTGCTATATCAGGAGAAAGTGTTTTTTATCAGGGCAACCTGGTCTACTCAGACATGGGATGAAGCATACTGCTTCTGCTTTTGCCTTTTCAGCCCCAGTCCAGGAGCCTTCGCAGGTAGTCACAGTGACATGGATAGTTTTGGTGCTATCTCTTGCTAATGCAATCTTACGAATTGTTTGAAAGCCAAATTTGTTAAGTGCACATTTAAAAAAAATGATTGCCAAAATAATGGGATTGTTCATTCCAATCTAAATTATTTGAGGCAAGTTTAATATTTTTATTATGAAATGATATCAGCATACACAATTGTGAATAACATTGGGAATATTTTTCATTAGCCATCTATTTAGTTGCTGATCTTTGATTTGTCACTACTTATTTTTAGTAAAGCACTTCTTATATGTAATAAAACAATACATGCAGTTTCCATAGTCCACAAAACCATAAAGGTTAAGTCATTAAAAGAGAGGTTCAGTTTTAGTACATGTAACCTTTTAACCCAAAAGAAAAAGTTTACAAGTGCAATATGGAATGCATATTCTGTAATAGCAGTAGAATATTAATGCATTCAATATTAATGTTATTGCATCCCGGGTTTCAGTTGTTATAATAATTGGGAATGAAAGGACAATAAATGACTGATGCAGAAACAATGGGAAGAAATCTCAAAATACACTGTAGATATATCATAATACTTTTCAAAGCAATACCTACGTAGATTGCTGTGACTTTCCATAATTTCAAGATAATGTTTGCCTTTTAGATTACTTTTTATAATGGTACATTCAAGCCTATTTGACTTTTTCAGTATGGGCATTTTCACAGGAGATTGCTATATATGGTTTTAGAGTTGCTTTCTACTTGCTTTGCAGGCAAGTATACTAGCTGCTCACAGTGTATTTTGAATACAGCTTTTCTGAGCATGTTAGAGGAAGCAGAGGAAAGAGATTCATCCTTGCACATCCTCCACCACCTCTTCCTGCACAGAAATTTAGTACTGTGAGAAAAGCACATGTGACTTTCAGCCAAGTTTGGAAGTATAAATTGCTTATTTGCGCTAATTTCTTGCATCATAGTCTTTCCCTTCCCTTTTACTTCCTGTCTCTGACAAACATCAGTAATAAGAACTGAATGACACAGTACCAGAAAGTGTTGTTGTTCTTCTACACATTCGGTTGTTCATATTTCAGTATTTTGGAAAGTGAACAGGACATAAATTGCCTTTAACCTGCAGCATATTTTAAACCTATAGGTTACTTAGCAGTTACATTCTAAGCAGTTGCTTTTTAAAAAAAATCCAGTTGTTTTAGTGTGTATGTACACACACACATGCACAGACACGCAGGTACATAAACATACAATAAATAAATTAGGCTTATATGTGATAGTAATTACAAATGACTCTGAATAGTGTATATTCCATGTACATTCTTTTCAGTAAGAAAACTTAAAACTATATTCATATAGATGCTTTTAGCATGGATATATCTGAAATAGAGCTTTTAAAAAATAATCTATACAGTATTTGAGACTATATTATTGCTAGTGTAAGTGTGATAATGTAGATCAGATTTTCAGCTAGTTCAGTTCAATTTTCAATCAAGTCATCTTCTTGCCCAATAAAAGTGTTCCTTAAATGGTACTGGGCTCACCAAACATTTCTGCCACCAGAAAGGATAAAGACAATATTATCCAGTTTGTTATTTCCTTGTCACTTATCAATTGAGGTTTATGAAAATCTGAATAAGAGGATGCCTCATCTCAGTGGAGCAGTAGGAATGTTCCATGAGGAGAGGGAAGTCCTTGATAGGACAAAGAGAATCTCTAGATCCCAAGGTAATTTATGCCTTAGTTAATTACTATTTTGATCACTGTAACATGCTTTAGATCACTGGTCCCCAGTCCCCGAGCAGTGTCTCACTACCAGGCTGTGGCTGGTTTGGAACTGGGCCGTGCAAGTGTACGAGGGTTCACTCATGTAAGCCATTTCTCCCCACCCCTTCCGGGCTGTTAAGTCATAAAGATTGGGGACCAATCTGTGTTGAAAAACACATAGAAGTTGCAGTAGACCCAGAATGTAGTAGCATGAGCAATTTGAGGTGTTTCTTGTTACATTCATGTACACTGCCGTCCCTTAAGCTGCATTGCCTCCTAGTAGGCTTCTTGTGCAGGTATCATCTATAAAGTTGTACATGGCATGGGGCCAAGTGCTTCAGTAATTTTTACTGCAAATCATTTCTACAAGGGACTGTAGGGGAAGTGTAACCTTTTTTGTCAATTTTCAATATTTAATTAACTTTTTTTAAATTACATTTATATGCCACCCTTCTCCGAAGACTCAGGGCGGCTTACAATTTTTGGAGCGCAACCCAATGCGCTCAGCAATAGCCTTCATTCCATTGTGTATGCCTGCTTATTACTAAGCGGCATTTTTACAAAGTCAGCTTATTGCCTCCAACAATCTTGGGTCCTCAATTTACCTACCCCGAGAGGATGGAAGGCTGAGTCAACCTTGAGCCTGGTGGGATTCGAGCCTGCACTAACTGCAGGCAGCTGGAACTTAAGTGCTAGGCATTTAACATCCTGCACCACCAAGGCTCTTCAAATTGTAGTTGTACTACTAATACAAGACAGGGTATGTATTAGACCTTGATCTGCAAAACTAAAGAGTAGTAAGCAACTTTATACAAGCAATGCTTTTTAATAGCTTATATTGTGTACAAGAGTTGGCATTCCTAGCTATAAAATATTTGCACACAAACTGGGTCAAGTCTATGTAACTTTTACTTAGTAAAGGGCTATACTCTTGACCTTTACTCCTAAAAGTAGTGGATGGAACTACTTCACTTTAGAATAAATTCCACATCAGCCTTTAAACATGCTAACCAAAAATTTTGACTGTAATTTATGCAAGGGTAAATATATATTCAATATTATTTACAGATGAAACCTTTCAAAGCAACAGTTTTGATGTTAATTCTTTTCTCTTTCTATAGGCTAAATAAACCTCTAATTTGGGATGTAACATTTGAGAGAAGAGTACTATTATTGGACAATACTGTTGTTTCTGTGCACTTGCTATTGATGTGCTTGTAATTTCTTTCAATTTATGTCTTAAATGGCTGCTTATAAAAATAAATAAGCAAAGGCCCTTTAGGCTTGTAAGCTGTTGAGCTGCAGGCCTATGAAGTTACACAATAATAAGAGTGCCATTCTAAAAGCAGTAAATGTTTAAATGCTTGCTTCCAATCTCTCTGTTATGCACAAAAAGGGTCATTTTAGTGGTTTCCTGCTTACACCAAACGCCGCAGTCATTTGAATCTGATACTGTATAAATGAACTCACGATGTACAGTTTTCCTAATTAATGGAAACCACAATTAACTGAGATTCAGAAATATAAATATTTTCAGTAGGTTATGTGCATAATGAAATAGAGCATGGGAAGAAAAAAGTGGACCAGGACTGTTTGCCTCATGTTTGTTCTGCTTCAATATAACAGATAATAGACAACAGATAATCAGAGTTGGAAGGGACCTTGTAGGTCATCTAGCCCAAACGGGAGATACCTCTTTTTTGGGGAGATACCTCTTTTGGACTTTATATTAAATAGGACTAAGAAATTAACTATTGAGCTATGCTTGATTAATTAAAAGGTGATTTAGAACATTGCAAAGATCTTATACAATAATGCAGTGGTCCCCAACCTTTCCGGTTTTGCGGACAGGTGGGGGGAGGGGCAAAGTGTTCAGTGTAAGTGGTAGGCACGCATTCAGTGTGCATGAGTGGTGGGCACTCATGCATGTACATGAAGTTTCATTTGTGAGCAAATGGAGCTTCATACACGTGCACGAGTGCCTGCTGCTCGCACAAATGGAGCTTTAGGCACGTGAGAGATTGCCTACCACTCGCGCAAATGGAGCTGTGCGCATGCGCTCATCTGCCGCTTGTATGGCCCAGAGGGATTGCGGACCCCTGCAGAAATGCACTATATTTTCTGTTAACATCAGCAATATCTAATCACTACGTTGTCAGGCTGAAAATTGGGTTTAGTTTTTGCTTATAGTTATCCTTCATTTTCTTTGGCAGTAATAATGTGAAGACACATAATTTCTTATTCTTTGAGATCTCAGAAATTTTGATCCAGATCACTTTATTTTTTTCTGGTTATTTTAAGCTGTGATAAGATGTTTTATTTTTTTTAAATATTGTATGTATGTACATCAAATATTGAAAGCAGTGCAGTCACATAACTAATCAGACATTGCCAGTTGTCTTCCTCTTATTCATCACCAAATATGTTATGAGGAATAGATACAGAAATATGGAATTTTACTTTAATTCATTATGAGGTAACTTTTACAAGCAAAGGCTATTTGTCCTTCAGGTCCTGCTATAGTTAATTATAGACTTAGTACTATAACAGTCACCTCAAACAGAACACATTTTCAAAGGAAACCATAGTGACTGTCAAGATCAAGACAGTAGTAAATATCTGTCTTGGTTTAGAGCCCATATGTATTAAGCTCTATGTTGCAGTTAGATTTGGCCAAAAGCAGAAAATTTAGGACCAGAGAGTTTTAAAAAGCACAACATATACTTACATTATCTATATTTGAGATACATTTTGTTCTTAAATTTGGATAAACTTACATTTTGTCATCATATGGGGCATGGGAAAAGAAGAAAAAGATGCAGTAGGACTATTTTAGAATAATTTCAAAGGATGACAATAATACATATTTTCATTTGACAATTTCTAATACTGTATGGCTCAGATAATCTTTTCCCAGGATTAATCTTTTAGATGAGACTAGTTTGAAACAGCTTGCCACCAGATTTGCCACAGGACCACTGATTCTTGCCTTTACAAATTAGCTCAGAGCAACCAATTCGATTCTAGTTCCATTTTTTTTTGCAAGAGTTGGTTCTCTACCAGAGCTTAGTTTCTTTTCAGAATGTCATGCAAACACAGGAAATGTTAAAAGAGGAAATACACAATGTAAGCAAAAATAGCATGACTATTTGCTAATGATTTAGTTACGTTCGTACTGAAGGAGAATAATATATCTTGCACTCAGCCTTAAATTGTATTCAATATCCTGTTTGAAGATAAAATGCTATAAATTTTAAGGATTACATTATCCAAATCAAGAAACCAAACCAAGTCATTGATAAGTTGGTGAACAGTAAATTATATATATGTCAAATAAAATCAAATAATTTTTTTACTAGAAGTAATTCTGTTGGGTAAAAGCAGGATAACTGTGTATTTTGTGATATTTGGTATTTTATGTCCTAGTTTGTACATGTATTAGATGCATTAGATATAGTAACCGGGCCCTAAAGACATGGTTTTGCAACAGGCCAGGGTGATGTGAAGCCCATCAAGTGGTTGCTTCAATTGTTGTCATCAGGAGGGGTGGGAGTTTATTGGGTTTTTTTTCTATAAGCCATCCAAAGTTTTCTTAATAATATAAATATATGTGTGTGCATGTGCACACACACACAAAAATCCTTTATACTGTGGTAATAGATTAAATTGTAAAAACCATATATATGGAGACTGGTATATATTCTCTCCCACCTCTGCATGCAAAGCTTAATGGGACAAGTTCTTCCGCAGGGCAGGTAGTTAATAGTATTCTGTACTACTCTATAGCTGTTCATCTGACAAAACAGTTGATTTAAATGGCCTCTACAAAGAAATATAAGGAATCTAGTCTAGTTTATTTTATTTATTTATAGTTTATAAAAGCACGACTGATAGTTCACTCTCTGCTGTTATTGTTTCTACCAAAGCAGTGTTAGTATGTGAAGAAATTTTCACAAAAAAACTAGCCCAGAAGTGATAAATTGAAAGAGTTATAGCAGTACTAGTAGTCCTTAGGTTAACAACAGTAATTGGGATTGGGAATTACATCTCTAAGTGGTATGGTTGTAAAGCATGATATCATATGACTGCATTGATTTACAACAGTCGTTTGGGAAATTTCAGTTGTGATCATTAAGTGAATCCTGCATAGTTGTTAAGTGCAACGTCATATGATTTCCATTTGTGACTTCCTACTGACCTCCTCATTGACTTTGCTTGTCAGAAACCAGTAAGGAAAGTCACAAATTGCAATCATGTGACCCAGGGACATTGTCATTGACATAATTGCAACCCCGTTGCTGAGTGCCCAAATCATCATGTAATGCTGCAGTGGCCAGTTTAGAAAACTAGTTCTAAACTTGTTCATTGCCATTGTAACTTTGAACAGTCTAGTCCAGGGGTGGGCAAACTTTTTGACTCGAGGGCCACAATGGGTTCTTAAACTGGACCGGAGGGCTGGAACAAAAGCATGGATGGAGTGTTTGTGTGAACTAATATAAATTCAAAGTTAGATTACTTCACATAGCCTTCTGGGAGAGCAAGAGAACCCTCCGCTCTTTCGGCTCCGTGGGCCGGATAGAACAGCCGAACGGGCTGGATCCGGCCCCCGGGCCCTAGTTTGCCCACGGCTGGTCTAGTCCCACCTTAGACACAAATTCACTTGAATGATCTTGGATCAGTCACTCACTCTCAGCACAGAAGGAAGTAAATGGCAAACCATTTATGAAATCTTGCCAAAAAAAATGCAGACACCAAAAATGAACCCTGACTTGAAGGAATCTCACCTCTCTCTCTCCCCACCCCCCAAAGTATCTCACAAATAGCTATAGTACTCTAAACACATGCTTTTCTAATATTACTTTGGTCACTTCTAAAATAGCTTGGTCACTCATATCCTGGTTATCTCCTGAATGGGCTATTGCAACATGCTCTACATGGGACTACCCTTGAAAAGTATCCAGAAGCTTACAACTGGTACAGAGTATAGCTACACAAGCCATATTGGGTGCCCAAAGAATGACACATAGCACTGTTGTTTTGTGAATGGCACTAGGTGCCAATTTGTTTTCAGACCAACTAAGGTGTTGGTCACGGCCTATAAAATCCTACATGACATGGGGCCAGGCTACCTATGAAACCAGTTCTGCCTCATCGCATCAGCCCATCCCATCTGATCAGGAAGGGAAGATATATAGCAGACTCCATCAGCCAAAGTATTCTGGGAAGAGAGCCTTCTATGCCATTGCCCCTGCACTATGGAATATCCCCCACCCCCCAAGATAACATAGGTCCCGACTCTCCTGCTCTTCTGAAAAGGGGTCAAAACATGGTTTTGCAGTATTGCATGGGGGCACAAAGAATAATGCAGTCCTGGGGAGGTTGCTACCATGAGAGCCTTCCCTCCATCTTTATTCACCAATTTTAACAAGGCTAAATTGCCTTCTTGGAAATACTTTGTTTCTTTGAAATTTTCATAATTTTATAATTTAAAAACTAAATTGACTTCAATATTTTAACATTAATGTTATATACTTTTCTTTCCATGTATCCAGGATGTTAGCTTCCAATAGCACTTCGTTATATACCTCTAACATTGCCCAGTTCAGGGTATCTTGTAATTCTTTATAAATTTCTACTGGAAGACCATCTGGTCCTGGAGTTTTGTTATTTTTTTGTTTTTTAATTGCTTCTGTAAGTTCTGTCATTGACATTCTTTCATCCAGCATATTCTTCACCATTTCTGGAATTTTGGGTAGGTTAGCCTTGTTCAAGGCACTGTGTTATTCTTTCTTTTGGTGTTTCATCATTGTCATATAAGAAGAAAGACACCCAAGTGCAGAATGGCAAGGAGAAAAAAGAATGTTCAGAACGAGAAGGAGCAAGAATAAAAGAATCCAGAGAAGTAAGAGCAACCAGGACTATAAACAATGCAAGAAGAAGTAAAGATGCTCTAGGTCAACATTAACAGGCTGAACTCACCTACAAAAAGGAAGAAAACTTTTTCTAAACTACAAAAATTAAAACTGGACATAATAGCACTGCAAGAAGTGCACATTAAGAAACAACATAAAAAGTTATTGGAATACCCCAAATTGGGGGAACTATTCTATTCACTATCATAGCAAAAAAAAAGAGTGGTGGTACTATATATTAAAGAGACAATAAATGCCAAGCCAATTTTTAATGATGAAGAAGGGAGAATCCTGATGGTGGAGGTGGCTTTGAATCAAAAATGGACTCTCCTGGTTATATAT
Source organism: Naja naja (assembly GCA_009733165.1). NCBI lineage: Eukaryota > Metazoa > Chordata > Lepidosauria > Squamata > Elapidae > Naja > Naja naja. The sequence continues at coordinate 148,452,891 of CM019149.1, read as the reverse complement.
GCACCAAACACAAGCCAAAAGGAATTCTACAAGAAACTTCACAAAAAAATATTAGAAGTAGAATTTGAAAATATTTGCATCACGGGAGACTTTAACACAATAGTTGATACAAAATTAGATTACAAAAGTAGTAAAACAAATAAGAAAACAAGAAGGACCCTACCTAGAACACTTCTTAAAATTATAGAAGAACTAGCAATACATGACAATAAACCTGGAGAAAGGCACATTACAGTCAACCTGAAAAGAAAAAAGATACAATACATAATTTTTATAATGCTATATAACTTTTATATGCCTATATTGTACTGTACACTGCACAAAGTCCCTTTTTGAGGGAAATGGGTAGTCTACAAATGCAAAATATTAATAAATATAAATATTTTCCTAATGCTCTGCTATAGTTATTTATAACTTCTCTAATAGTTCTCTGTCTTTATATATTTTATAAAATCTTACCACTCCATTATGAAGTTCAGGGGTACGTCTTCCCTAGTCCAAAGGTAACAAGGTGCAGGGGGATGTGGGGGAACCCAACATACATTTTCCCATAGTGTTGGTTTCATCAAGTAGCTGTTTCTGTAATGGGTTGCTGATATGAGTTGAATGTTCTGATCTTACAAGATCTTACTTTATTTAGACATGCATTTATAAGGAAAACTCAAAAAGACAAAACCATAATGAATTAATATAAAATAGCATAGTTCATTAAAACCCAGTAAACAATAAAAAGACAGACGGAATTGAAAACCTCTTCAATTTACTCAGTAAAACTCAATTCATTCTAACCCCAAAACCTGGATAAAGAACCAGGACATAACCACACTCTTAAAATTGTGCAGGTTTAGGGTTCATTTTCTGCCTGGGGCAGAATGATTCCAAAAGGCTGGGACCTACTCAGAAGCTGTTCTGAGTAAAGCTGCCTTTTGCAATTGACAGATGGCAAATTTGTCAATGCCAATGATGTTCAAGTGATGCTCCAGTTGTTTTGAGATTGCACCCAAGGCCCCTATGACTATAGGTACTACTTTTGCTTCTTTTTGCCACAGTTGTTCTATTTCTATTTGTACGTCTTTGTATATTTTTAATCTTCTCCAGTTCTTTCTCTTCCATTCTGTTGACTCCAGGTATTGTCACAACCACTATCCAGGACTTTTCAAAAATCTATCTTAACAATAATAAATCTGGGGTGTTATGTGGCAGGTGTCCGTCAGTTTGGACTCTAAAGTCCCAGAGCAATGTAGTGTTTTCATTTTCTATGACTTTCTCTATCTTATGGTTTTATCAGTTTTTGCTTGCAGGCAAATTATATTTCTTGCAGATTTTCCAGGGCACTATTGTTGCTACTTTGTCATGCTGTTGCTTGAAGTCAATTTGTGTGATCATCTTGCAGTAGCTTACCTTTGGCTTTTTTGAAGAGGCGACACTTACTATCTGTTGCTGTCTTCTCAATTCTGGCTTTGTATGCATTTCTTAAGGCTTGATCTTCTGCAGTGAGAATTAGTCCCTCAGTCTCTTTCTTCAACTTTCCTGCTCTTAGCCATTGCCAGGACTTAATATCTGCTTTCCCAGTTTTTTTTTAAACATGCTGGCCATGCAGTGATTTGTGTTTTCATGCTTTCATTCTGTTCTTCATTTGGTCTTTCTTGTAGGCCAGTTTGGTCTCTCCAGTAGTCAGTAAGCCTTCCTAGTATACTAACTACAGTGCATCTTTTTCATTGTCCTTCAGATATTTTTTCAAATCCCTTTGTTCTTCTTCAACCATCTGATGTACTTACAAAATTCCAAGCCCACCTATTTGCCTTGGTAGGTAGAGTCTATCAATGTCACTGCGAGGATGAAGGGTATGATTCATTGTCCTTATTTTTCTGGTCTTCTTACCCATTGCTGTTAGATCTACTTAAGTCCAATCCATTAATCCAGCTTTGTATCTAATGATTGGAATTGCCCAGATGTTGATTGCCTTGATAGTATTTCCTCTATTGAGTGGACTTTTTCATCCTTGATGTATTCACCTCTAATCTTTTTCTTGACTTTTTGTTGTTGCGGTTATTGACTTCAGTTGTTCCTTCTGCTGCTGGTGGTGCTATTATTTTTGTTGTTGTTGTTGTTATGAAAATGCTAGAATGCATTGTGATGTTAAAGAACTAATACCTCTATCACTGTACCTAAGGAACTAGCATTTGAATAACTGAACTAAAATATTTGGTTCAGCTTTCTTCATTTGCAGTTGCAGAGAAAAGCACATTATACAGCCTCTTTGAAAATAACATACTTGCTGAATATGAATTAGTTTGCATAACAGTGAGCATCTGTAGTTTACTCAAATTTCTCAACTGCAAAAAGAGGGGGGGAATTGGGGCCTGTAGCTGAACTTGGCTCTGGATAGCACCGATGAATTCAACAAAAGAACAGATGTCCCACGATTATTTAGAAACATTGGCAAAAGACCAACCAAGAGAATTTAGTAAAGGCCTATTTTAATGTTCCGAAGATACAAGGAAGACTGCTTTACAGACTTAATGTACAAAAATCCAAGCAAGTTTCAGAACTAGAATTAGATAGAGAACATAATGCTGACTGGCTTACACAACACTGAAATGCAAATAGCAGTGTTATTCATGCCTGTTTTATTCAACAGTTGGATCAGAACAAAAAGATACTGAGAAAAAAGACAAAATTAGCTGATCAAATCAAAACCATCTGTTAGGGCACATATGTAAACTTTAGTTAGATATGATAAACATAACATATAAAATATATGATAAAATGGATGTAAATTTTAAAAAAATAGTTACAATATGACCATGGGAAGAATTATGGACCAAATCTATAAAATGTACATCAAATTATAATTTAAAAGGAAAATTGATACAAAATGTTCTACAAATGCTACACAATTCCAGTAATATTATCTAAGGTAGAGATATCATACAGTAATAAGGGTTGGAAATGCCACACAAAAAAGAAAGCAATACCCCAAAGTATTTGAAAGGTATTCATGTAGTACAATGCAGAAAATTAGAATTTAAATTTAAAATGAAACCACAACTTTTTAAATTGAGTATAATCTCAGCAAAAATCAACAATATCATAATTTAATAAATATATGCCTACAGCAGTGAGGATAAATTTTGCTCAGCACTGGAAGAAAGATACAATTTCTAGAATATTTGATTGGGAACTTGGAAGATATGAATTTTAAAAAAAATCCTTTCTCACGCTATGCGGTCTATGTCTTCCTAAATCTATGTGGTGCTACTAAGGCCTGAGCGTTCAAGGGTTCTGCACAGTCTCTTAACCGTTCTTAGCACTGCATTCTTATGGACAGAATGCTCTGATGTGGTTCCTGGGATCTGTTGGAGCCATTCCAACCTTACAGTCACAGACCTGAGTGCTCTGGTTTCCACATCCTCTCCAGTTTCTTCTTTAGGTCCTGGTAATTTTCTAGATTATATTCCTTTCTGATGTTGTTATCACTTGACACTGCTGCATCTATCACCACTGCTGTCTTCTGGTCCTTGGTCTCTGCTGGTTGCAGCAGGCCGCGGAGTCTCTGCTGCCAGACGCCTCCCCACTGTGCGTGCACACAAACACACGTAAAAGGCCGGCGAGCAGGGCATGGAGATGCTGGTGTGGTGCTATCTGCAACCTGATGGCATCCAACCAGGCCAGACTGCAGCCAGATTTAGATCCGTGGGGTCACCTCAGTCCCACCCCCTGGGCGTGCACATAGGTGGTGGCAACTGCGCAAGTGCTGGCGAGCTGGGTGAAAGAGAAGCGTTCAGAATGCAGTCCCCAGGGATGGTGGGGTCCTCATGCTTGCTGTCTCCTGTGCACATACCAAGGAGGTGGCCCCACGGATCTATGGTTGGCCAGTGTCAGGTCCGGATAGATGCTGCCAGATTGCAGATCAATACCCAGTCAGCCTGAGCTGGGCCGAAGCCCCACAGCCTGGTCTGCTGTTTCTTGGGCAGCCCCGTGAGCCAGATCTAACCACCTCACAGGCTGGATTTGGCCCGTAGGCCTTGACTTTGACATTCCTGGTCTAGCCTATACATTGTGCAGATATTCCTATATACTTTATAATACTAACTATTTGGTTGTATCATTTAAAGTAAGTAGGCTGTTCTTGTTGGCTTCTTACACCCACACACTTCGTTTTGGCCTCTTTATCTGCACCTTGGGTCCTATCTAGTGTGGTAGGCCCCTATTTTTGTGGATCTGGTCACTGGTAGGTTTTCCCAATATCTACTTCAGCTATCACTGGCACATCCCATGCAGGGTCTTCACTTGCATGGCACTTCTTTCATGATCAGTACTCTCCTTCCTTATGTTGGCCAGTCTGGATGGGAGACAACTGCCAGCAGCTGGTTCATTTGTGCTACTAGGCCAGGGGTGGGCAAACTTTTTGACTCGAGGACCACAATGAGTTCTTAAACTGGACCGGAGGGCCGGAACAAAAGCATGGATGGAGTGTTTGTGTGAACTAATATAAATTCAAAGTTAGATTACTTCACGTAGCCTTCTGGGAGAGCAAGAGAACCCTCCGCTCTTTCGGCTCCGCGGGCCGGATAGAACAGCCGAACAGGCTGGATCCGGCCCCCGGGCCGTAGTTTGCCCACGGCTGTACTAGGCATTCATGCACTGCTGTTAGTTTCTTTAGCCAGTAGGTGTACAGCTCTTTGTGTTCTTTACATACTGTAGATTTTTACTACTGTGATGGTGACTGGTTCCTGTTCTGGAAGATTGCTGTTGTCTTTTCTCATGTCCTGTAGCCACTTTGCACTGGTGTTAAGTCTTCTCTTTATTTCTTATGTTTTTCCAGTACTGTCATTTTTTGATATTGGTGGCTCTGCCATTAATGTGTTGTTGCACTGTAGTTGGGAGTACACCTTGGATGGTTCTGTGGAGAACAGAGCATTTATCTTAGTGGCTTCTTCTCTAGTGTATTTCTTTAACTTGGAAGCCAGTGAGGTGAGCCTTAGGCCCTTGTATTTTTTTTTAGTAGCCATGTGGAGGGTATATGATGTGATGTATGCATGGGAACCATTTTCTTAAATTTTCTTAAATTTATTTTTTGTGTGCTCTCTCTGTATATAAACTAGAAATTTCAGCAAATTTAAGTAGGAAAGGTTTCCATATATACAATATATCATGCAGCATGGCAAATATAATGATTTATAGTTGGGCTTCTTAGGGGGCTTAATGTCTACAACGTTGTAAATTAGCAGATGTAAAATGGGAGAAATTAGAAACCCAATGGTTCTTTTTCTTTTTAAATTATTTTTCAGTTTTCCTCTGAAGTTTTATTTTTTTATTAACATGTTACCTATAAAGATGCACATACACAAGTAACTACAGGTATTCCTCGAATTACGACCGCAACTGAGCCCAACATTTATGTTCTAAGTGAAGCATTTGTTTAGTGAGTTTTCTCCATTTTATGGCTTTCTTTGCCAAAGTTGTCAATCGAATCATTACAGTTGTTAAGTTAGTAACCTGGTTGTTCAGTGAGTCTGGCTTCATTGACTTTGCTTGTCAGAAAGTCAATCACATAATCCTAGGACTCTGCAACCATCATAAATATGAGCCAGTTGCCAAGCCTCTAAATTTTGATTGTGTGACCATGGGGAAGGGATGCTGCAATGGTTATAAATGTGCAAAATGGTCAGAAGTCACTTTTTTCAAGTTTGAATGGTTACTCTAAGTACTATTGCTATTACTATTGCTAAAGTGCTGTGACATACTCTAAAAAATCCAAATACATTCACTGGTCAAAAAGTTACATATATTCCTGTTGTAAATTATATTTTTTCCTCTTCTTTCTCCCCCCACCCCCAATTTAATTGTGTCTGAATCTCAAAGACTGCCTGAACAAGTCTCTGCAGCTTTCTTGACCAGGTTTTTCAGAAGCGGGCTAGACCTCATGGTCACCCAAATGTTGATAATGTGATTGTGGGGATGCTGTGGCTATTGTGAGAACTTGTTATAAATCACTTTTGTTAGTGCTGTTGTAACTTTGTCACTAAATGGTTGAAAGTCCTGTCGCAGGATAGAGGGCCTGAAATAACTTTCCTCCTGCATCTTCCAGACTGCATTAAAGTATTTAAATAGTTGGAAACTACCAATATTGGCTTTTCTGTGTAAACGTAAGGTTAGAATTCTGGAGGATGAATTCAACAGCATGAATGCATTTAGTTTTCTTGACAAGTTGCCTGTTGTATGAATGTTAGTTCTGCAGAGAAACTTCCTGAGATTTTATAAAATTTTAGGAAAATATAAGTTTCTGCTGAATCTTTTCAGCTGTAGAATGTTCTAAATTGGATGCTGGATGGTTGTAACCGATTGCACTGATGATTGTTTAAAGAATGAGGTACAAGTAATCAACCTGTTGTAGGCTTTCTTATACAACAAATTAAAATAGGTACTCTTCCAAAATTGTGCTATGCATTTAGATTTATATACTTCATAGTGCTTTACAGCCATCTCTAAGCAGTTTACAGAGTCAGCATATTGCCCCCAACAATTTGAGTTCTCATTTTAATGACCTCGGAAGGATGGAAGGCTGAGTCAACCTTGAGCTATGAGACTCGAAGTGCCAAATTGCAATCAACTGGCAGTCAGCAGAAGTCTGCAATACTGCATTCTAACCATTCTATCATATGATACTATGCGCCACCAGGGCTTATAGTATCTAATCTAATAATAGTATCAGGCTTTTTCCTGAATCCCAACAGTTGCATCAAATACAGAATTACTTCTTCCTATGACTCTGCTGAATTAAAAACTTGTCCTTGTTTTAATTTAAATCTGATGGTTCAGATTTAACACAAGATTTCTGGTCCTTAATAAACTGAAAGTAAATATATGCATTCTTTGAGAACTTGAATTGTTGTGGCCATTCATATCCATGCATGCCTGTTCAGTTTCTTATCTTCCTGCTGAAAATAATGTACTGCTTCTGTGGACAACTGTGTCCACAAAGGGGTAGCTTTGCTCTTAGCTTTTTCATGAAAGCACAATTTATAAATATTCATTAGCTTCTTAAACATCAACAAATAAGCTTGCTGAATAAATTTTGTGGATCACAATTTGTTTAATCAGATGTACGGAGCACAGTTTGTAAGAGAGAAAGCATCTGAATGGAGGGAGAGAACGCATAGAAATAGTAGAAGGAAAAATGGAAAGCAAAATTGTTTTAGAAATGATCAAACAGCAAGTTAGCTGAGGAAGATAATTTTGTATTAAATACCTGATTAATATAAGTAGTATAAGGATATTTAATTAATGATAAATTGTGTTAAACTATCTGATATATGGTGATTCATCTTCTTGGTGGTTTCACAGTGAATGTCTGTCATTTGTCTTTTCAAGGATGGGCATCTTGAGGTTAGATGCAATGCCTGGGAAGTTGAAATGTTCCCCTCTGGTCAGTTCCCAAGCACTTCACTTCCTCATTTCTTCCCATTCCCCCATTCCCCTACTTCAAAGCAAATGTGGGCATAGCCAAATGTTGAATGCAAAGCAATGCCTTCAACGCCGCCCCCCCCATCTCTACTGGTTTCAGTAATGAATTTCAGTTTGAAGGACTCCTTTATCAGTCAAAAATTGAATTGCTATGACAAAAGTTTCCATTTCAGAAACAATAGCAATGCCACCTTTGTCCTTGGCAACATCCTATTAACTATAGTGAAAGGAACAGATCTTAAGAACATGTCAGAGCTGCTAGTGCAGGGGTGGCGAACAAGTTTGACTCAAAGAGCCGCAATTTTAAACTGTGCGAGTCAGAGAGCCACACCACGCTCGCTGGCTCGTGCAGTTGTTTCCGAGGGATGGGAGACGGGATGACGCAGCCGGGGGTGCGGGACTACGCGCTCGGAAATCTCTCCTCAGAGATCCCTCCTCAGAAGCAGCATAACAAAATCCAAACGTGGCAAAGAGCCACAGTATACAAAATAATATAATATAATAATAATATAATAATAATATAAGAGGCAAAGAGCCGCATTCATTTTGGCCGGAAGCCGCATGCGGCTCGAGAGCCGCGTGTTCGCCACCCCTGTGCTAGTGCGTCACTACTGCTCTTTGTCCAAATTTTATATAACGCATTATATTTCACTCTGTCCTTATATATTATTTCACTCACAAATTATACTTGATATATCCAACAAAGTTCATAAAATGTGATTCATAAAAGCTGGTGTAATAAGTAATTTTAATCAACAAAACTATTATTGTTTGTGTTCTACAAAAAAACAACATAAGTTTTTATTGAGGGTTCATTTGGCACTGGTAATAGTTTGGTAATAGTAGAAAAGAGTATATAATAATAAGAGTAATATATTATTATAATATATAATGGTACCTGAACTCACTAAGTTAAGATAATTCTTAAGTATATGAACTGAAAGAGTTAATAGAACTTCTTTACATGCAGCTCAAGTTCTTCCAAACATTGTGAGTTCTGTAAATCAAGCTGCTTCTGTGCTAATGGTAATGAATCTTCTACTGGATTGTAGCAATAAAAAGACCAATGACAAACAAAAAAGAAACACTGGCAGGTCTTGAGACTTTAGTGGTTTGCAGGATTACAAATAAAACTTTAAAAAAAAACAAGGAAAAATTCAAAACCCAAACATGAATTGAGCATGCAGACACAGAAAGAGGTGTGGTTGGAATGATGCCAGACTGTGAATGGCAGGTTTGAAGAGTGTTAAATTTCAGTCTTTTTAATAGCAGTAATTTAAAATTCATGGTACAAAACTATCCAATTCTGTTGATGGCCAATTCCACATTAGAAGAGCATACAGCACTGTATGATAATTCTCAGAATGTAAACTGTTCATCAAACATTTGTAAGCTATGCCCCATCACTTTTAATTAGGAGAGCACAAAGCTGTGGTTGAGGTTTCACTGCTCTGACGGCCATTTGTTAACCATTTAAGTCATAGCTCCCTCACTTCATCTGCTTTGTAAGCAAAGTATCAGTCACCTCAGTGTGAAGCAGTATCTTATCTCTTGTTTATGTCTGGATCCACTAAGACTCTGGTACCTAGTATTCCCTACTTTGCTTAATTACTGTTCAAAACTGTCATTTAGAATACCACACATTACTTCTAATATATTTCACCCACCTTGACTTTTGCCCTCTGATTGCTGCTTTACTCACTACTGTGGCAATTTGTTTTAATTAAAACACATCTAGGACTGTGAATAGTTGCATGAACTCTTATGTGATTCAATAACTTTAATAATCCTCACACACAGAGAACAATTTCTTTTGTCATTGTTTCTACTGTCCCTTGAAGTGGGTGCAGATAAAAACACTAGAGGTAGTCCTCAACTTGCAGTAATTTTTTAAAATTACATTTATATGCCACCCTTCTCCGAAGACTCAGGGCGGCTTACAATTTTTGGGATACAACCCAATGCGCTCAGCAATAGCCTTCATTCCATTGTATATGCCTGCTTATTATTAAGCGGCAATTTTACAAAGTCAGCTTACTGCCCCCAACAATCTTGGGTCCTCAATTTACCTACCCCGAGAGGATGGAAGGCTGAGTCAACCTTGAGCCTGGTGGGATTCGAGCCTGCACTAATTGCAGGCAGCTGGAACTTGCTAGGCATTTAACAGCTTGCACCACCAAGGTTCTTTTTTGTTTTTTTGTTTAGTGACCATTCAAAGTTACAACAGCACTGAAAAAAATGACTTCTGACTGGTTTTCACATTAATACTGTTGCAGTATCCCCGTGGTCACATGATGAGAATTCAGATACTTGGCAACTGGTTCGTATTTTTCACAATTGCAGTGTCCTGAGGTCAAGTGATCATCTTTTGCAATCTTCTGACAGTTTGTGAGGAAGCCAGATTCATTTAAAAACCATTAACATTTATAGTGATTCACTTAACAACTGTAGCAAGAAAGGGCGTAAAAACTCACTTAACACCTGTTATGCTTAGGAACAGAAATCTTGGGCTTAATTTTGGTCATAAGTTGAGCATTATCTGTATATGGATCTTACATATTTAACTCAAGAAGATCTCATGCAGAACTACCCTGAAACTGTTATTAGGGTCTTCCTCAATGATGGGTGTGGCTTCTGGTGCTTCCTGCATCATCATCCTGTTCCACTTTAACGAATATAGAGTGCATAGTATTATTCTATAGAGAATTGGTTGGGGGGGGGGAGAATGACCTCTTTTTAGACAAGTTTACCAATATATATGTTTCCAAAATCAGTGTCTGTGATACCTATCTGATGTCCCAATCCTTCTATACCATCTCATTTAGTAACCACAATCCATTCTCTAATTGGAAATTTTGTGTGTTGAGAGAGAAGGGTAGAGAAGAGGGGAGAGAGAATATGTTGTGAATACCACTGGTTTTGCTGCCTCATTTAAATAAAGTTCTCTTGTACAACTACGTCAGTGTTACCTTCATTCCAGCACAAAATTTGTTGTGTATACATTGATTGGAAAATAATTTTTTGAAAGCATTTTATTTGCAAACAGTTGCTAAACAAGAAGTGTTTATATTTCTCAACTTTAAGCATGTAAGTTTTGTTATTTTCTTACTTCCTTCTCCATTCAATGGCTTCAGTCAATCATAAGACAAGTTGTGATTACTGCTTTATTAATTAATATACGTCTATATGGAGGATTGCGGGTGGGCTGAGTGCATAAGAGGATGACACAATTGTTGAGAGAATAAAAGGCCTGTTTTGTTTAGATTTGAAATGGCAATTTTGAATTTGAAAGAGTATTTTGGAGGATGACGATAATGGCAATAATGATAGGGCAGCATACATAGAATTACTTCATCCAGTATTTCCCCATTTAAAACTTTGTAAGGTAGATTGGGTCAAAGATACTGATTGGCCCAGTTAACAACCAAGCTACTATGTTTGAGAATAGTTTTAAACTTGTCTGTCTCCCGTCTTACCAGTATATCTTATTGTCCCTCCATGTATTAAAATAGTAATTTGTATACATCTTATCTTATATAAAGTTACCAAGCGTCTGACATGACTGAATAGTTAAAATGACAATATATATCTTACCAAGTTTCTACCTGTTCTGATCAAGGCTTCCTGAGATACCAACAAACACGTTAAATCCAAAACCCTTTTATTTTAGTTTTGTTCTGACCAAGGCTTCCTAAACTGTAATTACGCACACACTTATTTTAAAAACAAGACTTATTTTATTGCAACGCTGGGAATTATTTTCATTCCCAGCCAGAATTAATCTCAAACAGTCCCCCGAGATAAGCACCCACCTTTCTTTTCTGTGAAGTGCTGCCAATAACAGAAGTATAAAATGAACTAGGAAAAAAAACAACCGAAGTACAAAGAGCTTCAAGAATGAATCTGAACCGAACAAACTATTTTGCTTCCTGCAATGGTTTCATCATCTTTGCCTGACCTTTATACCTTATGGGAGGGGCAATCACCTCCCAGCCTTACTCCCGAGTCACCCTTTTGTTTCAGCTACTCTCGCCTTCTAGCAGCTCTGCGCACACGCGCACTGGGAATAGGCTCCCCTGGATCCTCTGCCTTGCTGCTGCCAGACTCTGAAGGCCACACCCCACTCCTAGAAGGTCCTGGCCCCATCTCTGCAGCAGACGCAGGACCCTCATTCGAGTCCTCTCCAGACTCCCTGACTGGTCCCCATTCTTTCCCACTGTCCGATTCTGCTGCTGTCTGCGCCGGCTGTCAGCGAACCATAACAAGTTTAACGGCTGTGAATTATCATCATTCACAGCCCATAATGAGTCTCGACCAGTTATAAATAGTCCCATGGAAGCCTGCAAAAGTTCTTGGGAGAAGTCTGATAAGAACGCACCTTTATCTTACTTGAAGTGCTGCCAACGACTAAAGTACCAATTAGTCTTTCAAAACCAAACGGAGCACAAATTCACCACAGAGCTTTCAGGTTCCAAACTGAGCAGAGCGAACAACATTGCTTCCTGCAAAGGTTCCTGTCCCTTTGCACTTCCTTTATATCTTATGGGAGGGAGGATCACCTCCAAGCCTTACTCCCGAGTCACCCCTTTTGTCTTAACTACTCTTGCCTTCTGGTAGCTCTGCACACACACACACACACACACACACACACACACACACTGGGAACAGGCTCCCCTTGTTCTTCTGCCTCACTGCTGTCAGATTTTGGGGGCTCTGGGGTCAGCACATAACTCCCAGATGGCCCTGGCCCCATCTCTGTATCGGACGCATTGTCTGAGTCCTTCCCAGACTCCCGGACTGGCCCATGTTCTTCCCCACTGTCCAATTCTGCTGCCATCTCTGCAGGCTGGCGGAACACAACAATGCTATCTCTTAAAAGATATAAGCATTTTTGGATCTATGCTAATATTAAACATGAAGATAATCCCCTCGATCATTTCATCACTCCATAGCAGATCTTAAACGTGACTGTTGTAGAATAGCACATCAAGTGACAAATTGTAAAACTCAATAGATTAAAAACTTTTAGGCAACCTTAGAAAGTCTCAAAAACACAATGGGTTTTTTAAAACATAGAATTGTTAATTGATAAGATACTTGTAATCTGTCTCACAGGTAACTTGTATCTGCATAACCAACTTGTCTCTTCCTTTCTCCCACCCACCTTACCCCAATTTACATCTTACACTAATTTAGCCACTCAGCACATCTGATCAAATAAGCTGAAGCTTATATTTTTTAATAATCTTCATTAGTGAGAGAAGATAATAGCAGATTCCTGATTTTTGCAACCATAGACCAACAGCAGCACTTCTCTTAAAATATAATCATATGCTATGAGCATAATAGTATAGAAAGAGAGATCTCACTAGATGGTGCACAATGACCTGCACAATGGAAATGATTCTGTTGTTTTCCCGGAATAGTCAAAGGTACTACCCTCTGACAAATGCTAAATAAGATTTTAAACATAAATGTTGCAAAGTGAATGAGTAGGAGGAACCATTTTGTAATTTGTTCAGAAAGCAAAATATTTTGGGGAATCATTGCGAGCAATTATGTAACCCCCCCCCCCCGAAAGCACCAGTAATTGTCCTTATTTATCTTTCTTTAAATAGGATTTGTAACCTGGAGTAATTTTTTTTTTAATTACATTTATATGCCGCCCTTCTCCGGAGACTCAGGGCAGCTTACAATTTTTGGGATACAACCCAGTGTGCTCAGCAATAGCCTTCATTCCATTGTATATGCCTGCTTATTACTAAGCGGCATTTTTACAAGGTCAGCTAATTGCCCCCAACAATCTTGGGTCCTCAATTTACCTACCCCGAGAGGATGGAAGGCTGAGTCAACCTTGAGCCTGGTGGGATTCGAGCCTACAGCAGTTGTAGGCAGCTGGAACTTAAGTGCAGGCAATTAACAGCCTGAGCCACCAAGGCCCGTAATTTACATACTCTAGTCCAGTACACATTGTCCACAGCACAAGTATTAGGGATAAATGTTTGTAACCTTCAAAATAAATGTACTTAACTGCATAATTCATCAACTGAATGGTTGCAGTGTGTGTCAAAGACTGAAATTCTCAGGATATTTTACAGATGAGTATTTAACTTACCTGTAAAATATACTGAGAATTTGGTTGCAACTTTCATGCACAAAACCTTACTTTATATTAAATTGTTCTTTAAAAGTCTGTTTCAGAGCATAATTAATAATTGTATTTATTTTTCACTTTAGGGAGAATCAATAAAATATTTTCTGGACAATTTGGATAAACTTGGAGATCCAGTAAGTTTTATTTCTAAATTTGGTAGTTGTATTACTATGAAATACTAGAAAGAATTTTGTCTTATTTTTAGATTCAGATATCAATAAGATGTAGCATCATTTCCAAACTATAATTACATTTAATTAATATTTGATTGCAAACTAAATGTTGTAGACCCTATGATATTCTAAGATCCAGTGTCAAATATTGATATTGTGTATTGATATTGTCTACTGTTTGCTGGTTGTTCTAAAGCCACTTGAACTATAATTCTTGACCCACCTCTCATAGTTTAGTGGAAACCCTTTCATCTATTTCCTAAGAGTTACTGACTTAGGAATTTAAAGACTATTGCCTTGGTTAATGGATTCATTTTAGGTAGTATCTAGTTAGATATAATACCTGCCCATTTTGGATACATTACACATGCTCTCAAGAAATTTATATCTTTATCAGTTAACAGTGGCAGAAAGGTCTAAAGCATGGAAGTGAGGGCTCCAATAGGTTCTGTGTTATCGTTTAGCATGTAAAAATGCTATTTATGTATGTATACAATGCTTTTCTCACTCAAATACCCTGATTGAAATATTATGTTAAGGTGACAAGGTTGAAATAGATTACTCATTTTTCAAGGAACAATGAAATTTTTGCTTTCATGGACATTATGCAAGGTTACACATTGCTTTACATTCTTATATTACTTGATACCAAGTTGCCTCAATAAACAGCAATCTAAAATTAGAAATTTCACTATTAATTTGCTAAAAGCTTGCTCTTACCACTATTTTAACTTTTGATATTGCATTTCATATAATCATTCTGTGAATGCTTAAAATGTAATAATTTTCCTCTTTTCAAATGTAAGATCAGTTATTTTATTTTTCAGTAGTTGCATTAACAACTCAGATTATTTCCCCCCAGGATTATCTTCCCTCCCAGCAAGATATTCTGCTAGCACGAAGACCTACAAAAGGAATACACGAGTACGATTTTGAAATTAAAAATGTTCCCTTCAAGATGGTTGATGTAGGTGGCCAGAGGTCAGAAAGAAAACGTTGGTTTGAGTGCTTTGATAGTGTCACTTCAATACTATTCCTAGTTTCATCAAGTGAGTTTGATCAGGTACTTATGGAAGACCGCCTAACAAATCGCCTTACAGAATCTTTGAACATTTTTGAAACTATAGTTAACAATCGGGTTTTCAGCAATGTGTCCATCATTCTCTTTCTAAACAAGACAGACTTGCTTGAGGAAAAAGTGCAAAAAGTGAGCATCAAAGACTATTTCTTAGAGTTTGAAGGGGACCCTCACAACTTAACAGATGTCCAAAAATTCCTGGTGGATTGTTTTCGTACCAAACGCCGGGACCAGCAACAGAAGCCCTTATACCACCATTTCACCACTGCTATTAATACAGAAAATATTCGTCTGGTATTCCGTGATGTCAAAGATACCATCCTTCATGACAACCTCAAGCAGCTCATGCTACAGTGATGTTGAAAAGACTGATTTGTGTTAATAGTTTACAGCAGGAGTTTAAAAAGTGAACCTGGTCTTGTCAAGACCTCATGATGTGTGGGTAAAAACTGCTGCTGTTCTTATTGCCAATTTCTCTTAAAATCAAAATCACTTCCTGTTCATTATTTTTGAATCAGTTTTAACTTTTAATAGACTTTTTTTAAAGCTAACTCCTGGTTTTAAATTATTCTGCCTTTTTCAACTATAAAGCCTAAACTATTAACTTGTAGATATGTGCTTGAAAGAAATTATTTGGAAACATGCAAAGTTCTTTCAACTGGTTGGATTTTAAGAGAGCTATTGAAGTTTTCCTGACTTAGACAACCACCACCAATTGTTTTATATGGTAAATGGCTTTGCTTTGTCAAATAATTAACCTATATTTCAAGTTTACAAATGCACTTCTTCCATACTAATAAAAAGTGCTTTTAGATGGTACCAGGAAAAAAAACAAAAATTGCCACTAAGTATTTCAGTCAAAATGAATCATACATAGGAATTCTTGGTCTTGACTGGTTTTTGCTAGATCGTACAATTTGACAAAACCCCATGATTTTACAATTTGGGCCTCAGTTAACTTAAACTAAAAAGAGAATTATTCTCAGTTGCCATGAATAAACCATTGTCTTAGAACACTCTTTTTTCATTTAATAAGATATTGTGAATTGGATAATGGTGGAAGCCAAGCACAAGATTTGTTTTTCCCAAACAGTAATTCAGTTTATAGATGTCAAATGTAACTTATTAAAGAAGGCTAACCCACGAGTATATACAACTAGTTGACAAAAGTAGCCATTATATTAGCCAAAAAACCCTAAAATTGAATTAAAGTGTAAAGCAGCTGAGTAATATTAGACAAATGATACATTAAAAATGGTAAAATTAAAAATATTCCACCTTGACTCAGTTACACATTTTGAAGACTTAATTTTGCAATGAAATAATAAAAATAATAGCTTTGTCGATGCTTTAGTACTGGTCAAAAGCCAGTGTCACCTGTAATTCTGAATATCTTTAATTATATATTTTATCCTAGGTTCCATCATATTGAGCTTTAAAGAGGATATTTACAAAAGGGATTGACACTTGGGTTCTAATGCAATAAAATATATTTGCTTTGCTTAAGAACAAAAACAATTAGCAAATTTCCCTTCTTTGTTTCATTTGTTGCACAGGCCAAATTTAGTCATTATTCTAAAAGAAACCCAATTATCCTGTAGTTTTTGTAAAAGGAAATCAATGTTTTTACATTTTTGAAAAATAATACATTTTTGCCATTCGTTAGACTAGGAAAATTAAGTTTGTGTGCCAGTTGAATGCTTTAACAGCAATTGGCCTAGTCCAGTGCCAATAAATGGTTAATTGATGCAGTATCTTATAATCTAAAGTGCCTCTTGGGTGTTTTTTTTTAAACTAATAGTGGCCTTACAGTGAATACCAGTTTAGCTGGTTGGAGAAAAGACAACAGAGGGTAAATAAATGATCATTGCATTTTTGCGAGACTACAAGCCAACATAATCAGAACCTTCAGGATTCTAGGGTAAAACAAAACATAAGGGAATGCCATTTTTTCTATACTGGTATTTTAGAATACTACCAACACTGTTAAAAAGAGAGAAGTGAATATACAAAAATGAAACATCAATTTTAACAACTGCTGACGAGTATTGTTTAGAATATCCATTTTCCTTTGTATTCCAGAAAAATGACTTAGAGGATAGTGAGGAAATTTGTTAAGTTAATGTTTTATTCTGGAAATAAAGCAACTGTGGAAAATTAAAGCAACTTAAGTGATCATTATAAATCTCAATATATGTCATGCATATGGGCTTACATGTATTTTAAGTAGCTGTAAGGGACTACAACTTTAATGATAGGAGATGGTGGTTTTTCCCTTCTTACACAGATCTGCTTCTCTCAGTCATATGTACAGAATTTGAGAGTGGCAGAATTGGTAGGAAAAGTAATCCAGAGTTATTTAAGTAGTTCTTTTCCCATGCATTTCTCCCCTTAATTTGTCATGGACTTTTTTGATTTTTAAAAAACAATTATGGGGAGGATAAACTATGTTGTGCCAATTTTGGATAACTGAAATGCTGTACCAAAATCTTTGGAGAGAGAGACTGAGTCACTGTTGCAATAGTTAAATCACTAGTTCGCAAACCTGAGGATCCTCTAGTTCAGGGGTGTCAAACTGGCAGCCCGTGGGCTGGATGTGTCACATGCAGGCCACGCCCACCCAACTTCTGCAAAGCAGAAAAACAGTACAATATGTCACGTGATGGCAACATGATACTGTGAGTTTGACACCTGTGCTCTAGTTCATTGCTGGTTTTTTTCCCTCTTGTCCTATTACTATGAGTTCATGGTCTCTAAACATTTTTGGGTACAGACTTTCTCCCCTTTGGGGTATCTGGTATTTTTTTATATACAATTTTTAATGTGTTCTATAGTTTGAAATAAAACAGGAGTTAAAAAAAATCTTGCTAATAAGAGTGGCTTAGTTTTTCTCAAGTACAATTCTTTGTTGCCAGAGGCCTTCATAGAAACATTTTTTACAAACGTTTTAAACATTCTTTTTATTTGGTGTGATAGGTTTTCAAATTTATGAGGACTTTTTAAAAATCTAAATTTTGACTTCAAAACTGACCTGTTTTGTATTTTAGATTTTCATAAAGTTCAATATTTTAAAATCTAAAGCAGAGGTATTTAAGTTCTTGCATACTTAATTTCCTTAAACTTTAATCAGGTCATATTTTAAATAAACACAGTATTTAGCCTTGTGCCTTATTTTGCAGAAACTCAATATAGAGACCCATTTCTCAAGACTTGAGAAATCCTCTATTTTCTCACTGTGAAATAGGTGAAAATACAGGATAGAACAGAGCTTTGCCTCATTCCCAATTTCCTGTACTGATAATGCCAAAGAATAGTTCCAATATAACTTTTGACAGAAGAAAAACATTGGAAGGATCGTCCTTATGCTCTGATCACAGTCTGGCAGATGCTTTTCTCTCAAGTTAAATTTGACTCAGTTTTGAACAGAACTGGACAATGTATTTCTACAAATGTTGCCGAATGGCAACTGCAAGTTAACCCTTCCTAACTGGTTATGTTAGCATGCATTGCTAAAAACTAACATTCAACATCAGACAGCCATATATTGCCTGGCCCTATTTTAAAGGATAAATTTAAATTGAGATAACAATAACAAATTTCTTCTTAAGCTGTTGGTTAGGTTTTTTTGTGTATTATGGTCATCTGTTCAAAAAGCAATTAAGAACTTCTGATCGATGGTACCACAACTTAAGTCTTATTTTAAAATCAGGTTAAAATATACAGCACTGCAATAGTGTCCTTGGCAGTTTTGTTTAACTTATACTTGAAAGCAGATGATCACCAATTATTTAAAACTGCTTTCACTTTCTTCAACAACAGGTTATGTGCTATTGTTTGTAAAACGTATTTTGTAAAGACCCCACAGAATCTTTAATGAAACCATGATTTGTATTACTTTTGTATAAATGAGGGATATGTTTTATGACTATACTTTTGAAATATGTGTATCTTCTGTAACTTTCTAGGAAGAAGAGAATCTACTACTTTGTAAATTTGCCCCACCCCTTTTTGTCCATGGTTGGCAATAAATTATTTCTAAAGAAAGTCTTCAAATGTATCATTTAAAATGGTTTGATTACTAAAAGATGAAAGCTTCATTTAGTTGTACATTGCTCTCTGTACATAATTTGCAAGTGTTCAAGCCATTAATACTGCCTTGTGTAAATTACTGACAGTAAATAAACAATATACATCCTCATGAAGCTTGTATTTTTGTACTTTAGAATTTTTTTTAAAATTAGTTTTCAGTACAATCATTTTGACCACCTAGATTTAAGTAAACTTTAATTAAGCTATCCACTAAATTTAGTGTTGTGGTTTGCTGTAATGCTTTTGCAAAGATTAAGGAATCAACTTTACATAAGTCACAGGTAAAAAACGTGTTGATGTATAGAAACATTAACTGAGAGAACTTAAATGCATACAAATAACAAGTACACTTTCTGAGCTAAGTAGGATTTGAATGCTTAACTAAAGAGCCTCAAAACTATAATCTTCCTAAATTATTTTTCTCTGCTTAAAATAAGCCATTGTTTTCAACCTTTCTTGAACCTTTGTTTTAACTGCCCTTATTCACAAACTAAAATCTGAATAAACAACTACGGTTCAGATTCATACAATATGGTTAATCCACAAGAAGCAAACCACATTTTTATGTAGGCTGATTTATGAACCAAGTTAAAAGTTTTCAAGTGTTTTATCTTGTCCTAAAAAGGAAGTTGAGCACAGTATGAACAGAATATATTAGGAAAGAGATTTTGATTTTTATGCAATGCCATATATGTGATTGATCTTGTTATTTCTACCTACCTAGAACCTTTGCCTGTGTTGAGCAAAATTTCTCAAGTTTTCCTTCTCTTTAAAAGTACCTTTGAGATTGCACAATGATACAACAAATGGAAAAATCTCCAATTCCAGCCAAAATGATGAAAAAAAATCCACCAATCTTTTTTTACTTTTAAAACTTACTAGCATTAAATTTGTTCGCATTATTTTTTATCCAACTACTTATATGTACAGACACTTAAAATTTCAAATCAAGGCAAATAATGCAAATACAATAGTAATAGTATTCATTACCTGTAAGATACCTAAATGAGTAACGTATCGTACCAAACCTTAGTGCCAAAGGCAGAACAAGATATTCCTCTGTCCCTTGACATTTTCTTTCATGTTAACAAATAATTGGGCATCGATCTCTACAGCACTTGTAAATAAGAGAAGCTGCTTTTCTTGCCACTTTTCCTAGGCTAAAGTAACTAAGATACCTTCATTGACTCTTTAATGTCAGTCTTGCTTAAACTTAGCTATTCAGGAAAGGTACAGGTGAAACTAGAAAAATTAGAATATTGTGCAAAAGTTTATTGCAGTAATGCAACTTAAAAGGTGAAACTAATATATGAGATAGACTCATTACATGCAAAACAAGATAGGTCAAGCCGTGATTTGCCATAATTGTGATGATTATGGCTTACAGCTCATGAAAACCCCAAATCCACAATTGCAGAAAATTAGAATATTGTGAAAAGGTGCAATATTCTAGGCTCCAAATGTCCCACTCTAATCAGCTAATTAAGCCATAACACCTGCAAAGGGTTCCTGAGCCTTTAAATGGTCTCTCAGTCTGGTTCAGTAGGAATCACAATCATGGGAAAGACTGCTGACCTGACAGTTGTGCAGAAAACCATCATTGACACCCTCCATAAGGAGGGAAAGCCTCAAAAGGTAATTGCAAAAGAAGTTGGATGTTCCCAAAGTGCTGTATCAA
This sequence comes from Naja naja, assembly GCA_009733165.1. Taxonomy (NCBI): domain Eukaryota; kingdom Metazoa; phylum Chordata; class Lepidosauria; order Squamata; family Elapidae; genus Naja; species Naja naja. Next base: position 148,432,249 of record CM019149.1, on the reverse strand, counting down.
AGCACATTAATAGACAGTTATGTGGAAGGGAAAAGTGTGGAAGAAAAAGGTGCACAAGCAGCAGGGATGACCACAGCCTGGAGAGGATTGTCAGGAAAAGGCCATTCAAAAGTGTTGGGGACTTTCACAAGGAGTGGACTGAGGCTGGAATCAGTGCATCAAGAGCCACCACACACAGACAGATCCTGGACATGGGCTTCAAATATCATCAGAAGCATCTTACCTGGGCTAAAGAAAAACAGACCTGGTCTGTTGCTCAGTGGTCCAAAGTCCTCTTTTCTGATGAGAGCAACTTTTGCATCTCATTTGGAAACCAAGGACCCAGAGTCTGGAGGAAGAATGGAGAGGCACACCCTGCAAGATGCTTGAAGTCCAGTGTGAAGTTTCCACAGTCTGTGTTGATTTGGGGAGCCATGTCATCTGCTGGTGTTGGTCCACTGTGCTTCATTAAGTCCAGGGTCAATGCAGCTGTCTACCAGGAGATTTTGGAGCACTTCATGCTTCTTTCTGCAGATGAGCTTTATGGAGATGCTGATTTCATTTGCCAGCAGGGCTTGGCACCTGCCCACACTGCCAAAAGCACCAAAACCTGGTTCAATGACCATGGGATTACTGTGCTTGATTGGCCAGGAAACTCACCTGACCTGAACCCCATAGAGAATCTATGGGGCATTGCCAAGAGAAAGATGAGAGACATGAGACCGAACAATGCAGAAGAGCTGAAGGCCACTATTGAAGCATCCTGGTCTTCCATAACACCTCAGCAGTGCCATAGGCTGATAGCTTCCATGTCACGCCACATTGAGGTAGTAATTGCTGCAAAAGGGGCCCAAACCAAGTACTGAGTCCATATGCATGCTTATACTTTTCAGAGGTCCGATATTGTTCTATGTACAATCCTTGTTTTATTGATTGCATGTCATATTCTAATTTTCTGAGATTGTGGATTTGGGGTTTTCATGAGCTGTAAGCCATAATCATCACAATTATGGCAAATCATGGCTTGAACTATCTTGCTTTGCATGTAATTAGTCTATCTCATATATTAGTTTCACCTTTTAAGTTGCATTACTGAAATAAATGAACTTTTGCATGATATTCTAATTTTTTGAGTTTCACCTGTATGTTGTTACAGGTAATCCTTGACTTACAACAGTTCATTTAGTGACTTTTTGAAGTTATGACACTGAACAAAGTGACACAATCATTTTTCATACTTACAACCATTACACCATTCCTATGCTCGTGATCAAAATTAGACACTTGGCAACTGATTCATATTTATGACAGTCGCAGTGTTCCCTTTCTTGACCTTCTGATAAGCAAAGTGAATGGGGGAGCCAGATTTACACACCTGTTACTAATTTAACTAGTGCAGTTATTCACTTAACAACTGTGACAAGGAAGTTCGTTAAATGGGCAAAATTCAGTTAACAAATGCTTAGCAACAGAAATCTTAGGCTCAATTGTGGTCGTAAGTCAAGGACTACCTATATATGTCACTTGATTTAGTAGCTCCAAGAGTGGAAGTTTTGTCTTTTTTTTCCTATGTACATTGATACATGAAGTACATGTTTTGTGGTTTTATAATATTCCAAAGGAGGATTGGTGTAAATCTGGCAGGATCAGTATTACAATATAACATACCTGCTGTTACAAAAATAAACATTAGGAACTGCTGAATGCTGTAACAATTTCAAAGACTTTGTTTCATACTTACTTATCTAATTACCATATATTAATACATTCATTTCCATTTCCAAAAGCTAATGTTCTAATGAATATGAATAAAGTCTTATATAAAATTCAGAATACTCTAGTATTCATCCATATGCCCCCAATCCTTGTACTATACAAAAACTAAACTGGGGCAGTTATTCCCAGATTTGGCAATCAAAATATCATTGAAATTATGTCATTGGTATCAATGCCGCTTAGTAATAAGCAGGCATATACAATGGAATGAAGGCTATTGCTGAGCACACTGGGTTGTATCCCAAAAAAAATTGTAAGCCGCCCTGAGTCTTCGGAGAAGGGCAGCATATAAATGTAATTTAAAAAAAAATTATAGCGGAAAAGCCCTCATTATTCTCTTAAAATTCTAATCAACTTGCTATGCTGCATTGAAGCTAAGCAATATTCTTTGTATCAATCATGTCAAAACCTTAGTTTCCCAACATAATATATTATGCTAGTCAGCTGTGTTGTTAAGGAACATCCTTTCTTTACTAAGTACAGATAGTCCTCCCACTCACAACCATAGGTCATAAGTGTGAAAAATGATTTTAAGTCACTTTTTTTCAGTGCTGCTGTAACTTCAGATGGTCACTAAATTAATGGCCGTAAGTCGAGGACTACCTGTATATGCAATAAATAATACTAATCCAAATGCTTGGGTTGATTTACAGAACCAAGACTCGGTTCACACAACAGACTTAGCCACAAAGTAGCCAGCCACAGCTAAGCTCAGCATACTGTAGAAACTCACCATTGTTTACTACTGTGTGCAGTCTGACCACAGTAATTTTGGCAGCAAGAGCCCAGCCCCAATCCTGCCTGCTACAGTTCACAACATAAGCAGCCCCACCATTTCAGATGTTGCATTTTGGCATCGAGGGAGAAACATCTCTGCCTATGTGTGCATACAGAAGCATTTATGTGCGTTCTGCATAAAGGCTTCCCTGAATCCCAACTATCTAGGGGTGTGTACAAAAGCTTTCATTTACAGGGCTATTCGCACTAATGTCTGCAGCCGACTCCCACACACTTTTGGCGAGATACTGCTGCCTGCTGCTGCGGGGGGGACGGGGGGACGCGAGTGTAATGTCGAAACCCTTCCTTCCTTCCGAGACGCTGGCTACATTTGCACAGCGTTCTTAATTGCAGCTTATTGACATCGTTTCATTTTTTGGATTCAGAGGATGCCCTTGGCTAGTTTTTTTTTTAAACCACTGGGTACACCCAGCTTTCAGGATTAGTTTATGGCTCCGCGTCGTGAAAATGTCCAAAATGAGTTTACTTAATAAACCTTCAGCGAGCATGGCATACGCCAACACGCTCTGCTGAGGACCACAGACGTTTCGGCGGGCATGCCGCAGCTCTCTAGCGACACGTCCAATGTCACAGCAGCAGCAAAAGCAACACAAAAACGTTAAAACTCCCAGCCCGCCTCACTCTTTCGCCTCTAACGGCACACGGCGCGGACGACGAAGTTCTTTCCACACGCACACACCTACACTTCGCGCGTGGCCAGAGCTTCTCTTGAGGCGAGCCCTAGGGCGCCTTCGGTCTGGCGACGTGGAAGTACGAACTTTCCGAGAGAAACTCCTCCAGAAGGTTCGCGCTCTGCCTCCCAGCTCGGGCTTTTCCAACCCCGCCCTCCGCTCTCCAGGCGCCAAACGACCTGCTTCCGTTGAGACTGCGGCTGGGGGGTGGGTGGAGAGAAGGAGAGGGGCGGGACCGGTAGCCTAGCAACGCAGACGTGTAAGCTGTAGGCCGGCCGGCCGGCCGATTCGTGCATGCATGCGTAGGGCGGTTGTCAGCGGCGTCAGCAGCAACGGCGGCCCCGTGCAGTGAGTGGGGCGCGTGCAGTTTGGGCGGTGTCAATGGGGGGTGGGGGGAAAGTCTGCTTCCTGGAAGATGGAGACCAGAGTCAGCTGCAGCAGGCAGGGGATAGTCTGATTTGGGCGCCATCTAACTAGAATAATAATAACTATAATAATAGAATAACTTTACCTTTATTGTCACTTTGAATGTACACTTTTATTATTTTTATTACAGTTTATTTCAGAATAAAATTGGCTCTTCTTCCGGGATGTGAGCTTAAGCTGAAGATCAAATTATTCTCCTCGCAGTATGTTATGTTGCTTCTATATTAAATCACTACAGAAATCGACCAATATATGTATGTAACCTGGGGATTTAAGACAGACGTGAGTAAATGGGGACAGTGGAAGGCTTGCCTGTCTTAGGTAGTAGCTACCTTGGTAAACATGAGTGGTTTAAACACCATTACGAATATGCAAACTTATGAATCTACAAACATGCACCTGCTCCCAATAAATTACAATATCCAAGAATGTGTTTATGGTTGTGTAGGAAAAATAGTTAATTAAAGATTGTAATTCTGCCTGCCATCCAGTATATATGGATTGCAAAAATATTTTTTGTAGAATTATTGACAGGAAGTTACTAAAAAAATTGTTACTCATTCAAACCTTTTAAAACATTTTTGGAAATATATAGTAGAAGAATACATTTTGAAACAGGTTCTGAAAATTTAGCTGAAGAACAGGTTTGCTTAAATTATGTTTTCTTAGTTAAATTAGAAGGATCTAATTTACTTCCCTCATCTTAGATTTGTGCATAAGAAAATCAATCTCACTTTACCACATGGCAGGTATTTTTTGAAACTAAGAGGAATGTCAAAAACAGGTTTGGAATATGGTATATCTATGTATTATTTTTTAGAAAGAACGATTTACATTAGAGATTATCAAGTATTGAACAAATACAACAATTATTTTGTCTTTCCCAGCCTGTTGAAATTTGTTTATGGGTGTCATGATGTGCAGTGAAAATTGGAAACATGTTATTTTCAGGACTTATTAGTATATAAATGCAGTAAATGCATTCATATTCATCATGATATTCTCTTTTGGAATAAGAAATTATATGCAAAGTGCAGAAAAAGAGTAAGAAATAGTAAACTAAAGAAATTAATGTATGAGGTGAGACAAAGGAAGGAAAAGATAACTATTTCTAGTTTTAGATGCCTTAATTTATTCTCTTTTTGAGGATCTCATCAATTCCATCTAATGTGTATGCTATAATCTCATAGTGGACTGGCACCAGGGAAATCTAAATTCAAACTGCTGTTATCAATGGAAACTCACTAGGTGATTTAGGCCATTTTTCCTCCCCTCTCTCAACCCAGCATAACTTACCAAGTTGATATGGAGGAAAGTAGGAAGACTTGAGTTCGACATATGCCATCTTGAATTCTTGTATAAAAGATGGAATAAAATCTAATAAATATATGCTGTACTTTGAGATGTGAGTTGAGCAAAAGATGGCCAGAACACAATCTTAAAAAGAATTTGGGTCTCCATAACAGTCACTTCACAATGTAACCATGTCATTTAAAATGAAAAATACATGATCTGTCCACTAATGATAGAAAATGGAAAACTGCCCTAATAATCCTTTCTATAGTTTAATGTTTGCAGATGTTCCAGATGAGCATAATTGAGAGGAAAATGTTGGATGCAATGAAACATGGACTCAATTAAATAATACAATAAATTATATGTACCACAGAGATTAAAGTTATGAATTATGCCTTGTATGAGAATCATCTGGATACTAGTCGACAATAAACCTCAAACCAACATTGCATGTACTGGATTTTTTTAAAAGTTGTGATCCGTGAACTAATTCAGGAACTAGACTGTGGACAGCTTGCACCAAATCTTTTCCATGGTGATCTTGTCGGAAAGCAGAAGTTGGTTATGAAATAATAGTTGGTACAGGAATGGAGAAGCTGATTGTTACATGGGTAGGACATGATCCTTGCTGAATAAGCACTAAGCTATGTTGCGTGTCCAGGGCTTGGCTTGTTACTTATCTGCTTGCAATAAGAATCAGAGGAATTTGCAAGACTTAACTGATGGCAAAGAGGAACTGTTTAATGTGCATGTAAGAACCAGATTTCATAACCAGTATTCATCTTTGTTTCTTGTTATTAGATGAAAGTAATTAGGCATTCTGAGGAGGCACTGAAAACAGCTCTTATCTCCAAGGACAGACAGCTTTTGAAGCTTTATGAGAAGTTTGATCCTAAGGAGAAGCATTTTCTGAATGAAGCATTTCAACCAGACAGTGCTCTTTTTAAACCCATAACTCTGGAATCTGAATCAGACTGGATCTCCTCACATCCAGAACCCACCCAGGATTTTTCACAGTTTTATCATGACCCCTGCAGAAATTTGCCAACCCCACAGAAGAGACAGATTTACATCCAGCCCATTGGTAATATTAAATTGGCTATGAAAGTGTTAATTGAGTCATTAAATAGCAATTAATTAAAAAGGCCACTTTCAAGCTTTCCACTTGCATAATTGTCATCCAAACCTGGTTATTATCGGGCCAGTTTTTCAGGATAATTTTCTCTGAACGGATAGCATGAGCTAAAGAATCTTACATACTCCTACAATTCCAGAATGTGGGCAACAAGGAATAGCAGTGGATGAGTTTTTATCTTTTACTTGAGAAGGTTGCTAAGGCAGTCTGACTCTTGATATCACAACGTGTAGGACAGGGGTGTCAAATTGGTGGGCTGGATGCGTCACATTCAGGCCACGCCCACTCCAGCTCCATGAAGGGATAAAACATCGCGAAACGTCACGTGACGGCAACATGACAGCAAGTTTGACACCCGTGATATAGGAGATCAGATTTATACTGTATCAAGTGAACATTAAGAAAGCAAAGTTAATAAAACATAAAACCCAATTCAGTGCATGCTCAAGTTCAAAAGAACCTATTTTGAGTAATAAAATATATACCCAAATGGGCATGTAATTAAAGCCTAGGTCCTTCAATTTTCCTAGATACTGATATCTGCTTTTTGTATTGCATTGCTATTTTTGTTCACTAAATGTTCTTTGGCTTTTTCTCTTGTCTTTTAAAATAAGCTAATAGTTCCTACTCAGAATTGTATAGTAAGACAGTTACAAAGTAAAGTTAACATTTACTGTTGTATTACATAATTTTGCCTATGAACAGTAGAAAGAAAAAAACTGCTATAAACTAATGTTTTCTGGACCTAGGTTCTTTTGGAGATGCCAAAGTTAGCACAGACGTCTACTTGAAATGGCTGAGAGATTACTGTGAAGCATTTTACTATGGCCTGACTGTAAGAATCCTAGACCCAACGCCAGTTTCACACACAGGTTGTGCTTTTCGAATCAATGAATACACACACAATCTGCAGATCCATGCAGGTACGAGGAATAGACAGAACTGCTAAGATTAGTTCATTCTTGTGATTTTGATCAATTTTGTCAACTGGATTATAAATTTCAGGTGCTCAGAATTACTATATTGGTGAGATAGGCAACATATAAACTTAATAAATAAATAATTTTGTAATATTTTCTTGGGCTGATATTGTTGAGTAACTGATCATAATCAAAAGTAAAAAAAATGATGCTTGATGAAAGATGAACTTGACCTATCATAGGTTACAGTTGCTATTAAGGCCTACCTTCTGTGTTAGTATTATGCCCTTATTTTCTTTGTATTGATATGCTGAGCTAGTCATTCTATGATGAGGTTTATTAAACTGCCTTGGAAGTCAGTGTATTTGTTGTTGTTGTTTTTCAGTGGAGATATCTTTTCCTCCTGGCCAGAAGCAGAGATCTTTTATCTTATCTAATTATTTTAATTTAAGGATGCTGAGGGTTGGAACCAAAATCTGATGAATACAAAATATATGTTGTTGAAATGCTGTATGATTCTTCCTTTTGCTGTTGCTTTTGTACACACATGGTAAATAAATACTCCGTCATAAAACAAATGGAGCATGCTTGGATTTGTTTTAATTGCAAATTTCACATTCATTTTAAGGGAACTAAATTCAAAATGATTAGGTTTAAATTCATAGTCCTTGTTTCCCCCTTGCTTCTGTGATGTGTAACTTGGAGAGGTCATTTTAATATCTCTCTTATTTCAGGATTACTGTTATGGCTGCAGTTCTTGATTATACAATTACTGCCTTCTGTGAAGAGACACTGATACCTGTTTTTTATATAGGGTATCTCTTGAGTTACCTAAAGAAAAAAAAGCCAAAGGATGCTTTTTGCATTGTGGGAATAACCGTGATAGATCTTTACCCCAAGGACTCTTGGAATTTTGTCTTTGGACAAGCCTCCTTAACAGAAGGTACGTGGTTGGCTTCCTTTTAAGTTCTCAGGGTGACTTGTAATATGACTTTGACCAATCATCTTTTCATAGTTCATATGAAATAGAATTGTAGTGAGACTACTGAAAAGGCAAAAGAGTGGGGGTTTTGCACTGCAAGAAACTAGATCTGCAGGCTTTCAGTAGAAGCCAATTCTGTGCAGGTCATAGCCTGTTATTTTAGGCATCACAGACCGGTTCCCTTTAACTCAGATGCAGTTTAATGTACCTCAAGTGAACATAACAATATCTTTGCATTCCTTGTTTATCAGCGTAGAGGAGTAGTTAGAAACGGGATACTGTTTTTGTAACTTCAGGCTGCATCATAGTGCATTGTATTGCAAATATTGTATTTCACTACTAAAAAGTAAAAGTAACCACTACAGTCAGTTTTCTTTTCTGCTGGCTTTGTTAGAGGCATCCATGCAGTTTTCTTGATTGCACATTAGTACATCCATAGTTTTACAATATGCCACACATTATTTTTAGTAGGATGAAAAGAATTTTGAAAATGCAGGTATCATACTTCATTCCTGTGTGATTGGCCTGATTCCAGTGCTCAGCATCTTGGGAAAAGATCTTCTACATCAGGGGTGTCAAACTTGTGACGACATGTCATCAGGTGATGTATCACAACTTTTTCTCCCTTCGCTAAACCGGGGAGCGTGACCAGCGTGTGAGGCATCCGGCCCACAGGCCGTGAGTTTGACACTCCTGTTCTACACAGTAAAAAGTCTTTTAGTGGCAAGCCCAAGGATCATGTAATTCATTGACCTTGACAGGGTTCACACATTTATTAGTATGCTAAAGTACAAATACGTAAATTAGTTCATTACGTGTTAGTGTAATCCAAACCTCAGAATGCTGGAAGAGTGCACTGAGTTCTAATATAGTTCTTCTTATATGAATCATCTTCCACAATCTTCTCAGTGTAGAAGCATTCTATTCACATGTGGCAGGTACTCTAATGAACAGTGATATTCTATCTTGCAGTCCTGGAATATTTAAGGATTGGGTTTGGCTTGAATTTTGGTTGCAAATTGCTGGAGACTTAAAGCCCAGAGGTTATTCTGTGGGGTTCAGGAAATTAAACTCATGGACCTTTGCAGTTTGATTACTAAATATTATCCAAGTCCAAGTATTATCCTTGGATAATATTATTATCCAGTGGTTTGCAGGAAGGAATATATAGAGGCTATCAGAATAATATATAAAGTCTGTGATGGAGAGGAAGATGTTAACTGTTTTCAAATTGTTGTACTGTCATTGACCAATAGAGGGCAGTGGTAGTACATCTAAAGCCTTTTCATAATAAAGCCGAAGAGCCTTTAATTTGCCATTCCTGGAGTAAAGCATTTCTATTGATGGTCATGCATAGGATATCTTGATTTATATGTTTGCAAACCAAGTATTTTGGAAGGAAACATGAAACTATTGGAGAGTTGGTATATTTTCTCAAAGCCTCATTTACCTGCAAAAGACACATTCTTCTCTGAAATGGTTATTTGCACAAACAGGAGTTGTGGTAAAGTTACCTTGTAATATTCCAATACCGATAGAGGAGAATATTTGTAGCTCAGGGTTGAAATGAAGGGGCCTTGGTGCTCTCTGAGCTTGGTTGTTTAACAGAATAACAGGAATTGGAAGGGACTTTGAAGGTCTTCTAGTCCAACCCCCTGCTCAATAAGGAAAACCCTACTATACCATTTCAGACAAATGGCTGTCCAATCTCTTCTTGATGTGCACTGGGCACTGATGATGTTACCTAGTTGGGTAATGAAATGTCTGCAAGGAAACAACCAACCTCAGACAGTAGCAAGGACTCATATTTCAGTCCTTTTTTCAATTGTGTAGAGGAGGCAATTACGAACACACGAGATGTCATTAAGATGCTTTTGGTCATTACTTGGGCTCCATTTCTTCTCTCCCATTTCTTCTGATCTGCCTTTCCAAATGGGTTGTGCTAAGCCCCAGGGCAGAACTGTTTTGGGGGACTTTTCTGTCCTTTCTAAACTCATTTGCTGAATGGACTGTTTTGCAGCTAATTGGTCCAGGTGGGGTGAAAAAGAAAACACCTTTACTTCAAGACACAAAGAAATGGTTGCTCTGAAACGAAGATTCTCCCCCCTTAAATATTTGATCTTTTTCGAAGCCGAGGAGGACACTTAGCTTTGGTATCATGGCAAGTGCTAGGCAGTAAAAAGTGATCACCTTGAAGATTAAATTGAATTTAAATGTAGTTAAAATAAATAGCCCTGAATTAAATATAGAATAGGATCTATTACGTTTAATAATTTATTCCTCCTGTCATTTTAAAACTTACAGTTTTATGACAACTCTCGGGGCTTTGAAGTGGGCTGCAAGGTTTTTGTATTAGAAATATTCTTTTGGATACGTATAGTATGTATATGTATGTATGGTTAACGCAGCAGTCTCCTGTTGGTACAACTTCAATTTGAATTCCCCTTTGCTTTGGTAAGGGGTGGGGATCTTCAGCTTTGCCAGATATGACAGTGACTTCTACAGTGCAAACTACAAGGGGAGGTTGAAAACAGCGAAAAAGCTTCCTGCAGCTGACTATTCTGTGTTTGATGGCTACTATACACCTGAAATCACAAGTCAACTGCTTCTGAGATCCTGCAAAGTAAGTGTTTTAAATTATTAGAGTTATACTGAGCTATATGTATATTATATTGAAACCAAATTTCTGTTTTAATATCCTCACTTCTTGCTTAGTTTTAAGCAACTTTAGCTCTTTCTATTAAAAGAACAGTAGCCTATTAAAAACAATTAATATGTGAGTGGTGCGCTTAGTGTTTCCCAGCCTCAGCAATTATAAGATTTGGGGACTTCCATTCCCAGAATCCCACAGTCAGCTTGCTGGGAGTTGCAGTCCACACATTTTGAAATCACCACAGTTGAGAAACCCTGGCTTAGGGCCTGGGAAGCTTGACTGGATTGGAAGTGTAATAGCCCTGCAGTTTACTTTTCTAAAGCTACATGGAAATCTCTTGAGATGATTTCCTCAGATTTACATTGCAAGGAATCAGATTCCTTTATTCCTGCAGTTTTATAGTTAATATATGCATGCACTAAATAATCATAAACAGTTAATGTAATTAAAATTTTGTCATTTTTAGAAATCAAATGACTTGAAATGGATATTGGCCATTCCCTCACTAGTGATTTATTTTGTTGTGGCATCTAGGATCACTCACTAACCATCATTGCAGCATTATATATCTTTTAACCACTATTTTAGCAAAATGATTAAATGCCACAAGATGTTATAAGTGCATGGGGAAGAAAGAGAAGCTGATTAGGTTGGCATCACAAACCTAGTCAACCACATTTTAATCTGATTGTGAGGATTCAGCTTATTTATTTATGTATTAATGTGTCACACAAAACTAAAAAAATCATTCCTAACCTATGATAAGCATATGATATGAATACCACAACTCCCTTCTTTCAGGAAATAAAATATTTCCTTCAATGATTATTTTGTTATTTTTCTAGACCAAAAATATTAAATTAATTCATGTGGTCATTTGGCTGTTAGATTGAAATCATGCAGAAAATGTGAGGACCCTTTGTTGCACAGGGAGATCATTGGCTTGTGGATTAGAGAAAACTTTTAGAAGTTAAACATTGAGATCTGTTTTGATTCATTATTTTTATTGTGCTTTTCACATCTTAGAATAATGTAAGCACAATTATACTGAATTAAATATTGTTCTGCTAAAAGATTAAAATGGCTTGGTTAATATTCATATTGACTGAAAAGTCTAAAGGTAAATTAAAAAGGCTAAATACTTTTTATTTGATTTGTTTGTTAAATTTATCACTTGCCTTTTCTCTAGTGTTCAGATAGCAAAGCTATGAGGTTAGGGTGAGAGTGCCTGACCTAAAGTCATCCTTCACATTTCTGTGTGGTTGAAATTGGCCTTGTATCTGGCTCTCTCCAATTGTAGTCCAACACCGATCTATTGCACTGGCCAATTCTACCTTTTCTCACAAAATCTCTTGTGGTCCAAATGCCCTGGATTGCAACTACAATTGTTCAAGTCCACAATCAATAAGTCAAACCTAATGAGAAGGCTGGTTTAAGTAGAACTCTTCCATTCATAGTCTATAGCAGAGCAAAAATTCAGTCATTTTTCCCCACTATAAAATGATTTGGCCCCCTAAGTTATTCTACTTCCTGCAATGAAAGAGTATACTCTGATTTGAAAAATAACTAGTGGTGCTGTAAGGACTATTAAGCTCTTATTCAGCACAACTGTTGTGATTTTAAGTTGTCTTTGGCTATATTTGTGTTTCAGACTTTGACTCACGAGATTGGACACATCTTTGGGCTCCATCACTGTCAGTGGTTACAATGTGTTATGCAGGGATCTAACCATCTGGAGGAATCAGATAGACGTCCATTAGACCTTTGTCCTATTTGCTTGCGCAAGCTGCACTCTGTACTTGGGTTCAGCATTCTGGAAAGATACAAGGTATGTCACTTCAGGGTGGAGCCTTGTATCCTTTAACAGTATGAGAACTGCTTTAAATGCTGCTTTTTCCAGCTCTGGCAGAAATGAGAAACCCAGATTAGGCAGAAGGCATTCATTACATTGCTCCGCTGCATTCTGTGCTATTGATGGCAATGATGAGGTTCACGGCAGAGTTAGAGACTCAAGTCAAAAGCTCAGCTTAGCAGAATAATAGGAAAGTCTTCTGGGTAGTGTGGACTTATGAAAAAGCCAAGAATTTTTTGAAAAATTAATCCATAGATCTGCCACACTCAACCATTTGTATATACGGGATTGGTTTACCACGTAGGGCTTGTTTCATTGTTTTCTTTATGACATGAAGGAAATGAAATGCATCTCTGAAGAAAATTGATCAGCAATATAGTGTGTGAAAGAAGAAGTCATCAGTATAGAAATTTGACTTGATACTAAATAGCTAACCTGTATTTTTTGATTTCTTACTATGCATGCCCATTTTGAATAAAGTTTCTAATTTTTTAGGCGCTGCAGAGATGGATAGAGGATAAAGCTAATGGAACAGAAGAAGGACACAGCAGTGAGGCAAGAGGAGGATTGCCAAAGCCGGTGGAATCATTTACAGAAAGTTATGAGTTGCTCATGAAATGCTTAGACGTCCTCCAGAAATAGGTTTGCTATGCAGGTTCAAAGGGAATGTTCTTATTATAATAATATAATCACTGCTAAAGTATGGTGATGAATTAAATACATTTTAAGTTAAAAGCTAAAAAAAACCCTTACAGTAAATATTTCAACTGTTTGTTCTGCATGTTTTCTTTTGTCTCTATTAAGTTAGTCTTTTCCCTGGAATGTCTAACACAGTCTAATAACACATTATTTATTTCTTATATTGAAAGAATTAAGCTGTGCTGCAGTCCATGGAATTACTGTCAGGCATCTGAATTAGTTGTTTCGTCCACAAAATTGATTGACAAATTGAGCCCCGTTTCTGTCTGTAAAATACCTGCTTGAATAGAATTGAATAGAATTGAATAGAATAGAACTGAATTCTTTATTGGCCAAGTGTGATTGGACACACAAGGAATTTGTCTTGGTGAAAATGCTCTCAGCGTACATAAAAGAAAAGATAGATTTGTCAAGAGTCAAGAATCATCAGGTACAACACTTAATAATAGTCATAGGGTACAATAAGCAATCTAATCATACTAGGAAACAGTCAATAAAATCATTAGGATACAAGCAACAAAGTTACAGTCATACAGTCATAAGTGGGAGGAAATGGGTGAAAGGAAGGATGGGAGGATTAATAGTAATACAGACTTAGTAAATAGTTGGACAGTGTTGAGAGAATTATTTGTTTAGCCAAGTGATGGCATTCGGGTGTAGGAGCGCTGTGTCCGGGTGGCTGCGTCAGCAGTGAACTAGGCCAAGGACACAACAGCTAACAGACAGGCGCAGACCCTAGACACCAAAAGGTTCAATTCCACTAGGATTGGCTAAAATTAATTTGACCATATATGGAGATATTACTCGCCTAATCCAATGGGAATAACGCTGTAAACGCTTCTGCATTAAAACAATAAGAGACACCCAAACCTCGCTAGGGGCCGCCTCACCCGAGTGGACTTCCGTGTGTTGTCTTCTTGATGCGTTCTGACCCCTGAGTGAGCGACCCGCTGGATGCGGAACAAATCCGCAACTGGTGACCCCGACGTGATCGCAAAAAGCAACACGTGAAGGACAAGTGTGAGAGCAGCCTGAGACGCGCCGGCTGCGGTCGAGCTGCGCCAGGCGGCCTCTCAGCTTATCAGGCCCCTATACAGCAGCTGAGAGCCGGCCGGCGTCCCTTTCGGGATTGGTGAGTATGGGCGGAAAGTTGTCCCAAGAGCAGGTTACACACCTGTGGGAGGTTGGGAAGCTAACCGAGACGTCCTGCAAATTGGCAAATAACGGGGATTGAGCTCTTCCCCGACCAAAAACTAAAGATTTGGTGAACCTTTTGACTTTCATTTGGCAAAATTGCCCGTCTTACCCGGAAAAGGGCAACTTAAAAATTTCAACCTGGAGGAAATTGGGGGAATATTTGCATGCACCGCCTAGAGCTCCTGTACAGATATTAACCACTGGGCGAGTTGTAATGGAGTGTCTCATGATCCACCATATGCCACCGTATGCCACTCCACAAGACACGGGTTCTGCTCCTCCCCCATATGAGCCCGTGCCGAACGAACCCACGCCTCCACACCCGACCCCACGCCTCCACGCCCGACCAACACTCTTCCGGAGATTAAACCCCTTCGGCCCCAGATCCCGCAGGCGGGAGGTCATTTAATTAGGGCTGTTCTTAGTGCCAGAGAGCGGGGTGAACTGTCTTCGGAAGACATGGAGGCTTGCGCGGCTTTCCCCATTACATTTATAGTGCCGGCCAATGCACTGGCCGACGCAAATGCCGTGCCTTTCTACAACCCCGTCATTTAAGATGGTGAAAGAAATTAAACAAGCGGTGAAAGACTATGGGCTGCATTCCCGCTTCACTCAAGGCATACTGAATGCTCTTACCACGGCCACCACCGACATGTCAGTGGCAGATTGGCAATTGCTCTTTAACATGCTTCTGACCCTGTCACAGTACGTGGTCTGGTGGTCTGAGTACGAGAAATATGCAAACATCGCAATACAAGGGGGTTTACCAAATAATGTTGTTAGGGACGACGTCCTGGGGGTAGGCACTAGAGCGACTGCAGCGCTCCAGATGGCCTCCGATAGGGCAGTCTTCCCCATCATCATGCAGTGTGCCTTGGCTGCCATCAAACGAGTAGATGATTCCATCTCGAAACCCATTCAAACATTCTCCAAAATTTACCAACAGCCTGACGAGAACTATTCGGAGTTCCTCAGCCGACTACAAGTCGCCTTGGAACGCCAAATCGACAATGCCATGGCAAGGGAGGAGTTAGCCCTGAAGCTGGCATATGAAAATGCCAACTCCGATTGCCAAAAGGTGCTCCAGCCCATTGCCAACAAGCCAGGGGTGACCCTTGCAGACTTCCTGCAGGCGTGCAGAATCATCGGCACCACCGCACATAAAATGGAGGCGCTGGCGGCTGTGCTTCGTGGCACGCAGTCCCCGCCCCCCTCTCCAGGTTCGCCCCCTGGAGGCTACCCACCCCGCCCACAAGGAAATTGCTTCAACTGCGGGAAGCCGGGCCATTTTAGAGCACAGTGTAGAGCCCCGCCTCGCCCTCCTCCTAGGCCGGCGATTCCTGCCACACCATGCCCTGAATGCGCAGCGGTGAATTAGCCGCTGCGATTTTGGCTTTTCAGCTTTTTTCTAAAGTTCCACTTAACTTGATTCTCGATAGCTTGTATGTTTCTCAAATTGTCTCCACAATATTTGACTCATACCTATCACCATCTATTGAACCTGACTTATTGGCATTATTTTGTACCCTGCAGTCCCTAATCGCAGAACGAAATTGTCCATTTTTTGTTGCTCATATTAGGAGCCACCAACCTTTCCCTGGTATGCTCCAAGAAGGTAACAATAGGGCAGACGATGCAGCTGCACATTTGATCTTGCCTTTACAACCTGTGACACCTTGGGAAGGCCACTCATACTTTCACCAAAATACAAAAGCCATTAAGCAATTTGGCATTACAGCTGCTGAGGCAGCGGCCATACGGCAGCAATGCCCTACTTGCAGTCAGCAGGCTACTGCCATTCCCATGGGAGTCAACCCCAGAGGAACTCAGGCCTGCCAGATATGGCAAATGGATGTTACCCAATATGCTCCGTTTGCCCGCTGGAAATTTATGCATGTTTCCATTGATACATTTTCAGGGTTTATTATGGCTACTCCTCAAAGAGGCGAGGCCTCTAAACATGTGATCAATCACTGTATTCGAACCTTTGCTTCGCTGGGACACCCAAAAGAGCTAAAAACAGATAATGGTCCTGCGTATACAAGCTCTGCTATGTCAGAGCTTTGCAATCGATGGGACATTATCCACAAATTTGGAATTCCTCACAACAGCCAGGGCCAGGCCTTGGTAGAGCGCCAACCAAACACTTAAACATGCCCTCAATCGATATTTGAAGCAGGGGAAAACCCCCCCTGGCCTCCCAGCGATACAAAATACCTTGAATTTATGCCTATATACCTTGAATTTTGTTAATCTAACTGGCCACCCGCTAACTACCGCTGCAGAGCGCCATTTCCTTCTCTCCCCTGCAGATCAGCCTAAGCCACAGGTTTATTACCGCACCTCCCGGACCGACCTGGAAAGGCCCCGCCAGCCTCATCACCTGGGGACGGGGTACGCCATACAACTGCCTGATCGAGTGCTATGGGTCCCAGGTCGCTGTGTTCGCCCCTTCCTGCCTAACACCAAATCCTCTCATTAATGTGCTGGTTTTGCCACTGCCTTTGTGGCTGCTGCTGCTGTGCTCACTGCATCGATTGCATCTGCTGCATCTCCTGCACAATCCTCTGTGATATCGTCATAATAGAGGAAGTCTTAACCCCTACCTGCGACCTTCACTGATCGACCACCGACATCCTCTCTGCTCCTCACGCCGATGGTTGCTGCTGCGCTGCGCAATAGATTAATCCACGACCATGCTGATTTCCCTATTCTTTCTCCTGCTGGACATGCCCCTTATCTCCCTTGCTCCCCTGAGCAATAGCCGAATGAGCATCGACCTCACGATATATTCTGGCTCATCACCGACGCTTATGGACAAACTCTGAACTCTACCTTTAATCGGACTATTGTTGATCTGTATTTTGACTATGGACAGATGCTGCTAGGGGTGACTGCATATAACCACAGTAGCGATGCCCTCCCTAGTCCTGGGTTTGTCCACAAATACCTTTTATGTCTGTCCCGCCACATGACCAATGCTGACTACAGATATAGATGCGGGGGCCTGACTACTTTTGCAAACATTGGGACTGTGTGTCATCTGGCCACATCTGGTGGGATCCCCTATGAAGGGTGACTACATAAGGCTGCAAAAGGGATCGAATACGTGCCATGCCCAGGGTATGGTAGGGGACTTGGGAGGACGATGACTCCACGGGGAGGGATGGTTGGCCCCTCTGTAACCCTGTCAAGCTTTCGTCACATCAGAAGGCAGGAAATATAAAGGGTGGGAAAGGGAGTCACCTGGGGGGAATATATGCAGCTGGGTATGATTATGGCAATATCTTCACCATCACTAGAAGAGTTGCTCTCCTCCTAGTCCCCCTTGGACCTAACTCCAAGGTTGTACAATACTCATTCCTACAACCCCGTACCTCAACTCCCCACCCTCTCCTTTCCCTGTTGAACTCCACCTTCTCATTCCTTAATGCTTCTCAGCCAAATTGGACAACTTCTTGTTGGCTTTATGCCGGCCGTATCCCCTTTTATGAGGCTGTAGGTAGTATCAAACCCTCCATGAATAAGTCTGACAGTAATTGCCGATGGAGGAATGGCACCCAAACCCTCCATTCCCTTACCGCACCAGCCGCTGCTTGGGAAATGTTCCCCATAACTACTCTTCCTACTGTGATAATACCACCACACTGTACAATGGGACGCATTATGTGCCAGTCTGGCAGCCCTACAACAACTCTGATAAGCACCGGCGAACTTCACCGCCAGCTTTAAGGACTTTTCTTCCTCCCAGGGCCCGATTCCTGGTGGGCTTGTTCCACGGGCTCACCGCCTGCACGGACCCACTCTTGCTTCTCAACAAGGGTTTTGCATCCAGGTTCAGATCCTGCCAAAGATCCTATACTACCCTCGACCAAATGTTGCAACAGTATAGCTCTCCCGCCTCCAGAAACACAAAGTGGTTACAGTCCTGACCTTGTCGGTATTGCTGGGATTGGGGTGGCGGAGCCAGCACTGGCCACTGCCCTAGTCGCTGGAAGGCAACAATATGATTCTCTCCGACTAGATATAGACACTGACCTAGAAAGGATTGAGACTTCCATCACTCATCTTCAGGAATCCTTGACCTCATTATCTGAGGTTGTTCTCCAAAATAGAAGGGGTTTGGACCTTCTTTCTGCAAGAAGGGGTCTTTATGGCATTGAGGGAAGAGTGCTGTTTCTATGACCATTCCGTATCGTGGGAGACTCCATGGAAAAACTAAGGGAGGGATTAGCAGAAGGAGAGAACGTGCAACAGCAATTCTGGTACCAAAATATGTTTAACCTCTCCCCTGGCTGACAACCTTGCTTAGCCATAGCCGCCCCCTGATTCTGCTACTTCTGGTCTGCGCTGTTGCACCTTGTGTCCTTAATCGAGCCCCGTTCATTAAAACTCAGCCACCGGAGGCAATGGTCCTGCACCAAACAGTTGGCTCCTGAAAGCTCCCTATCAGCATTCCTCAGATGAGAGGCTGCCCAGCTGAAACATCGAAGGGCGGACGCCAAAAGGGAGGAACTCCTTGGAGGCAGTACCTGCCTTGGATATAGGCTGCAAAAATTAAACAAAAACAGAGGAGATTGTGTCCGGTGGCTGCGTCAGCAGTGAACTAGGCCAAGGACACAACGGCTAACAGACAGGCAGACCCTAGACACCAAAGGTTCAATTCCGCTAGGATTGGCTAAAATTAATTTGACCATATATGGAGATATTACTCACCTAATCCAATGGGAATAACACTGTAAACGCTTCCGCATTAAACCAATAAAAGAGACACCCAAACCTCGCTAGGGGCCGCCTCACCCGAGTGGACTTCCGTGTGTTGTCTTCTTGATGCGTTCTGACCCCTGAGTGAGCGACCCGCTGGATGCGGAACAAATCCGCATTTGGGGAAAAACTGTCCTTGTGTCTAGTTGTTCTGCTGTGCAGTGCTCTATAGCGTCGTTTTGACGGTAAGAATTGAAACAGTTTATGTCTGGGATGTGAGGGATCTGTAAATATTTTCACAGCCCTCTTTTTGACTTGTGCAGTATAAAGGTCCTCAATGGAAGGCAGGTTGGTAGTAATTGTTTTTTCTGCAGTCCTAATTACTCTCTGGAGTCTATGTCCTGTTTGGTTGCAGACCCAAACCAGACAGTTATAGAGGTGCAGATGACAGACTCAATAATTCCTCTGTAGAATTGAATCAGCAGCTCCCTGGGCAGTTTGAGTTTTCTGAGTTTGGAACAAACATCAGCAACTTAAAGGAGCATTTTCTCTGCCTGTTCAGCAAATGGTCATGTTCGCATTCTGTGATGAATGACAAATCCTGATCATTTGCATGGAACAAGAAATGGAATGGAAGCAAATAGGTTGTACATATCAATAAACCCTTCATGCACATTGGAATTGAAAATTGGCGGAGAAAAACTTGTGGGGCATGAAATTGATCAGCGCCTTCAGTACCTGTGCTTCTGAAGTCAGTTAATTTCTCTCACAGTATAGACCTTGTCCATTTCATCAGGGGTAACAGATCAAATTCAGCCCAGATATCCAGACAAAACTGTGCCCCAATCATCTCCATAGGACCAGTACAGCTGGAGTCTGACTACAAGCAGATCGTAAATAAAATATCCACAGTACCTTTAAAATGACAATTAAAACTTTGACATTAAATAACAAGAAAAAAAATTAAAGATGGTATACTGAAGTCATAAATATCATCAGGAGACTCTCTGCCAAAGCTCAGTTTTTAATATGTTCCTAACAGCCAACGAAACTACATATTTTACAGTTCATAAATAAAAATGCTACTCTTTCTTCAGAATTGAAAAAGAAAATAATCTGGAGAACTAATGGTCCTCTGGATCAGTGGTTGCTAACCGATGGGCTGGGGACCACTGGTGGTCTGCGAGAAAATTTTGGTGGTCCGCAGAGAAATGCCCCCCCCAAAGCACTCCCCCCAAAGCAATTAATCCAGGCTGCATGGGAACACAAGGCTGCGCTGCCCACATGGCCCAACCACCCACTGGCCCCACTCTTGGCCGAGCACAAACCTTAACTTGTAGAGCCACATGAGCTGGAACTGGAAGGTAAGACCAACAGTGGGGGAGGGAAATCGCCCAGGGGGCTTGCTGACAAGTGGGAAAGTTGATCATGTTCCAGAGCTGCAGTAGTCACAAGACTGGCCCTTTGGTCATCCCAGACCAGCTCCTCCAGGCCATGACAAGCCGGTGTACTCAGTGGAGGAGCAGCTGCTCTGGGATGACCAAAGGGCCAGTCCTGTGACTACTGCAGCTCTGGAATATGGGACCGACTTTCCCACCAACGTCAGCAAGCCACTGTCAGTCAAAATTCATATTAGTGGTCCGTGGGATTTAAAATTATGGGTTTAGTGGTCCCTGAGGTCCAAAAGGTTGGTGACCCCAGCTCTGGATAACATTGAGCAAGGACCTGGGAAAGAACAAAGGCCAAAGAGGAGAACTATACAAGCACAAGGACATTTTTTTTTATGTTGGATGTTGATTAATTTGATTTAGGAGTCAGAAATCTTTCAATTTCCTTGGTTTGGATTACTATTATCTGGCGCAATAGTGCTTTCATCTTAAATCTAAATCCAATTAGCATATTGCCTTGCCTAATTAATGCTTAAGCATATTTTTTCTCCTCTTCCTAGCTTGGTAGAATGGATTTCCCACTGTGTATAATTTTCAAGGTTAATTTTAGTTGGACAGGCACTGACTTCTTCCAGGATGCTTTCTGATTTCCCAGAAATTAATATTTAATATGACAGCACCTTTAATTTTGAAAGGAAACAGAAATAATTTCCCGTACAAGAAATTTTTGCAGGAATATTAACTTCTGATGAGAGTTCCACCTGACAGACATGATAAAAGGCATATTGATCGTGTTACCCAGATTATGGTATATTATAATATTTAGTGAATATAGGAGTCTTATTTTAGAAAAAAAAATCAATAAAGCTTCCAATGTACTTGAAATTATCCATTGTTTTTGTTGTTGACATTTTTGGTTAATGTTCAGACACCAAACAAAATGGGAAACTTTCATCTTCCTTCTGTTTCATTTTAATTTGCTGCAGTCACATTTGCATTGCTTTTGCATTATATTTTATACAGTTCATTTGTTTTTTTAATCTGAGGTGAACATAGTCTTTGCGAGTTATTAAAGAAACAATACCTTTGCCTCAGTCCCAGGTTAATTAGTGTGGTGGTTTGATATATTGGTACTTTACAAAGTCCAAGTATATTTTCTTAGATGCTGATAGGGCAATTGTATCTTATCAAGCATTCACAATGTTTCTCCCAGCCAAGATCTCTACCTCTGCGACTTTGTGGAGGTAGATGATTTGCTATGGACTATGGAGAATTAGTTCAATGGGATCAACGTCTCCTTTGCAACGTAGATTTCTACAGCATCTAGCATGGCCAAACTCCGAATAAAACAAATAAGGATGCTTCTGGCTTTACAGTCATCACTCAGGTGTTTCCGACTTCTTTTCCCAGGTAGGCAGCTTAAGCTGCTTGATGAAGAAAGGACCAGAGGGACTTTGTTGTCGCTTATAGTGAGTCGTGGAAGGCAATAGATTTGAGGGAAATGGAAATGAACTTGGGCTGGGTTTAAGAATTGATGTATAGCTGCGGCAGACGCTTCAAAGAACTCTCTAGCTAGTACGCAAGACAAAAAGCAGGAGGGAGAAACTCTACCTTTCTGTGGGAACGCCTGACACCAACTTGTCCTTTCCCCGAGAGTGGGGACCACTTAGCGATTGCCTCAAAAGACATTTTGGGTTTTGCGCGGGGACGGATTTCCAAGTTCCACTCTTCGGCTCCTTCGGGCGGAATCGGCTCGGTGTCTCCTGATTGGTTCAGGCCCAAGCAAAAGGGAGGCGCAAAGCCTGGCATACACTTGCGGTGAATCGGGGGAACCTGATGGCCAGCCGCGGTGGGGTGCGTGAACGACGCGGACGTGTGAGTGCACAAACCACCTTTGTTGTACGATTACCCGATATTATTGTTTTTTTTTTTTAACGTGGGTGTAACTTTGGGCTTTGACTTAGCTGAGGTGATTGATTTCGGGGGGCGGGGGGATCAACTGAAAAGAGAACGAGCCAAGCTGAGAAAAGTGAGTCCTTCGGCCGCAGTAGCAGAAATCTTGCAATCCGGGTGCAAAACGGCCTGTAGTTTGGGGTGGGAGGCGGGCAGGGAGAGTCGGCGAACTATCTTGTATTCTGTACTCTCCCCCCACCCCCGCCTCGGGCAACGAGGCTGCAGTTGCATCGGTCCTTCTAGGTAAAGTTAGCCGGTGCCTGGAGGACACGCGCAGCCCGATGTCGGGCGGGAAGGCAGCTATTCCTAAGGGGTGGATGGAGGTGTGTGTGCTGTGGCATCGGTGCCCACGTTGAGCTGGAACTGGGAAACAGCGGAGGCCAGGCCCGATGTGGCGTTTCCGGCGAAGGACGGTGGTGGAATTTTCCATGCATGCTGCGCTCTCTGCGGAGGCTGGCAGGGAAGGCCTCGCTCGGCAGCCTTACCCCACGCCCAGAGCTAGGGCGGGGTGGGGGTGGGGTGGGCGTAGCCTGGCCCTGCAGCTGCTGCTCTGCTCCGACCCCTTCCCGGATTTAGGCACTTTTCAAACGGGCCATCCGGCTCCAGATCTTTTAACCCCTACAACTTCACACGTTTGGCGTGTAACCCGGGAGCATCCTGACCCTCCAGCAGAAGCAGAATTGCTCCCGAAGCATCCGCTCCCGTCCCCGACTTAAACGAATTCAAAAGTGGGTTAAAAACCCGGTTTCTGACTTGCACCCTGCGCGCCGTTCACAGGTGTATTTTCCCGACCGACCTCTGGTTGCTGTAGTGTGATTGCAATTTAGGGAAAGCTGCTCTGTCCCAAACTGGAGAGAAGATTGTGCTGGTTTGTGCAGCTAGCTGTGAAATCTCTGAAAATGGTTTAATAGCTCTATTCCTATTTATTATCTTATCTCCCAAAGCTCTCTTAAGAATTGTAGCACTTCCTTCAAAGACAACATGTTTTTGTATTGTATTTTCTTTTGATATGCGTAGGAATTGTCATTTCTTTCTGCCATTCAAATATTTTTCAACTTGGAAATGGAAGTCTGCTTTGTCTTTACAGAGGACATGTGCTGAATTTTAAAAAAAGCAACCCAAGGATTATCAGGAAGCTGACCCATTTAAATGTTTTCCTTACTGCTAAACAGTCTCATTATATCCCTCCATGCTAGCTTCTTCTTTGAAATGAAAACATCCAAGAAAGAAGTTTTGTTCTTTAGGCAAGTCTCTTAAATCATGGAATTATACTTTTGGAAAAGGTCACAAAAGCAGTCTAATGCAATACTGCAGTGTGCAGGAAAATCAGTTAAATCCTTCTTGAGAAGTGGTTGTCCAGCTCTTAAAAACCGTCCAATTTATAGTCTGTAGGAATTGCTTACAGTCTGGAAGCTTTTTGTTAAACATTATAACTCTAATACAATCTGGAATGCTTTGGAATGAATTGGGAGTCAGTTCTGCTGACTCACCTGAGAGCAAGGTTTACTGAGCATTAATTCTGATCCTAATGATGTACGGTATGTATGTATGTATGGCCTCTTCTTTCTGAACAAGGAATATGTATTCTTGCAGTCACAACCAGTTGATTTAAATGGAAGTATTTTTCAAGTGTTTTACACGAACCAGACACCAGAGGGCGTTAGACATCCTTTTTAAAGCAAGCAGCTTTTACCAGCAATATTTCTACTCTGCTTTTCCCTACCTCAAGCCCTCAAGATAAGTCAGACCAATTCCCATTGCCTTTCATTTAGCATGTTGTTATGGATGTGAGATTTAAACCTAATCATCTGGAGGATACCATATTTAAGAAAGCTGGCTGAACACATTTTAGCTTAGTTTATTGTGGGAACCCAGCCACGCATGATTCGATTTCTTGTGAGTACATACATAGAATTAGTTTGGTGAATTTTGGTTTATTATCTGGAAAGTATGATGTGTACCTACTCTTTGTGTCCTTGATGGACATCCTTCATCCCACATGTATTTTGTAAACGAAATGGGGATGATGGTATGTTTTGTTTGTAAAGACTTGCAAAAATTGCTTTTGATGTAGTAGACACAAAATATGTTTGTTGCCAGACGTGTTGTTTTTATAAAGATTTGCATTGAGATGGAATGATTGTAGAGAAAGTTCCAGGATCACCGCATACACACTGATCCATTTTCATAAGAAAGGAAAGTCTCAAATATACAGTCTTGAAAGTTTTGCAGAAGGACCTTTATTTGTATGAAGTGACAGAAGGAAGCCTAAAGCAAAGCAAAAAGGCAAGGTGGACTGGAGTGAGAGAAACATCTTAAGGTCAGAATGCCACTTTTGACCCAAACAGCAAACAGGGAAGTTGGAAACAGCAAAGCTCTGTAAAACTTAATATCTAGAACTACTAAAGAAAATGCTGCAGGGCTGAGGAAGGCATGAGACTGGGGGTTGAAAACATATCTTAGGACAGTAATGGCGAGCATGTGACTTGGATGCCACAAGCATTCACTTAACAACTGTTCTCAGCAACTGTTCTCAAACACATTTTCCATTCTCACATGAGATTTTTGGAGGCTGGAAGGCTGCTCGAGAATGGGGTGTGTCTTAGATAGGCTACAGAGGGCTGTCAACAGAAAGAGAACACTGCATGAAGGTATTATTGAATGGCAGAAGTGCTGCTAGGGCTTATGCTGAGGCCTAGGCCTCTACTTCAAGCCCAGCATTGGCCTACCACTGAGTGTTGCTTTTTAAGAGTAACCAAGATCAGGAAAAGATAATTATTTCTTCTTTTGTTCAGGAAGTGTGTGTGTGAGAGAGAGAGGGAGAGAAGGGGGGGTAGCAGAGTCTGATTATTATTTTCCAGATTTTTGATATGCCAAGCCCAAAAGGCCTGCCATTGCTATCCTAGAAGCCATGGGTCAGATGGATAGATCCAAAGAATTGGCCAGCAGTTCCCTTAACTGGATTGGGTCTCGTGATCAGGTGTTTCTAAAATTTATGTGTGCCTTTCCATATTATGATGAGTACTTTGAGGTTTTACAAGCTTTGTGTAACAGGCCAAGCAGCCCTTTGGCTAGCAGTGTGCCATATAAAAATGGTTTACTTCTGGTTTCCCATGTCTTCACCTCTTCCTCAGTTCATGACAGAGACTTAAATAATCCTGAGCTGTGCCTATATTTCCCTTTGGGCATCATTCCAGGTGAAAGCTTCAGATATATAAAACCTGTTAGGCTTTGCTCAGCTTACCTTGGAGGGAAACTATTATAGAGGCCAAGTAGGAGTTGATAATGGAGATTACAAATGCAATGCTGATAGTAGTTTTTTGCCAACTCAAAGAATGGGTGATAACACTAACAAAAAGACAAGTGGTGAAATTTAGAACAAAAGGTGGTTTAAACCAAAATTACATTTTTCATTAAAAAAAAGTTTATTGCAAAACTCATTATTTGGTAGCACTTCCAGAATCCACTAATTTACAGTACAGAATAATCAGCATCCTGCTTCAACCATGTTTAATCCTGATTTTGAATATCTTGTTCAGATGCATGCATTCTGATCACACTAATATGGTATGTACATACATAGTAATTTTAGATGTCAGTTACATACATTGCATTATTTAGTATTGGAAATATTTGTATTAACATTACGGTAGAACTTCATTAACTTGCAGAGACAACTAATTTTTCCATTTACATGTCAAGTACACAATATGCTTTTTCTCATATAGGTTGTCCTTGTTTAGTGATTGGAACTAGTTCTGGTGAAATGGTCACTAAGTAACACAGTCACTAAGGGAATCAAGTGACTGAAAGAGAGAGAGAGACACAGTGGTGGTGCCTTTTCATTCAGACAAAATTCTCTTATACAGGGTCTGTACCTGATCTCTTCCTGCTGCCCTCCTTTGTATGACTGAGATTGCTTAAGGAAGTAATCTCTTCCTAAAGTGTATTCTCTGCCCCATGACCTTCCATAAAAGTGTTAATTGATTATAACCCCCCTGCTACTTGTTGCCTGAAACTGACCAGATCATAATCAGTTTCACGCTGAAGGGTTTTTGTTGTGGTAAATGTTTGCATTGATTGGGAAATGTCTTTTTTTAAATTACTGTTTTATTTGCAAACAGTCACTGTTTGTCGCTAAATAAAGACTATCTGTATTATGTTAGTTTTACATTAGAATTCAAACTACAGTAATTTAGATAGCTTAGACCAGAAATGAGTATGAAATCAGCATTTGCCAGTGACTGTAGCCTTTTTATTCCAAACATGGTTTTAAGATTTACTTTAGGTTTAGGTTTAGATTTATTTGGACTTATATTGGACTTATATTTGCCTACCTTATATTTTCTGCTTTACTAGGAATACAAGTATATAGTATGCTTGCTAAATAAATAGCCACTTTTATTGGCACATGCCTCATATTTTATTCCTTTATTTCCCACTAAAAATATCCAGAAAATCTAGTCATTCCCTCCTCCCAGTCTTCTCTGCATTTTATTGAGTTTCTACTGTACATGATAAAGTGCTGAAAGTAAACAAACAATCCCAAATTGCAACATGGTTTTCAGAATTTTCCAGCAGAGACAAGATGAATTGCTTAAGATACAGGGACACCATGTCCTATGCCTAAGGGCATCTTGATGACAAAAGTAAAGCATTTTACAAGAACATGGTGCAAGTAAATAGCCTTTAAGACCATGTTTTCTTGTATTATTAAGAATATCTAAAATCAGAATGCTTTAAATATGTTGCATTGAAAATTCACCAGCATTCGCCTATTTATGTCTTTAAACTACATTGTGACAATATAGATTTTGAACTTTTTTTGTTTTTTGGTAGGGATTCTGGAAAACCCTATCAGGAATCACAATGACCTTAATTTGTATAGTCTTAGCAGAATAATTGACCATACAGTGCCATTATCAATGGATTATCAAGAAACATTTTGAATCTGTACTTGTGTGTATTCAGAACCAAATCTTACTTTCTTGTTTCCCCCCTGAGTTGCCTAGTGAGAAAAAGACGTATAAAAGTGGGGTAAGCAAGCTCATGTCACCTTTGATGTGGCTACTTATTAAAAGTCAGTGAACAATAGTCAACATGTTGCTGCCACCTCTTTGAATTCCCTTTCTTTGTACAAAACTTACTGAAAATGGGAGATGCACAAATTGCATTTTAAAAATATTAACTTTGTTGCATTTTTCTCTCTGCAGTGACTGTTACATTGATCCATGCATTATGTAACTGCAATGAATGGAGTATTGAAAACCAGGGTTACCAGATATAGCTGTAAAAAATCTGGATGACCAATAGATGACAGCCAATAATTAGATTTAAGTATCTCTCTGCTGCCCTCCTGTGGTTAGCTCAGATAACCCTCATAGTTCTCCAAGGCAGCTGGCCCCTTTAAGACCCCAAATATGGCTTGAGGCACACACCCAGTGGGAATTGCAAGATAGTAGATGATTGAGGCATTAGATTATATAGTTTCACCTTTCAATGCACTGTACTGTTAGCACAACTGGTCATACAAATGTAATGACAAAATGTACAACCTTCATATGAAGGCACTGATGGAACAATCAGAGCTTTTTAACTCATAAAAGACCTACACATGAAAGTGTGCAAGTTAACAAAGGTAAGAACAGGTCCCAAACATACAGCATGCACCTTCTCAAGCTTGTCCATAAAGGACTCAAGCCTTCAGACATAGACCTAACTTAAAGGTGATTCAGAGTATAACCAAAGACAGTGGAATGTTTTCAGAATAAAAATGGTTTTCTCCTGATTCAGCAAACTTTCATAGGTAGTCCTCGACTTAAACAACAGTTCATTTAGTGACCATTCAAAGTTACAACGTAACTGAAAAAAGTGGGTTATAACTTTTTCACACTTATGACTGTTGTAGCAGCCCCATAGTCACATGTTCAAAATTCAGACAATTGGCAACTGCCTCATATTTATGACAGTTGCAGTGTCCCAGGGTTAGATGATCACCTTTTGCAAACTTCTGACAAGCAAAGTCAATGGGGAAACCAGATTCACTTAACAAAACACCTAACAACTGCAGTAATTCACTTAACTGTAGCAAGAAAGGTCGTAAACTGAGGCAAAACTCACCTAACAAATGCCTCTCCTAGCAAGAGAAATTTTCGGCTCAATTGTGGTCATAAGTTGAGGACTATCTATACTGAAACAGTCAAAACAATTCCATACATGCTTGAAATGTTTTACTCGATTTAATAAATCGCAGCCTCCATTACATCACAGCAGACTCTCGAAGTCTTAACTAAATTTGTAATCTGGTTGTTTCAATCTCTGAACTCCAAAACAGCACATGGTATCTTTGTTTCATTACTTTAAAGGCACCTGTTGCAAGACTTCTATAACCGTAAAAATAAGTAGGTGCACTATTATCTATGCTTAAAATCTACACACTAGAAATGCATCAAGAAGACTTGGAAAGAATTTGGGGCAAATGGTTTGTTTTAAATAACATTCACAAAATAAAAATAAATAACTTTTTTGAAAATTAAAACTGCTAGAATCAGTGATTTGCCTGAACATCAAAAGGCAAGTAAGTCTTTAAAAGTACAATCCTATTCATGCACAATCAGAATTAGTCCTTCTATGCCTGATACTGTGATTTTGAATATATCTACTAGAAAAGCAAGTCTCACCAAGGCTGCGAATTTATGCATATTCAGTAGTGAATCTTGGAAAAAACAGTACAACATATAAATAATCATACTTAAGATTAGGCAATAATTTTTATCTGCATTTTAAGGTAATACTGTTATGAAAAGAATAACTGGCCCTAAAATAGAACTGGTAACTTCCAAACTTTTGTGAAGTTTTACCCACTTTTAAAAAAGCACACAAAAGCTATTCATTAATTCACTAGTGAGGAGTGACAAAAGTTCACTTTTTCCCATATGTTGATGGATTCCAGTTCAAGTCACAGGACAAGGAGAATTGCTACTTGTTCCAAATATAAATTTAATACCTGTTCTCTGAAACTAAAGCACAGAGCAGCTATGCTTATTTGATGAAAAGAAACATTTCAAGACTGTTTCATCAGATTAGTTATTTTGTGGCACTACTCCTGTGTTGTTAATTAAGAGAACATTATTTCTGGTGTGAGATTCTCCTAAGGCAATAAAAAACACAGCAAACTTTAGCTTTTAGTTGGATAAGCCATATCTGATTTTACTTTCGCCTAACATCTTGCTGCTTCATTATGATTTGGAATTGAGTTATTATGTGTTGCTTGCTTCCCATTAATAAAAAAACATTTGAATCACAACTTCATGCTCAGTAGGAGTGTGTACATGGAATTTAACCAGTCTTTATGAAAGAATTGCTAACATGTTCACCTTTGTTGTGTTGCATTCCCTTTAATGTGTTAAGTTTTAAAAGGTGGACTTGAGCTGGCTTGTTTTTCCCCAATCTCTAAATAATATGTTTTAAAATTCAAGCTATGCTATCACAGCCCTTTACAGAATCCTCTGTTTTCCCAAAATCAGTTTCTATAAAATCGTCCTGAGGCTCTGAGACATTCTCTTGTAGTGATTGTTTCTTTTTCTGACATGTTAAATTCTTGCAAGGCCTCACCAAAAGAAGGAATACAGCAGCCAGCAGCATTCCAATAGCACAGGAATAGAATGCAGACCTGTAATTTTGTGTGGCATCCACTAGTACACCTGTAAAGCAGGAAGAAAAGAGTATGTTATGAAAAACTTTATACATACCAGTTTGCCACAATCTTTTGAAACATTTTTCTTTGGATTTTTTTTCCTGAGTATGACTATAGAACACCAAATCTAATTTAAGAACCATCAGAGGACTTAATAAGTGAATCACTTAAACAATTGTTACATTATTTAAAAAGGGAAATGACTTTACCAAACTGTGTTCCCATGATGCATGCTTGGGGTTTAGGCCCATCCTAAATAGCTCAAAATTGTAAACAATTCTAGAAAAGGCATTGAAGATGCTCCTTGAGCATGCAACCATTCAACTTACTATGCTAAGATATTGGTTGGGGGGGAACAAGTAGCAAGATCGTTTATTAACTAACTCTTAGACTTACAGACCACTTCATAGTGTTTTACAGCCCTCTCTACTCTGTTTACAGAGTCAGCGTATTGCACCTAACAATCTGGCTCCTCATTTTACTAACCTCAGAAGGATAGAAGGCTGAGCCAAACTTAAGCCTACAATACTGCATTCCAACCACTGCGCCACATCTCTCTACACTGACCTAGAGTCCTTCACACACACACACACACATCCTATATAAGCTGAATTAAATGTTCCTTGCTCACACAAGAACACCTTTTCCATTTGTTACTTGTTCTTCAATTGTGGTTTAGTACAGGGGTCTCCAACCTTGGCAACTTTAAGACTTGTGGACTTTAACTCCCAGAATTCTGGGAGTTGAAGTCCACAAGTCTTAAAGTTGCCAAGGTTGGAGACCCCTGGTTTAGTATATATTACCACCACAGTAGAAAGCTGCCTAGTATTGGGTCAGGTAATAGGTCCACATAAGGTAGAATCTTGTCAATACTGGCTGGCAGTATTTCTTCATATTTTCAGGGAGGACTTTCTTCAGCCCTACCTGATAATGACCCATTGAACCTTGGGAAACAGGTGCAATTGTTATGGAGCCCCAGCATGGGTAGTAAGTACAGAAAGAAGTAAGAAGATATCTGAAATGTGACAGCTTAACATTACCTGCAAGGGGTGGTCCAGCCAACCCTGATAAGCTTTGAATAAATACATAGACCCCTGCAGCAGATGGCATCCTCTCAATGCCAACGACATCATCTTCAGCCAACATTGGAATGTGCGTGCCCGCTACTGTCCCGAGCATGAATCCAAAGAAAATGCTACACATCATTAGCCCCCAAAATTCGTAGGCGAGAGGGAAGGCAAAAAGGGCAACGTCCAGCAGTATGACACAAATGAGCTCAATGTAAATTTTTCTGATGGGCTTTTTGTTGAGGAGCCAACCTGCGCCGATTCTACCAAAGACCTCAGCAATTGCCATTGCTGAGAGAATGTAAGCAGAGTGGTCCTTGTTGATGCCAAGGCTCATGCTGAGAGGAATTATGTATAGCGAGGGAGCAAAGAATCCCAAAGTAGCAAACAGACCAAAAAGGGCATAACAAATAAAGCTGCAGTCTTTCAAGACAGAGAAGTCTAGGAGTTTGGGTTTGGGATCCTTGGTAGGAATGCTACTACTGGCTATGAACCTCTCCATGTTTTCCTTTGGTTCTTCACTTTTAAGTTCCAAGTTGGCATCTCTAGGTATGTTGTGAGGTGAGGTAGTTATTTCTACTCCCGAGTCAATGGAGTCTATTGAGGTGCGCGTCTGTTCATTTTCAAGCATGTACTTCGTCTCTCTTTGCTGTTCCACTGGTGATACTTTCTCTGCTTCTTGTGCTATGATTGTGATGGGCCGCAGCAGCAATCCACAGGCAGTGATTCCAAGCTGCAGCAGACCAACAAACAAGAGGCTGGCTCTCCAACCAAAGTATTCCTTTGAAGCAGTGATAGCTATAGCATTGGAAAAAGTAAAATATAGGTATGAACTTGGAAAACACTTGTGTTTATAATAGTAAGTTCAAATTTTATCATAGTTTGCACTCATGGAGTTTAGGGACAGGCATAGAATTCTTGGCTAATTTTTTTGGGGGGGACGTGGATAGCTTAAGCATGAGAAACGGAAAAGCAAACTACAAAATGGATTTTTATACCAAGTGTTTCTTTGCCCAGGTAAGCTTTGGTGCCGCCGAACTTTAGCACATATTAGACAGAAAGATATATGCTTCTGTCACCTTAGAGAAAATGGGATCAAATGCAGTTCTATTACTTTTCCAAATCTATACTCTGTGAAACTAAAAATAGTGTCTTCCTCCACCATGATGGAATGAGTTATCCGCAATAGATATGGGAGCTAGAACAGAAGAGGAGACGCTAAGTATGGGCAAAATGAAGGTTCTGGCCGGGAGGAGGGCTGAAAGCACATTTCATCTTAGCACGTATAGTAGGCCTGATGAATTCTAGTAGCCTACTAGAATTGCATCAAGTCATTTAGACATGCTAAGACCCCAGGGTTTGAATTTCAGATACGATGGGTTAATCTTCCAGATAACCACATCGCCAGCCTTTTTTACTATTAATACTGGGGTTGGAATTGCAATTCAGCTTTATTTTTAGCTTGGAAATTTTGCACAGGTTGTATGTCATTTTACTCTGCTTATTGAAAAAATAGCAAGGTGAGAACATGCTCTATAGACGTCCGAGCTCATGTCTAGAATAACGAAGGAGTCAAATCATGTCCCTAATTACAAATTTAAGCAAATCTCTCTTTTACAATATCTTTTTAAAAAATATTCCCAATGTAAAGATCTGGATATCCCTTCTCTCATCCTGCCCTGTTTTCTGAATCTCCCTCCCACACTTCTTACTTAGCAGGTGGTGTGAATTTGCTAAAGACTGAAAAGAAGTTCTAATTACTTGGAATATAATGAATGGATTGGATTGATCTTTGACTCTTAATGAAAACAGCATGCATTCCGAGAACTTGCTATGCTTTTCTAGAAAATAGATTTGAAATTGAGAATACGATTAAATTTATATCCTGTCTCTTTGCAGGATCTCCAATAAGAGTATATAGCACTCTTCCCTCCCAATTCATCCCACAATTCTGATGTACAGTATGTTGGGCTGAAAATGAGTGACTGGCCCCACCAAGTAGGCTTCTACTGCTGACAGTAGCCTAAATTTTGCATCTATAATAACTTATAACTTATAATAATATAATAGCTTGTTTGTTTTGTTCTTAGTGCCTTCAGATCAGTCCTGATTGCTGGTGACTTCATGGACAACTCCATACAATTTTCTTAGCAATATTTTCAGAAGTAGTTTGCCAATGACTTCTTCCTAGGGCTGAGAGAAACTGACTAGCCACAAGTCATCCAGCTGGCTTCATGCCTAAGGCCCAAAAAGAACTCCTGGTTTCCTAGGTCCTAATCTAATGCTTTTACCCACTAAATCAAAACGGCCCTCAATTGTCTATTTGCTTCTTGACAATATAGTGTCGATGCTTTTGAAGCATGATTTAATGGAATAAGTGCAGTTTTGCTCAAATGAAAAATCCATGGCTTTTATTATGTCTGGCAGAACTATATGATCTTTAAGAACTTAGCTAGAAATGTTGCATTTGGAAAATGATTAAGATGGAAATACTTTCTCCATCATTGATCTCTTTTTCAGCTATATTACGAAGTAACCCAAAGAGGAACATTAATTTTGAGTTGTACATTCTCTACAACAGAGATCCTCAGCCTCTGGCAATGGACCAGTATTGTTCTATGGTCTGTTGGGAACTAGGCCGTGCAAGCCGACTAACAGACTAAGCCTAATCTGTGTATGCATGGGATCCAAGTTGCACACATGAACCCCGGCATCTCTTTGAAACTGGTTCTTGGAGCCAGAAAGGTTGGGGACTGCTATTCTACAATTAATGAAACTAAAACTGTAACACAGGGGTGTCAAACTCAAGGTGTGCAGGCCAGATTCAGCCTGTGGAGTGCTTCGATGTGGCCCATGAGGCTGCCCTGGAAACAGCAAAGTACCAATGGTTCAGCCGGTACATTGTTCCGGGGCCCATGGAGTTCAAAGGGGGCCCATGAAGGGGAAATTTAAAACAAATTGTTTTTTACAAAACCAAATTTTTAAAAAGAAAAACAGCAGGATGGTGTATCAACCTGGACCCGTGCGGGTGGGGGTGCAGGATGATGGGGATGGCTCGCAGCAAAACATTCCAAAGCTGGATCAGATCAACTCATCGGAGGGCAAACAGCAAGGAAGGAAGGCGTGTTCTTCCCACACAGCAGTGGCAGCAATGATTAACCCACCCTCCATCTCCTTTCCATCTCTTTCTCCCCAGTTCTTGAAGAATGAACTTCCACTTTTCACCCTGTTGAAATCCTTCTCGCCAAAAGGAAGGAGGCGCCACAGTTAGCTTAGTTGGAGGATCTGTGTGCGCCAGCCGTGCCAAAGGATAACTGTCAAGAGGTGGCTTTAAAACGCAGGATAAACCAGAGGAGGGGAGGGGAGCGAGGGAAGTGTCACTTTTCTTTCATTCGTATAGACTAGAGTAAATCATTCTTCTACCAGTCAGGAAAAAACAAATGACCTCTGGGTTGCCCAGACTCCAATGCCGCTTCTCTGAACTTTATCCTCACCGCCCCACCCCCCGCTTCCCTATGTCGGACTCCAGTCCTGACATCTTGAGGTGCGCTGAGTGGAGGTGGCGTTGCGGCTGAATACTGGGCTGCCGTTACATCGCCTTCATACTGACGTCTTGCCTGCAACTCCCTGCCTGAAGTTCTGCACTTCCCTGGTGGCTCCTGTCCTTCCCTGACAGCTCTGTTCCTCCCCGCGGGCATCAGGAACAGTGGTGGTGATGTGGCTGTGCTTATATGTCCGCTGTGCTCATCTTCCGGGGGCAGGAGCGAAACTAGATGCTTCGTTAACCTGGCAGCCCCCCCACTTTTTAAGTGAGCCTCTCAGTTGGTTAGGAGTTATGTGACATCAGTGCAGGGAGTAATGTGAAATCCACAGGGTGGTGGGGAGGGGGAAAGGAGATGTTAACTTAATGTGTAGGTGAGAGGGCTCATATTAGTCTTGATCCAGCACTTAATAATCTTCTCGGCAGCCCTGCTTTTGCCAGCAAAAGCAGAGCTCGGGAGGCCCATACGCCCTCTCAAGCTCCATTTTCACTGTCAGAGGGCTGCAGGAGGCCGTCATGGCCAAAAATGGAATGTGCACTCCCGAGCTCTGTTTTCATTGGCAGAGGGCTGTAGGAGGCCCCCCCAGACCCACCACAGGTACCCCGACACAAGTGGCATTGAGCTGGCCACACACACACCACCACCCTCAAAGTCAAACACAACTCTAATGTGGCCCTCAATGAAATCAAGTTTGTCATCCCTGGTGTAACATGTTTCCCTGTCCCCAAGGAAACTAGGTTTCGGCAGGACTATGTTTTGATATATTTATATCAAAGGTGGAAAAAATGCTTACAATGTTAAGATACCTCTATGTCAGAAAAAGCAAGGGAAGTGTTTTTTACCTGGTGCAAAAGAAAAAACGGCAAAGCATTCTCCTGTAGAAGCCACGGCAGTGACCAATGAGCGCTTTTTGTCAAAGTACTGAGACAGAATGGTAACAGTTGGAAGAAAGGCAAAACAGTATCCTAAACCTGTGAATAAATGCCAAATGTTAATATAAATGCTGTTATGCTCCTGCAGGATCGGAAATATTTATTTTTCCCAACTTTTTTTTTAATTATTCACTCAGAACATACTGTTTGCCACCAATAATTTCTCTTGAAATTCTGACATGTTTTGCTAATTCTTGTTAACAGGTGTAGTTTTTCAAATAATTAGAATGCATCGTGATACATTTCCCATAATAACCTCTCAAAATGTACCCTTGCTCTGTCACTGGGCAAGGAGGCTGAAAATCCAGGTCTGCCTGTGATGGCGTTAACAACCAGGGTCACTCAGCAGAACTGAGAACTGTGCAGATTTTCCTGTTTCCGAGATATCTCAGCCTCTTCATACAAGAGCTACTTCTGCTGCTGAATGTAAACATTCTTGCAGAATTATGATAGCTCAAAATTTCTTTAAAAGAAACTTACCCGAAACTATGCCAATTGAGATGTACATTTCAACCAGTGTACGTGCAAAGGAAGCGGCAACCATTCCACTACAGACCAGTAGCCCTCCGAACGCCACCACCAGACGATGACCAAAACAATTAGCTACAATTGTAGAAAGAGGAGCTGCAAAAAGAAGGAAGATTTAATTGTTTATATCTCTTTGCAGACCAGAATATTGGAACCCAACCTATGTGTTTTGGTTAGCAGGGTCCTCCAAATCTCTCTTCCCCTTATAACATCTTGTATCCAACAGCTAGGAACATGGCAACATATAAGTCACTGGTTCAGTGAGTCCAACTTCCAGGCACCAGTAATTTACTTCTGATTATTTTAATTTTACTCTATTAGAGCAGTTCCAAGTGGTATGTCATACATATACATATTTACATAATGTATGATAACCAGTCTAGTAGTAAGAGTTACAGCACCAGGCTAAAAACTGGGAGATCGGGAGTTTTAGTCCTGTCTTAGTCACAAAGCCAATTGGTGATCTTGGGCCAGCCACTTTCTCTCAGCGCTAGGAAGGAGGCAATGGGAAACCACTTCTGAAAAACCTTGCCAAGAAAAATGCAGGAACAAGTCCAGACAGTTGCCAGTGACTCAGAGACACCAATATAAATCATCCCTCTCACTATGTATATTTCGTTAATAAGTCCATAGTGGCAAAATGGCAGGTGTTCCAAGTTTCAACAGAGAAACCCTATTTCTCAGATCCCATCAGGTGACATGCATGGTTTGATTAATAGGCAGGGGTGGGATGCTACCAGTTCTGCCCGGCTCTATAGAACCGGTAGCTCTGAAGAGCAGCAGACACCGAACCAGTTCTGTGTTTGCTGCTATTTGGCCCTCCCGCCCGTCCGGGCTCTTACCTGTTCTTTATTTCCTGCTTTTTCAACCTCAGCTGCTTTGGGTTGAAAAAGCAGTAAAAAAAGTGCTTTTTGAAATGCTGTGCACCTGCATGCAGCGCTTATCAGCTGTCCTGGTGGCTCAGCTAATGGTGTAGTACACACGCATGCAGCGCATGTCTGGTGCAAAACACAAATACCGAACTGGTAGTAATGCTGGTTGAATCCCACCCCTGATAATAGGTAACCAAAATATGCCAACTCTGCAGGATCAAACAGGATGGGCAGATACTATGGAGGATGGTCTCTCAAATATGTCTGTAAACTTGAATTAAGCCATCATCTAGAAGAGTTATTAATCATAATTGTAAATCATTGTATACAGAATGCAATCCTTAATTGTTCTAGTATTCCTTTCACAATCCTTTTATTGAAAGACAAGAGCTGGTTTGACTGAGTAATCTCACTTGAGATAAATAAATGTCATCCTTTCTTACTGGCTGCAATCGGAATTGGCAAATCTGTCATCAAGTGACATGGCTGTTAACCTGAAACATCGTAACACACCAGATTTACAGCGGTCCCAGTGGTGGTTAAGTGAATCACTATGGGTTGTGAAGCACAAGCATCACCTGACCACGACTTACTGCGGGCTTCCCCATTGACTTTGCCTGGTGGAAGCCAGCTGTGAAGATTGCAAATAGTGATCACAGGATGTTCTGACACTTATAATAAATGCATGCTGGTTGCTACATGCCCAAATCGCGATCACTTTGCCTTATGCTGGGTAGGGCCCCTTTATTAAGCCCACTGAAAGCACAGGTCTTAAGTCATAGGTATCCGTGTATAAGACCAGGATTGTAAGCATATAACTATTCTCTAAGTATACACTTACCTGTAAACGTAAGTACAAATACACATATTGAGATTATCCATGATATCCTGCTGTTGCTTTCATTAAAACATTCCACTAAGTCAGTAAAGAAGACCCCAAAGGACTTGATAATGCCATACGTCAAGGCCTCCACAAAGAAGAAAGCAAATGCCACAATCCATCCCCATCCTCCATCAGGCACTTTAGTATAAACATTTGGGGTAAAGCATGACATTATGGTTGTTTTTACAGTCATTTTGATCTGGAATAGAAAAGATAAAAAACACAAGACACATGAAATTCATTTGTTAAAACGTAAGGAATTAAGTGTGAAATAAATATTAAAAATGTAGTTCCCCCTAGACTATAAAGAGTTTAAGTAAATCCCATTATCACAAATTATGATATGATCTTGTAGGGCTAGTTTAATCTCTTAACCCAAAATATATTTTGTCATAACAAAAAACGGATGCCATTCTAGAAAAAGCAATTAAGGAGCAGATGAAAATATAATAGAGGGCACTTCTGGAGGTAAAAAAAAATCTGTGATAACTCCATAGCTGTAGTGAGAGTGAGGAGAATCTGGTACGGTTTTTGCAATCTGCTCTTGAGGCTGGATTCGAATTAAATCCAAGCCTATCTTGCTGTTAGAGGTGTTGTCTTCATAGTTGAAAATGCTGAACCATACCTATGATTTTAAATGTTCCTGGTTCTGCTTTTTCAAGTCAGTTTTGACTCTTGGTGATTTCCTGGACAAATCCCTGCAGTTTTCTTGGCAAGGTGTCCAAAGTGGTTCTTCTGTTTCTTCTTCCTCAGACTGATAGAGAGACTCACCCAAGAAAACCCAACTGCTTTTGTGCTTAAGGCAGAACTAGAATTTCATGGTCTCCCGGTTTTTAGCCTACACCAAACAGGTCCTTATTAAGTACTAGAACAGCCTATACAGATAATTCTTGAGTTACAACTATAATTTAGGTCCAGTTAGGGTTATAAAGCAAGTTGTCATATGACTGGAGCCAATTTTACCTTTTTTTAATGGTGGTCATTAAGCAAATATGCCTGTCATTAAAGGAAGCCATTGTTTACTATGGGGTTCTTTTTGCTGGAAACTGGAAGTAAACA
Organism: Naja naja; assembly: GCA_009733165.1. NCBI lineage: Eukaryota > Metazoa > Chordata > Lepidosauria > Squamata > Elapidae > Naja > Naja naja. The sequence goes on along the minus strand of CM019149.1, from coordinate 148,393,241 downwards.
CTTTGGTTTCGGGCAAAAATGACATAAATCAGTCACGTGATTGTGGAGCGCTGCAAACAGCTGCAAATATGGGCAGGCTGCTGGTGCTCAAAATGCAGTCACATAACCTAGGGAGATTGGGACGGATGTTGGAACTAGATTCTAATGAATTTTTTTTGGGGGGGGGAAGGTTTGTGAGAACTTTGATCATTAATCAAACTCTACACAGTACAGATGACTGTTGGATGCTGTGTACGGGACTACCTATACGCAGGCAGTGATTGCTGATGCTCAAGGTACTTGATAACTCAATAAAAGCTCCTTACCTTGTGCACTCTAAAACAGAGTCAAGCATGCCTGAAAAGGTTCTTTGTGCTGATACTTTTGTGTACTGCCAGGTTAATGGCATGCCACATAACCTTTGAGTAGTTCTAACAGTAGTGCTTTCTGAAACAATTAAAATGTTCTAATTCAATATCTCAATATGATGAAGTCAGAATTTGTATCACTAAAGTATATTTTCTCAATGGAGTGCAGAGCAACTTTCCACGGGGGGGGGGGTCAAGATAGTAGAGTTTTGCCAAACTTCATAGCAAAAGTAATAAAGTCACTGACTTCTTGGACCATCCATTTTTATTCCAGGATTCTTGCAGTGTAAGGATTTGCAAAAAGCTATGGGCAGGTATCTTATGCTGCTGCAATTGCCAATCATTCTTTAGCTGTTGAGTCACTTGGAAACATTTATACATACAAAGTTCTGCTTTAGTCCCAGTTAACAGTTTCAGGCTTGACTAAATCTAAACAGGCAATTCTGTATCCTTGATACACAAGATTTTTGTATACATACTATTACTGTAATATTATTTATGTGCTAGTATATACTGTACTCTATTGTACTCTATTGTAAGGAACAAATTCCCTGTCACAGTTTAATTATATGTAGTGAAATATATCTTAAGTACTTAAGTGTGCCAAATTGCATGTGAGATATATTTAGGAGAAAGTTAGCAATTAGAAAAAATAATTCAAAGTATGTAATAAAGAGTTTTAAATGATTGCAGGAAAACATTTCTTTTTCAGGAGTTTTTATGTCAAATGCTTTTTGAAATTAATTTTTTTTGTCAAATAATTCCCGAAATATATATTGTATAACAGAGGATTTTAAAATTTGGTTTGCGAGAGGCAAATTTTAAAAACCCTGTTTTTAAACATTCATCAAATCACTTATGCTTTAGTCCAAAGGCACTGCTATGCCATTTTAAAGCTAATTAGTTATATGGTGTTTTAACATGTTAATTAAAATAGGTAAAATTATACAAAAAGCAGACAGGGCAATCAGTAATTATTTTTGTTAGCTTGCAATGCGAAGGTGCTTATGAAACCATAAGACTGGACAATTTGTGCCTGATGACTTCAGATTTGGAAGAATAAGAACAGAGGAGATATCTAATATTTCAAGAATCTGTGTAAAATCACAGCAAAATAACTTTTGTTACTGTAACACTTAATGCAGACCAAGGAGAATTATTGTATTAATAGTCCTACCTGGTTTGCATTACAGGTTACATGTATGTGGTGATATGTTAAGAAGTGTATGTAACAAATCCTACGGCAAAATCAAATGTTAAAATAATTGAATTTTTTTTCAAATTTGGGGCAGAAAGAAAAGAGTTAAATCTTTCTGTAATTTGAGTCATAATACAGTAATCCATATATAGCACTGGGTATGTGAGAGCTTGATCAAATCCTGTCTAAAGCCCGGCCCAGGACAGGTTCCAATATTAGTTTCATTTGTTTCTGGAGAATATGTATTGTTCGCTCCTGTCTATGCTGTTTCTGCTTAAACATTGTACTTCGTTTAAGCCTTCCCGGTCGCTGTTCAGAAAAGCGCAGCTTAAAAGAGATGTGGGATCCAAGGGCTTTGTTTAGCGGAGATGCGACGCTTGCAGAATCCAATAGAGCGGAACAGAATTTTTAGCGGCCACGTTGCGCCATGCGGTTATACTCAATCCGGTTTAAAGCGCATTGATAGAATGAAATATGCGCTGTTCTTTCGCCTTGCATAAATAACACCATACAAAGCTCTTTTTTTTTCCTTTAAAGACAGAGCGGGGGGAGAGAGACCTATTTTATAAGCAAGGTTTTTCTTTTTTCTTTTCTTTTTAAATGTTTTCTTCCGAATGGAAGAATAACCCCTCGTTGCCGGCTCCCAGTCCACGCGATGTATGTAGAGCGTGGGAAGTGACCACTCGCACGAAGGCCCAGGACTGCATCTTCATCTCTCGTGCAACCTTCAAGGCACAGTTCCACCACTTTTTTTCCCCATTCGGATCCTCTGCTCTCCCTTTCTTTCAGAGAGGCGGATGCTCTTTTCGATTAAAACAATAAGTAACAGTTTAAAAAAAAGCGACAGCAAGACAACCAAACTTGTGCCCAGAAGAAAAGTCACTTACCAGGTCAGTAGATGATGTTGCTGCTGCAACTTGGGGAGAGAAAGGTGTGGAAGAAAAAGGATTCCCCCCCAAGCTGCAGAGAAAAGCACCTTTGGCCTATGACCTGGTCAGCAACATGCTGAGGCGGCGGCTGGAACACCCGACCCTTCGCCCTCAGTAGCGCGAACCAAAGACCCGGCTCCCGAAGGCGCGGGAAGGGGCTGCAGTCGCTTCAGACTTATACTCCTGACCCCCCGTTGGAAAAGGTGGAGCCTGCCCTGCACCTAAAATAGACCCCCTTCGTCGGGAAAGAGTGGCCGGGAGTCTGGCTCGTTATCCGATGCTAGGCTCCCGCTGCTGGTGCCAAGGCTGCCCCATGGCCAGCCGGCGCCTCCTTCGCTCCTGACTTTTTTCTTTTTTTTCCCCCGAAGGATTTCTGTCTTCGGCTGGACTCCTAGCAATCTCTCTCTCGCTTTCCCACGCACTCCTTTTTAAAGCAAATGCTGCCGTCTCTTCTGGTTCACCACAGCAGCGCCGCTTTTTTTTTATATACCGGCTCGAGCCGGTCTCTACCGGCGGATCTGGCGCGCGCTGTAACTCGGCAGCGCCATGTGCGCGCCGGAACCCGGTTTTGCAATTGCAGTTGCAGCAGCTGAAGAGCAGGCGGACGGGCGGGCCGGCTTCCGCGCGCTCTGAAGGGAAGCGCGCGCCGGGCGGCCGCAGGAGCCGCGACCTGAACGAGTATAAAGTGAGAGAGGAGGCGGCAAGGGAAGGGCGGAGTGGTTGAGTTTTATTTGGAGAGTGGACAGGCTCTGCCACGTTTGCTTCCCTTCATGACACCTTCCCCCCACCCTTTTCCTCATAACGCCATAAAACTGATGTAATTCCCCTAAGCCGCAAAGAGACTATTTTCCCCGTCTCTCCCCGGTTAGGTTCCTCTTCAAGAAGCAGCGTCGAGGCAGACTGGCTCGAAGAAACCATTTCCCCGGCTAGTAATGTATATTCTAAAAAGGGCACTATGTGAATTCCCCATCCCAATTCATAGAGGCTGAGCATCTTCATGCAAAAGGAAGCTTCGCTGCGCCGCTTGCACTCCATAGTTTAGTTTTCACATCCCCGAAAAGCTCCTCTTGGTTGGAGGAAGTCCCTCGCGTGAGACTCCCCGCTTCCCAAGACCGCAATCTTTCCGCCTCTTCTTTTTTTCCTGTTTCCAGCAGGGGAGGCTCTTCTAGCAAGTTCGACCTGCTCTTTCTCAACAGTTCTCTGTACTGTTAAAGGTATCATCTCCCGCCTCCCCCCCCCCACTTTTGCATGGTTTTCGCTCCCGTGTCTACGGGGATTTGCGGGGGTCGTCTGTGGCGGATGGATGAGAGCAACAAGGGGAAATTCCCTTCCCGTATTACACGGGGATTGTAAGTGCGGGCGACGGCCTCTCGCTTAAAAGTCTACCTCAGCGCCCCATTCGCAGGAAGGTCACTTAAGGTAAAACTGCAGCAGGGAGCGCAGTTTCGTCTTGCGGAAGGCATCCGCACGAATTTCTTCTTCCTCAGGCACGCCCGGCAGCATCGGCATCTTTTCAACGAAGGAGAAATGGCAGGATTTACTAAATAATTCCACCCCACCCCGAAAAGAGGCATGGACTTAAATCGAGTCCCAAGCTTTGCCGCTCGAGACCCTGGCGGCAAACATGACCCAGACCAGGAAACTGAAAAAGCAACGAAGACGTCCGAATGGACCCGTCTGGTGCTCAGACGGAAGTCCGGATCCCTAAATGGTACCCAAGTAGTTCTTTGCGGCTTCGCAGTTGGAAATTCCTGGTGTGACCACTATATTTCCACGGCAAAAAGCCTCGTGTGTAGCAGTGGCGCGCGCGGCGAACGAAACTAGCAAAGAAAAAAAATCGCGCCAAATTGCCACACTGAAGTCACGCTGACCGGCTGCAGAGTTGATGGCTTTCCTTGGGATGCCTGTACTTTAGAGTTTGCATTTCCCCCACAGCTTTTAAAGAAGCGTCGTCTTAATTGCTCTGGCAGGTTCCTAAAAGGGGGGTGGGGGAGGGACTCTGATAGCGCCACCTAGCGGTCGGCCCGCCTTAGCAGAAGGGTTGCCGAGCGCGAGCCTCAGCGCGCTCTTGCCTTCGCGGCGGCGCGAGCTTCTTTTCCCAGGTTTAAGCTCGTGCTGCTGCCGCCGCTACCGCTAGAGCAGATCTGGGCAGAACAGGTTTCTGCCAGTTTGGGTGTGTGTGTCTGGCTGCTGTTGTATACATGCACTAGAGACTCCTAATCTCCCGGAAACGGAGCTGTCCTAGTTGCAAAGGATGATACTGATGACTCTAGACTGGCGGTGCATGCGAGCGAGCAGTATCCTTTTGCAGAAATCGAAGTAGCCGCCGCGGCTGCTGCCTCCCCTCTCCGAGTTGGCAGTTTGCAGTCTTTAGCCTAAGCTTGGGTTTCTTCTGTTTTTCCCCTTTTGGTGTAGAAGAGGAGAATGCGGGGGGGCATGCTATGAAGGCTCTAACGGCTCCCGAAGATGATTTTTGCTGAGTTATTAGAACTGTTTGTTAACGCTACTGTCACTGATGGCTGCTGTGAGTTTCTTCACTGACCCACGTGTGTGAAGTTCCTGCATACAACCTAAAATTCACTTGAATGGTAAATTTTAAAGGATACCACAAAGCGAGGTTGCTCCAGAAATGCATAATTACAGTATTTCTACTTTCTACAGCAGCAAAAGAGTTTTTTTCCCTGTTCGGGTTCACTTGGAACAGACTGAAAAGCAGAGACTATGTAATATGCATTTAGTGTGTTCACATAAACTGAGCAACTGGTCTTTGAGGAAATACCATTCAATAATAATAACAAAAAAAACCCAAAGAAAATACTCAAAATATTATTCTTGATTGTTTTTAAAGGTCCAACAGAACTCAGTTAAATACAATTAAAAACTTGGATTGGGGATGAAGTCATTTCTGCCTTATACTGTAATGTGATTTGGATGTCACTTTAGCAATCAGAATCTCAAGGAAACTTACATATAACAATTCTCTCTTTGCCCGTACTGGAAGTAGATGTTGGTTAAGAAGGGTAGCCATGTAAATCTTTTAAATAAATGTTTTATCCTAAGTATGAATGTTCACTTAGAAATTAGTTTTAATATATTCAGCGAAGTTCGCATTGAAATCAGCATTCTTTGTAATTAGCCTTTTTTTACTGCAATTCTGGTTGCAACTGGTTTCTTCAGCTCAGATAAATTTGGAAGGCTGGGAGAAAGCTGACAGAAGCCAAATGGGTAAGGCATTCCAACTTAGAACAGTGTGTTTAGAGTCATTTTAAAGCAAAATGTACTTAACAGTTCATTGGAGTTTGAGAGCCCGTGAGCTAAACACAGAAATGAAGTTCCCCAGTCAAGTATTCTTCACATGTCGTGGGACTGAAGTGCTTGGAAGATTTAACCAGCATTCCTGCTTGCTGGGATCCTATTAACCATTACATCACATCTGGAGTGGGACAGGTTGGAGAAGGCTCCTTTAAGTGAATTTCCTAACTGGAAAAAGGATAGACCATTTCTGCGGAATCTGAATTTTATTAAATATATTTATATTTAAATATATTAAAATATTAAATAATTAACATAAAAAGATTGGTTATAGGCATTGTTTTTTATGAGAATAATATTCTACTTCCTCCTCCTCTCCCCAAATTTATTTCAGCATTACTCTTGATTCTCTCAGTCTGTCTTCACAACATTCCTGTGAAGTTGGGATAATATTAACTCTCCCCTAAATAAGCTAAATGAGAATTTGAAGCTTTGTCTCTCCAATCTGCATCCTAACTGCTGTATGGGAATAACATAGGTAATATTTTTAATATGCAGCTGCAGGAAAGCAGTTGCTGTCCAGAATCCCCAAGGATTGGGGTATGAATAGAATTTGATTTAAGTTCTTCAGCCCTTGACGCTCATGGTTACATCAACAAACCTGAAAGACTGATTGCACATGTTTGTTCAGTTTCTGGAAAAGAACACCTTTTGGCCAGATAAGCTGTTTGTACTTCAAACAAAAATGCATGACGCTATAAGACCTTTTTTGTTTCTGCATGTTCTTTTTTTCTTTTAAATTTTTTTTTACAAATTTTGATTACAACAGTAATAAAAACTACAGTTAGAGAAGAAAATCAAAAGGAAAAAAGTAAACGCAGGAAAGAAAGATAGAATAAAGGAAAATATATAAAGAAGTGACTTCCAACCTTCATCACAACAAGGATAAACAAATTTAATAATTCTAAATCCCCTTTAAAGTTACAAACATATCTTGTTTCTGGCCCTTCCTTTGCCTATAAGCAAATCGATAAAACATCAACTTTTCAGTCCTGGTGTCAGCAGAAAGTCCCTGAAGAACTTTGCAAAACAAAATAAAGTTTTACATTAACCTTGATCAAATAAACCAACTTTATATTCCTACCTTTTACTTCTAGCAGTCTTAATCTTAAATTCAATCAAACATTGTAGGATTTTATTTCTCTTAAATTCTTCTTATCCCATTTCACGTATTTCTTCAAGGCTTTAACAAGCCTCTTTCCTAAATCTAATAAATATTTTCCAGGTCATTCTCTTAGCTTATAACTTCCCTTTTAATTTTTAAAACTTCAGATGGTTATTTTGTATATATAGTGAAGGATTCTTTCCCAAATTGTTCTCTTGGCCTGTCATTTGTAGGTTCATTTTCAGTACTTTGTCAGATAACACTTTTTGGGCATAATCCATCCTTAGAAGCAGTTATTACTGATAGTGTTGATCATGACTCCATCCTTGTAATAAGTTTGCAATGTTTTTTTCTTTTTGCTTATAATCTTTAATCTTCTCTAGTATGCAGTTTCTAAAATCATAAACTTCTCTTTCTTATAACTTAAAATAACCAGGATAGTCAAAATAAATCTGTTTCTCATGAAAATGTATTTATTTTTAATAATTGATTACAAGTCATAGTAAATTCAATATTCCAAATTTATCTGAACCAAATTTATCTTAATCCATTTATATATGAGATTCTAGAAAAAGTACAGAGAAGAGCAACCAGGATGATTAGGGAACTGGAGACTAAAACATATGAGGAACGGTTACAGGAACTGGGCTTGGCTAGTCTAGTGAAGAGAAGGACCAGGGGAGACACGATAGCAGTCTTCCAATATTTGAGGGGCTGCCACAGAGAGGAAGGGGTCAAGCTATTTTCTAAAGCACCTCTAGGCCAGACAAGGAACAATGGATGGAAACTGAACAAGGAGAGATTTAATCTGGAAATAAGGAGAAACTTTCTGACAGTGAGAACAATCAACCAATGGAACAGCTTGCCCTCGGAAGTTGTGGGAGCGCCATCACTTGAGACTTTTCAAGAAGAGATTAGACTGCCATCTGTCAGAAATGGTGTAGGGTCTCCCGCTTGGGCGGGGGGTTGGACTAGATGACCTACAAAGTCCCTTCCATCTCTGTTAAATATTTTTCTTAGATCAAAATTTTATTTTGCTTTTTGCTCAAATTCTTAAAGTTCTTAGGTTTATGATTAATTTTTCTTTTGTTCAAAGTTGAAGATAAAACTAACTACCACTTTTCAAACTTGTTGCTCCAAAGATCTTTAATAGCTTTAAAAAGATTAATAGGCAATTTCTAAAAGTGAGGAGTGAGGGAGATATTCATAATCTTGTCTTCTGGTGCCCAAACCTATGGAAAGTCTTGTAGTCGCTTCATAAGGACAAGCCATCTGGAGCACATGTGGGTGATCTTTTGTCTTATCCAGTGAGGTTCTAAACATCCAGTTTAATTCAATGATCCCTTAATCTTTGCCATGGTTGACAGCTCTGCTTTTGCGGAGACATCTTCAGTTCACCACACGTCTCCCAGAAATCTGTTTCTCCATGTTCTGAATGGGTTTTATTCTTTGAAGCTTATGCAATGCCATTGCTTAAAGTTAACTTTCTGGTTTGGCTTTAAAAAAAAATCAATCTTACAGTTCATCTTGCCATACAAACACTAACGTGTCCCTGCAGATCATTGCTAGCACTCACCATAGCTGTTCATACTTTTGGTTTCCAGAGTCTAGAATGGTAGCAGTCATTGCTGTGGCCAGTACTTGAACTTTGACTTTTTTATCCTCATTTCATTCATCTCAAATTAATAAAGTGAAGCCATACCTCATTTAGTTTATTCAGTTGATAGAGTGTGGAAACTTGACATTTTCCCATGCTGATCACAGGCTTGTAAGATAAAGAAAACTGCTTTGCTAAGCTTATCAGACATTAAAGAAAACTGAAAAAACCTCTAATCAAACCTTAATTTCAAATCAAAAAGCCAACTTCGGTGGTCCAGAAAATCAAATTCTGATTAGGATTGTAAGAATACAAATTACACTAATAACATGCACAATTGGAACCTGTTGTCATTACTGTTTAAACAATTTTCATTAGTGTTTGAACTTTTTTTGTTTTAAATTAAAGTCATTCAGAAATAAGCTTGAGAGAAAAAAACAAAGGGTTAGCATTGGCAAGTACCCTTTAATATATAGAAGAAATGGAGGACATAAGAGGAATCAATGGAAATGTATAATATGAAGAAGAAGCTTTTTTTCTTTAGGAGGGTTCCCTGTATTTCTAGTTACCAGCCAAATCATGGTACCAGACAAATAAAGGCTCTGAAAAATGAGCTTCCAGGTGTTCTTAAAGCAAAGGAAAAGCAGAGAAGATGAAAATGAACACCTTGCTTTTGGGCACAGTCATTGGTGGAAAGTCCTGCCTTGTGGTTTGTTGTCCCTTGTTTGTTTCTGCCTCTGTTGTCAATGTTATATATGCAAAAATAAAATAAAAGGTCTGCTTCCTTTTCTTAGGATATTATGTACTGTAAATTACTGTATCCTGGAGCAGAATCATTTTACCCTAAGACTAAATTCCAGTTTGGATTATTCGTAGTGCCTAGGTTCAGAAGTCTGCCTACCTTTCCTCTTGTGTTTCATTTAGGAAAGATTTTGTTTACAGGTACATTTCATTTTGTGTGTAGTAATTAGAAATATTGAGGTTTACCAAATATATATATTTAGCAATGTGTCTGGACAATGGAATTATTGGATATTTAGCATCGAGAAGATCCAGAATCTTTTCTAGAAAGTATGCAATGGAAATATCTTCTCAGTTCTGAACAGCCTATATGATCAATGCCATTTAGATTTAATTCTTCATTTTGTAATTAGTGACATTTATGGGAATCTTTGATACTCACTTTTCAATACTCATTAGTTCGGGCAGAAAACTTAGCATTAGTTATGTACCACTGTGGAGTTACTTGAAATATGAATCATACTATGTTCATGTTTCCTCAAAAGTCCTTTTCACGTATACATGAATTCTAACACTGTCAGTGTATCTCCTTATGTTTTTCTGAGCTCCCAAAAGAACTAAATAGTATCTGTTGGTAAACTCTAAGGAAAGATGACCTTTCCAGATAGCGAAATAAACTAGGTTCACTAATTTGTAACGCTAACTGATGTTTTATCAATTAAGTGTAGCTTATATTACAGTACAAGAGGATATAAATCAAGGGAGAATTACAGAATTTGTAACTTGTGTAGTGCTTAGTGGTTTTCTTGCAAATATTTCATTACCAAACTGGGTAACATCATCAGCACTGATTATGTTACCTAGTTTGATAATGAAACATCTGCAAGAAAAGCACCAAGCTCAGAGAGCACCAAGGACCCCTCAGTTCAACCATGAACTACAAATATTCTATTGGTATTTGTATCTTGAACCAACCACCTATCTCTAACCTAGGATTCACTTTTAAAATAAAAAGTACAAACAGTGTAAACTTACCGTACTGGCACTCTGGAGGTCTCCTGTAGGTGTCTCCATATCTCAAAGGCCTCGTGGCTATCTAGGACAGACTGGGAACCATATTAGTTTCTGGTTTCCACTCTACAATGTCAAGATAATTGACAACATGGAACAAAGGAGATGCACGCTAAAAATATTTAAAAATCAGAAACTTTATAAGATTTTAAATCCCTCCCACAAAGAAATAAGTTATTTAAAGAAGTTGTTTATTTCTCGAGTAAGGAACTGAATAAAGCCCCCGGGTGCCCCTCCCACCATTAGCTAATAACTAACCTTGGTCAGGCTATGGTTTACAATTTCTGCTTATACTAGTTAGGATTCCTCTAATCGCTGGGACACCTCAAGTAGTTGCTCAGGTTTCTAAAATCTGGGCAGGCAGGCTGTGACTCTAGATATTGCTGTTGTGTTGCATTTGCACCGTCTGACATGCTGACTTAGAATTCTGAGAATTAAAAGCTCAAGGCAACTGGAAGGTGCCAGGTGGGAAAAGGGTGACATCCAGCTGCTGCCCACTCGGGTCATACATGCATGTTGATTCAAGCAGAAAACTACCACCCTGGCAGTCAAAGACATTGTTCAGCCTTCTCTCCTGAAAAGATTATTTTCTGCTAAAAAAGAATTTTTTTTAGCATACTGGGATGTTTGATCCTGTCCTCTCCCCTCTTTATCTTTACCATCACAACAGACAGTAGGGCCCACTGAAGTCTGTCTGGCTGATCTTAAAAAGTACTAAACAATGTCAGACCTATTTAATGGGAGACTACCAACAAATTCCAGGATTGTAAACTACTTGAGAAAACATCCTGGAAGAAAGTAATGACACCATATCTGTAGAGAAAGTTACATGGGCTTGTCCATAAAGTCAAGGGTTTTTTTTAATCTCATGCTACCAGTCAAACTCAGCACTTAGGACTGTATTCTTAGATAGCTTTCAAGCATCTATGTTAGGCCTGGGTGCATATGACAATCAAGAGCTAGCACCTGTGGTATAGTCAGTCTGAGAAGATAACGTTGTAAACTACTCAGAGAAAAACTGTTAAGCTACTCCAGTGTTAAGAGCACAGGAGTGAGGGGGTGGTCAGTTTCCATTTATCTCTTTTTTTAAAATTACATTTATATGCCGCCCTTCTCCGAAGACTCAGGGTGGCTTACAATTTTTGGAGCGCAACCCAATGCGCTCAGCAATAGCCTTCATTCCATTGTATATGCCTGCTTATTACTAAGCGGCATTTTACAAAGTCAGCTTATTGCCCCCAACAATCTTGGGTCCTCAATTTACCTACCCCGAGAGGCTGGAAGGCTGAGTCAACCTTGAGCCTGGTGGGATTCGAGCCTGCAGTAATTGCAGGCAGCTGGAACTTAAGTGCTAGGCATTAAACAGCCTGCACCACCAAGGCCCTAAGTATGACATCACAATTCCTAGAAAGATCAGCTACAAAATCCTCTGTATTATATCTCTGACTACTTGGAATGGTGTCATGTAAGAAATTCTCCCCTGAGTTCAGTACTGACAAGATATTGCATAAATCCTTCAAAAGAAATGCCTTGGATCATACAGAAATATAAGCAAAGCACCTTCTATGTTGTTTAGCGTCTTTTCCAGGCCCACATAAGTGTTTGCGAAACTACTACTAGCTGTTGCCTACATGTGGAAGTAGTAAGGAGCAGTGTTCAAAACAGTTCAATGGTCCTGGAAAACAACCCAGCTACTTTGATGAGTCAAAAGGAAGTGCTTTATTCTGGTTTGAGAAAATTTATGTGCCAATTTACTCATACCTCAGTTAGATATAGAAATGCAGTCAAAATTTGCTGTTGCAAAAATTCAGGTCAGATTAAATCCAGTCTGAGTATCACACATCTCCAATTCATATATGCTTCATGAAAACATGGTTTAGTTGGATCTTTAAATGCAACTTTTACAATATATTATAGTGCCGTATGGACTTTCCATTTACATAGCTGTAGTTAACATGCTTAAAAAACTAAGCAGAGTCAGATATAGGTAGTACTTGGAAAGGAGACCACCAGAAAATCCTACAGCAATACATTAGAGTGGGAAGCTGAAAAAATATCTTAGAAGAAAGTAATAATAAACCATATCTGTATTCTAGAGAAAACTACATGGACTTAGTTTGAAATGAAGGAGATACTACCAGGCGGGGGGAAGTTTAACACTAGTTAATCCCCCATCACCCCCCAAATTTCCTTAGTAGTGTTTCATTTAGCTCATGGCTCAGTTGCTGGATCTTTGGCAAAACATTAGCTTCTGTTAGCTGCAAACAGTACGATTATTTGTAAGGAATTGTGTGATTTATCTGCAAATATGTGTTAGGGAAGTTCTTAAAATACACTTTTCTAAAAACATTGATTTTGTAATTAACTTTTCTAGTAAAGAATTATGGATGCCAGCCATTTCAGTTAATTGCTGTTGTCTGTGCTGTGCATCCGTTTTCTGGATGTTGTACAAGAAAGAGATCTGAGATCTCTTAAAACAGAGTTCTGTTCTGCCTGGTCCTGTCGGGTGCCAGCAGCTAGTCCAGTGATGGCAAACATTTTGGGCTCGGTAGGTCAAAAATTCAGAAAAACATGACTGCTGGTGTGTCAGATATACACATCCCTGGACAAAAGAGAAACAATAGTTTGCTTTAGATAGTGAGATGGGCAGCATATACATTCAATAAACAAACATTTACATACTGGGAAATGTTTTTCAATTTATTCTGTCTCACATGAAAAAAAAACCTAACTGAGGCAACTTCTCATTGCACAAGACCTGGAACCTTCAGAAGATGCTTTTGTGTGGCCTTGCAGCTTCCTAAAAGACCAGGAAAGCATGTCCCATTCTCACGTGCCATTTAGAGGCTGTGTGAGTGCAGGACCCTTCTGCGTGACTTCCAGAGGTTCCAAAGCCTGTCTGAGAGTGCACAACCTTTCTGTGGTGCCTCTAGATGTGTCACCAAAAATGATACATGTTGTAGGTGAACTAATCTTATTGAAGTGGACTTCAACATGTCCTTGCTGCATGCTGTGGCAGGATGAGATAGTAGTATACTATTTGTGGTCTCCAATCTACTCTTTTCCCCTTTATTCTCTTCTTAAAACAGTGCCCTTTTATGTTATTGTTACTTAGGAAGGAGATAGTGATTTTAGTTTGGGGCGGGGCATCAAGTACAGCTGTTCCCCAGAGCTGCTTTTATATGATATTTGGGGTCAGCCAGGAAGTGTTTCACAGGCCTAAGCATTGGTCAATGGAAGAAAGTTCCTGGTTCTGCATTAGTGGCTTTTCCATGTGTTGATAAAAGCCAGTTTTCTCTCTCTTGTATGGTTGAGTGTAGAATAGGCAAACATGGGATAAAAATAAATAAATAAAGGGCATGGGATCAGGATACTTGTGGGACTTCCTTTTCCCTGAAGGTATCTGCCTGTCCCACTAGGTGAAATAAAGTGGGCACGCTCCAAATCCCTTCTCATACGTGCTGCCATCTGATAGGACCTAGGAAGTGAGGGTTTTTCTCCTTAGCTGCTCCTGCTGTGTGTGGAACACAGAAGACCTTGACAAATTGTAAGGGAAAGATGGTGGGAGTCCAGAAAGGTGGAAGGCTGATATGTGGGAGAGTGTTGTCCCAGAGTCCAAGAGTTTCTATTGTGGTTCTTTGGGTGGTGGTTTTTTTTAAAAAATTTTTATACCTTTGTGAGTTGCCCATGGTTGTGGTACATAATATGGGCAGCTATCAAAGCCTTTTAAATAAATGAATAAATTCCTTAAACACTATCTGTGAAAGTCATTCCAGCAGGCTTTGTATGATTGACTCCCACAGAAGTTTCAGGATTGTAATTTTAAGAAATCTCAGGTTTGGCTACAAGATAATTCCCACATAGGTAGTAAAACTATCAACTTAGTGAAGCCCTTCCCAGGCAAGTTGAGATTTGCAATCATGCCTGGGATGACTTTGGAAACTCAACCTCTTTTCTATTTACAAAGCAAATAATTATTACCCAAATAGGCTCTGATTGGAAGAAATATAATGAAGCCCTCTCTTTTTTGCAGAAAGAAATCGTTTGTTTTTAGATGACTGCTTCTTAGGAAATAGTTGAGTAAGTTCCCAGTGAATCATTTTGGTTCTTTATACATTTTCTCAGGCAGATTTCCTGACACATGACCCAATAAAGAAGAGGTTTTGTGGAAAATTAAACCTTTGTCTCTAGAAAATAATTATTATTCTGAAAAGTGGGTTTCTGAACTTTTAACAAGTTCTGCACTTTTGTTCTGAATCCTCTATTCATTCTGTTGAAGTCCATTCCCATTCATGTACTTCTTTTCCCCTCAACTTCTGAGTTTTGATATTGTGCCAGTTATTCTTTATATGCAGGATCCAATCTGGACCGATCACAGGGGACCAAAGGGTTAGTTTTCCAAGCTTTTTGGACTCATGCTGGAGCCCATCCTCAGGGAATGTTTCTCACCAGAATGTGTTCTATACATATTCTATACATATATTCTATATGTAATAATTATATTATATTCTATACGTAATATATATGTGGTGCCTCATTATGTGTGACTTTTTAGTTGTTGATTGGAGTGTTGATATTGTTGGCTATTGTTTCCATGTGCTGTCACATGACTTACTGTCATCACCTTGGTTGACTGACAAGGGGCCTGTTCCTCAGGCTTCAATCATTTCCCTGGCTATTTTTGTACTTGCTCAGCCAACAATCTTAATAGCTGCAAAATTGAATGTATGTCCTTGTTCATTGCAGTGTGAGGCTACCAATGAATCCAAGTCTCCTTGTCTGATTGCTCACTTGTGTTCTTGCAATCTGGTGGTTAGCTTCCTCCCTGTCTGTCCTACATAGTCCCATGGGCAATCCATATAGGGGATCTGGTAAATTTCTTTAGAAGTATCTCCTAGCTCCTGGGCAGTGTGTGATGCCCACTTCTCTTGCGTCTTTTGCTTCCGAAATGTTTTTGATGTATGTACAGACTATCTGTCTTTAAATGGGACTGTTTCTGGCACTGTGGATTTCTGAATATTTTTTTAGTCCCATTAAAACAAAAATTGTGGATACTTCAGGAAGCAATATTTTCTCTTAACTTTCTTTTAACTTTAACGTTAAATTCTCAGATAATGAGCATTTGTTCAGCAACTGTTCGAAATTATGAAAATGCTGATACTTACGACCAGTCCTCAAAGTTCTGACTATCCCAGCATCCCTGTGGTCACATATGATTATGACCTGGGCTTGGTAATCAATCAGCTTGCACTTAGGATGGTTGCGATATACTGCAATCGCATGATCACTACTTGTGAACTTCCCAGCCAGCTTCCCACAAGCAAAGTCAATGGGAAAGGTTGTAAGGTGCTTCTGTAAGTTCCTCCTGCCATTTTCTGTGTGCCTTCCTGTCCCCCAAAGCAGCCATCCTGTGCCTAGTTGCACCACTGGAGCCACTAACCATCCTGAGAACCTGCTTAGAAGCCTCCCAGACTTGCAACTTCCTCCCGGCTTCCCCATTGGCAGGAAGTTGAAAGGAGGTCCTGTCTCATGATCCTCCCTTAAGGTCAGCAACAGGGACTGCTGGGATTGCAATAGTTAAGCCTTGTAATCCTGTGATGACCCCATTGCTTGACAATGGAAATTGTGATTCTGATTGCCATCATTAAGTGAGGACTACTTATATCTTGAAACTTACCTATTCTTGAAAGTTTGTAATCAAGGGAATGGAATATCTCTTAGTATTCTTTAATTTTAGCAGAAGCATTTCCCTTGTACTTTTAACAATTTATCTGTTAATATGTTTGTGGAGTTAGTGTGCAATCTGTGGTGCAAAAATCTAGGCAATCACTAGGCACAGTACAGTAGCTGCAAAGACTTTACAGTTCTCGCCATCTGGTGGTCACCAGACCTAGATATCTTAATTTTATCTTAGGCCTATCCAGTTGAACATAATAGCAGCCATTTGCTATTGTCTAATTTAATTGGCTATACAGGTAGTCCTTGACTCATAACCACAATTGAGCTCCAAATTTCTGTTGCTAAGTAAAACATTTGTTGAGTGAATTTTGCCCCATTTAATGACCTTCCTTGCCACAATGGTTAAAGTGAATCACTGTAGTTATTAAGTTAGTAACATGGTTGTTAAGTGAATCTGGCTTCCCCATTGACTTTGCTTGTCAGAAGGTCATAAAAGGTGATCATATGACCTTGGGATACTGCCATCGTCATAAATATGAGTCAGTTGATCTGAATTTTAATCATGTGACCATGGGAATGCTGCAACATTTCTAAGTGCAAAAATGGTCATAAGTCACCTTTTCCAGCGCGGTTGTAACTTTAAATAGTGACTAAATTGTAAGTCGAGGACTATGTAGTTTTGTTTTATTGATATTTACTGATGCTAGTCAGGCCATCTCTACCTAGCTGTATCTACCCATCCTCTCTGATCCAACACAAATGGCATGCTCTGGGTTCTGTCCATTATAGATTGTCATCTGGTGGGGCCCAGACAGAGTAGGTTTTCTGTTTGGCACCCAACTTTATTGTTTTAAATATTTTATATAGTGTTTTATTGAAAGATCATAAGCCACCTGGAGGTCACTTCGGCAAAATGGATGGCATAGAAGCAGGGGTGGGATTCTACCGGTTGGACCTGGTTTGGGCGAACCGGTAGCTCCGAGGATCAGCTGGGAGCAAACCGGTTTTGTTTGCTCCGGCGATCAGCTGTTGGGCACACCCACCCACCCAGGCTCTAGGCTGTGCTTATATCCTGTATTTCAAGCTCAGCTGATTCACGTGGCACAGAAGATTGCTGCATGTCAGGTGTTTAACACACAGGGATTGCTGGAGAAGGTCAGTAGCAAACACTCTGCATGTGCTGAACTGATTGTTACACTGGTAGAATCACACCCCTGCATGGAAGTTAAACAAACATACAAAACAAACAAACTTTTTCCCCTGGAGATTAGACTTGGTCTGACTCTGCTGGCCTTTTGTAAAATCTTGAAACCTGGTTTGGTTAATGAGCCCGTAGCCCTGGGTGTGTAATTGAGGCCAAATCATGGCTTATTCATTGTTTTATCTCAGGTGTTGTATACAGTATGTTATTATTGGTTTGTTATAATGTTTTCATTTTGTTTTTAATCATTGCTGGCAACCCAGAATCATGTACGACATTGAATTCAATCTACATTGAATTAAACCAATAAATAAATATAATAAAGTATTATTTTTGTTAAACATGATCTGGGTTATCTTCACAACTAATATACGTCTATTTGTCCTTTACTGTGCATTGTTTTCTATAGCATAAAAAGATAAAATCTCTTTTGAGTCAAGTTTGACTCTTGCTGACCTCATGGATAGAGTCAGATCTGCGTAGGTTTCTTTATAACACAGTGGATGGAGTTTGACTTTTTTTTTTTGAGTTTCCACTCAAACCTACTGCCCAGGTCTTTTGCTGTGGTTTTCCATCCAACTTCTTTCAGATTTGCCACTGAATTTTCAAGATCAGTTAAGGGCAACTAACTGCTAATGTATTCCTAAAATACAGATATGTATGTCCAAGACTTAAAATGTTAACTTCTTTGTTTCATAAAACACTTTTAATAGTGCCAAATCCACAAGTCCCTTTATCAGTTTGTTGTATAGTCCAGATTTTATTAAAACAAGGAAATTTATGCTCTGTGGTACACCTGTATCTCTCAATTTTGAATAGACTATATATCTGTACTATCATATGTGCTGATATCCTTGCAAAAAACATAATATTTCCCCCACTATGTTGTTTCCAGGAGTGTCTACAGAGGAATAACTTTGATCACTGATATATCAAAACATATATGAAAACTCTGAAAACTGAGGACCAGATTCTTGCACGTTCTTGCTTATGAATCTTTGTTTTAATACAATCATTTCCCTTCACGTACTTTTAATGGAAACCTTAACAACACTACAGGAAATCCTCAATTTACAACCATTCATTTGATGATTCAAAGTTACAAGGGCACTAAAAACCTTATGACCAGTCCTCGCACTTAAACTTTTCACAGCATCCCCAAGATAAACATTCTCAAAATTCAGGCACTTGGAAACCAGTGTGTATTTACAAAGTTTGCAGCATCTCTGGGTCATGTGATTGCTATTTGCAACCTTCCCAGCTGACGTCTAACAAGCCAAGTCAATGGGGGAAGCCAGATTTGCTTAACAACCGCATGATTCACTTAACAGCTAAAGTGATTTGCTTAGTAATCATGGCATGAAAGGTTGTAGAATTAGGTTCTACTCACTTAGCAACCACCATGCTTAGCAACAGAAATTCTGGTCTCAATAGTGGTCATAAGTCAAGGACCAATTGTACATCAAGGATGTGTTCCACAATGCCTATAAAGTGTCCTGTTACAAAAAAGCTTTTTTAATGTGGACATGCAAACCAGCAGGTAAATAAGCTGATCAAGCAGTATCATATCTGTTGGGATAGATTAATAAGAAACATGGGAACAGGAAGAATTTGGATGGAACTTTTTTGTTGTGGCGTTCTCTGGGTTTGGTTATATTGTAGTGCAGTTCTCTTAAATATCAGACCGAGGCCTTGGCAAAGAGTCCTTCTTGCTGTTAAAATAGGTTAAAATTGCTGTTAAAATAGGTGGAGCGTGGTGTCTCTTCAAAGACGCTGCTTGGTCTGTTTGTTAAACCATATGGGACATGCTTACCTCCTCTCAGTAAACAAAACCCATTGCCAAAAATTGAGGCAAACTCAGATTAATCACTTACAAAGTGAAGAGTCTGCCAGATAAACTCAAGAGAGTGACATATTAGCAATTCTAGGAAGTGCTGTCCCAAACACACTTGTTTTTCTCATTTTATTTTAGATATATTGTTGGTATTACCACAGAGGATAGCAGAAGATGATTGGGTTTGGATAATTCTACATCTTAGTTTTTACAAGGCAGTTCCCAGAGAAGTGTTGCCTCTTTAATTTGATTGATTCTGATGGGAAAAGACATGTATTTCTATTTCTAATTTAAAGTTGTCCTGTCTGAGCAAAACTATGTCTGTGAGTGACGTGGGGTTGCCTTTGACAGTCACCTAATTCAGTAATGCCATACTTTTATTTATTCTTTCTTTTTATTATTACATTTATATGCTGCCCATCTCACCGCCCAAAATTACTCTGGCTGGCTTGCAATGCAGTACTTCATTAGATATGCAATAGATATTCATTACATTCACACATGCACTAAGCCACACTGTGTAGATTTAGCATTTTGGGTAAACCCAGCCATTATAACTCACATCTTATGACTTAGTACAGTGCCCCCCAATCTTTTGGGCACCAGAGGCCGGATCTAGGGAGAGAGGTTTTTCCGTGAAACAGAGGGGCGTGGTTTCATGTGCTGCCTTCATCCCGCGGATGGGGCTTTGCTTGTTTTTGAGGCCTGGTTTCTAGCATGCCAGGGACCAATGCTGTCCACAGACTGGGATTTGGGGATCCCTGGCTTAGTATATTGCACAAATTTGGTCACTTAAGGTTTTACAACAAAAGGTTTTAAAAAAATATCAGGGCTTCCTGATATTTCAACATATCAGGACCAGAATTGTATTTGGTTGTCCTATTTCATTCCATTTTAAACTTAATTAAAATTAAACCTAGTTCATATGATCAGTCTGTCATGTGTCTTAATAATTTTCCCTGTCACACTAACCATGACAATAACCTTAAAGATCTCTGGGATCATATCGAAGGCTTCGTGAGTCACCAGTAACCTTGTGGTCTAAAGTTGTGCCATGTGCTGACCAGGTCATTGTGTTCTCTTCCTGCCCCTCTCTATCAGAGCCATCATAGTGTCTCTTGCTCGGTTGTATATGCTGACATTGGCTGCTGCTGGCAGTAATGAGGAAATTAACAAGGCAGTAATGTAGAATAAGGAATGAGTGGTGTGGTGGCCTAGTGATGAAGATGCTCACCCCCCACACTCAGAAGGTTGAGTGTTCAATCCTAGGTAGCGGCAGATGTTTCTCTCTGATGAAGGGCATCCGGCTAGTAAACACTCAGCTCTATCCAGTTGTCCCGATTCTACCTCGAACTAAGGGATTAAAGGGTCGTACAAAGGACATTTTTAATGTAGAATGTATTAATGTTTTCTGTTCATCCACTGTCTCAGCAGAATGTGTCTCTGAGGCTTGTTATGGGAAAATAACGAGGAGGAAGGAGCACAATATCTGCAGCATCAAGTTCTTGACTAAAGGACAAGATAGAAATCTAATAACTAAGCCAAGCACATGACTGCCTTAACAACACTGGTGCCCGCGTGTGTCTGTTGGCTCCATGGACACGCAAACTTAATAAGTTGTCCATGGCTTGATTAGCCGATCTTAGGTTACAGAGGTGGAGTAAATTTTAATCCAGGAGTGCTGCCTATAGTAGTAGACAGGCACTGTTCATAGAAGAAAGAACTGAATATCCCCCAATCTAAATATGTCTTTTTAAAATCAATTTTTGATCTTGTTCTGTCCTGTCACTCACTTTTAAAAGTGTGATTTCCAGCATGACTGAAGGTTGTAGCCACCCAATAAATTCTCTGACAGCAGCTCTCCAAAAAAGATTTCTCTAGGAATCTTCTCCAGCGTTACTGGTAGATCAGGGTTCCCCAAATCCCTGCCCCCTGCCCCCATCCATGGACCAGTACCAGTTCAAAGCCTATTGCAGAGATTTCCAAGCTTGGCAACTTTAAGACTGTGGACTTCAACTCCCAGAATTCCTCAGTGATCTATGCTGGCTGAGGAATTCTGGGAGTTGAAGTCCACAAGTCTTAAAGTTGCCAAGTTTGGGGACCCCTGGCCTATTGGGAATCAGGCCACAGAAGTAGTGGGCAAGCGCATGAAGCTCCATTTGTGTAAGTGGTGGGTGCATGCACAAAACCATCCCCTCCCCTTTGCTGTCCCCGCCATTGCTAGTCCACAGAGCCGGAAAGGTTAGCAATGGCTGCCGTAGATGATCTTGCAAATTTTTGCATGCACCTAGCAGTTTCTTTACCACTACACTACCTCTTCCGTTCTGATATGGTAAGGCATAGCACCTGAATATAAGTGAAGTTGTGCAGCCTCTCCACGTGGCAGTCCAACACATCTGGGATAGCGGTAGTCCTCGACTTGCAACCATTCATTTAGAGACCATTTGAAGTTACAGTGGCACTGGGGAAAAAAACGATGATGATTTTTCACACTTACCACTGCAGCATACACTGGTCACCTGATCAAAATTTGCATGCTTGGCAATTGGGATGCGCACACACACACCACAGTTGCAGTGTCCTGGGATCATGTGATCAACTGGTGCCCTTTTGATGAGCAAAATCAATGGGGAATCTAGATTCACTTAACAACCATGTTACTAACTTAACTGCAGTGATTCACTTAGCAACTGTGGTAAGAAAGGTTGTAAAATGGGGCAAAATTCAAGGTTTTTTTTAGCTTAGCAACAGAAATTTGGGCTCAATTGTGGTCGTAAGTCAAGGACTACCTGTATTCCAGATGATACTTGTCATCTTTCCTTCATTTCCTTCTCTCCCTCTCTCCCTCCCTCTCTGTGTGTGTGTGCTTGTAACTTCTTCCTCTTTACTCCATTTTTGCAGTCAGGATAGTATTACCTACCATATTTTATGTAGGTGCTTCCTGGAGAAAGAAGAATGAAATCTTGGACGACTCTTAGACCTTTAATTAACCTCAGTAATTCCAGCAAAGCTTATATTCACTTACTCATTAAGCCTGACCTTTGCTAGGGAATTTATCTGAGCAGGGCCAACTCCTGAATTCTTGCCTTGTGCACCGAGTGTTTTAATTTTTCAAATCTCCTTTTCTCTTTGCTGTCTCAGGACTGAGTTTTGTTTTGTTTATCCCATCCCTTTACTCATGCCCGTTGTTTAATTAGGTCATTCTTACCCCTTCTCTCTTTTGTTGTGTTGACTTGACTGACCGAATTTGTATCTTCAGCTGCACATTCTTCCCCCAAGGTCTTTGATACTCAGCTGGAACCATCTGTCATAATACTGGTCTTAGCTGGACTCAGCTGGCCTGTTCCACCCACCTCCGACTGCTTATGCTCACAGTGCCTCTCTGTCTTTGATATTCCAGCCGGCTTCCCCCCCACCCTTTTCAAGTGTCATCCTCTGATAACATTCTCACTGTCCTTGTAGATTAGACTGGACTGATGGTGATGTACAAGGAGCTTTTCTCTATGGAAATTAAGTAGGTTTTGTCCAGTTCTCAGCGGATCAGGCTGTTGGCGTTTCATAAAAGTGAACTCTGATTTATTAACTTAGTTAATAATGGCTGGGTACAACTGTGTGCAAGCTGCCAGAGTGATCGATCTGCAGACAGTGTTTACCACTGATTGATTTCTGTATTATGGTGGGAGGGTGAGCTTTTAAAATGTGAATAAAGGCCTTATCTGGCAAAGGTGAACTGGTTAGAAACATCTGGCCAGGTACAGCTACTACTGTTTCAGATATGCCAGCTATTTCTTTGGGATGTACTCTTCCTGCAGACCTGATGGAACTGATAAATGCTGTTGTGGGAAGTTCTAAAGCGGAGAAAAAAATCGTATTACCGTTCAGGCATAGATCTGGTGCTGCTACTGGGACTGTGAGGGGCCTCGTGTATGTCCCTAGTACAGGAAGTCCATGACATACAATCACAATTGAGCTTACAACCATTGCAACATCCCCTTGGTCACATGATCAAAATTAAGATGCTTGGCAACTGACTTATTTATGACGGTTGCAGTGTCCTGGTGTCATGTGATCAGCTTTTGCGACCTTCTGACAAGCAGTCAAGGGGGAAATCCAGATTCACTTAACAACTATGTTACTAACTTAACAAATGTAATGATTCACTTAACAACTGTCGTAAAATGGGGCAAAACTCCCTTAAGAAATGTTTCACTTAGCATATATTTTGGGCTCAATTATGGTCATAACTCAAGGACCACCTGTAGTGTGAGAAGAGTAGCTTCTGGTAGCAGCCAGAAAGATGTCTGAATGTTTGCACGTAGTCTGTGTTCTGTTAAAATTTAATTTTGTTCATGCTTTTAGATACATCTGAATTTTCAAATTATGTATTAACTTAATTAATCCTTACATTCGTTTTATGCTTGCCCTTATGCTGCTTGCGACAACTCCTATATCAGCTATACTTTACATGTCATAACATTTGTCATTTTGAGGACTAAACATAATTGTTTTTCCAATAAGCTTTAATCCTGGTAAGGGTGGAGGCAAATTCAGACACGACAGTTCTTTCATACAGCTGGAATTCCTATAACTGATACAGGTCGTGATTTGGAAGAAAAGTTGCTACGGGTAGATTTGCCCATGGTAAATAGCAGAATTCTGGGCTATAGTAAATACATTGTACTCCTACTACAGGAAGTAGTTAATTTAAGGCGTGGAAAGTTTGTCTTCTAATCGAAGGGAAATTGAGTTTTGGTCTTAAAGACATTTTGATAAATATGCTTAGGATAATAAAGTCCTTCATGGGATCAGCCTATCTTGAGGGTTCATCTCTGCCCCTGATTATTCCAGGCGACCCCATTAGATCTGACACAGAAGGCATGGTCTAGGTACCATCAGTTAGGGATCTGCATTTGGTAGGTGCCGGGGAAGTGCCTTCTTTATCGTGGTTATCTTTATCCCCAAAATTAGATTATCTCCATCCTTTCTGACATAAGAGTCATCAAACGCTGATTATGTTGTTGGGCCTGGAACTCCCAAGGAGCTTGAGACTTGTTTAGCTGGTTTCATTGTTGAGCTGGCCATTTTTATCCTCTTCACCTGAGGGTTTGTATACTTGTTTTTTTACGCTTCTTATTTTGTTTAATGTAGATTTCTATATGTTTTATCTTATTTTTTATATATTTTTATATATATTGTTTTTTATCCAATTGTTGCATGCCACCTGGAATCACTTTTGGTGAAATGGGCCACCATACAAATCATTGATTCAAACTGGGTTTAAGTATGACTTGGTCTGAAAGTGGACATCTAAAGAATCTGCATACGCTGGTCTAGATTAGAATTGGATTAAATTGTTGGATTTGGAGTTACTGCAAATAAGGGGCTAAAGTTCTTATGAGACTGTGCAGGTTTATGGTAAAGTCTTTTGGTTTCCTTTCCATGACAATGTGACTTTCAAGAGCTTGCCTCTATGAATACAATGTCATGGCATAATTTGCTCTGACCAGTACGGCTGCTTTCCCTAGGAGATTCCCCCCTCGCAAATAATTGTATATGGAAATATACTGATAAGATGTAGCTGTTGAAAGCAAGATAATTAGAGTAGATAAAAACATAGGTAGATCTTTGATGACTTTGAAGATAAACTGCACCTTGGCAGGTGTTGTTTACTTGGTGAATTTAACTCTTTTTGTAACTTCTGAGCATGGTCCTTTCTTCCCTTTTTCCTTTCCTGTGTAGCTGACTTTCCCCCCTCTTGAAATTATTTATTATTTTTGGCAGTTTCTGTTGGAAAGGGATCTATGTGAAAGTGTGTGAATATTTGTGTGTTTTTCTGTGAGAGTCATTAGTAAGTGAAACAATTAACTTTTAAGTGGTTATATTTTTGAAAGCAATTAATTACTAGAACTCTGTCTGTCTGTCTGTCTGTCTATCTATCTATCTATCTATCTATCTATCTATCTATCGGACCCCATACGTATATGTATGGTTTGGGTGTATGGATATAATGTAATAAAATGGGCAATGAATGGGTGAGGAACAAATCATTAGATCTGGTTTTAGCTGGTGTTAACAAACCAACAGGATACCAAGCAGACAATGCAAAGCATGTTGCCTTTTATGTTCATGGGCTTTTTAATCTATTTTTACTTAAAGAATCATCTTAAATTCAGAGTCTCCATTTGAGTAAAGCAAGTAAGCAACATGTTATACTACTACCTGCAAGCCTGTATGTGTGTTTTTCTTAATACCTCCTTCTAATTTTCTTTTCTGCAGAATTTCATGAATTTTGCAGTTGATCTGAAATACCCATAGTGAAGAAAATAACACCCAGGGAACATTTACAGTTGGATATTTTTAATGTTCATGAGATGTCTCCTAGAACGGCCCTCCTGATGCCATGGATATTCTGCCTCTTAAAGCACTGGTGTTGGTCTTGGTCAGCTGTTTTACTGGGCTTCTTTACAACTATCCCAGCTTTTTTTTAACTGGGAAAGAATTTACAAGAAACCAAATTTCATAGTAATTTTGGCAGACGATGTAGGATGGGGAGATTTTGGAGCCAACTGGGACCTAAAAAAAGGCACACCTAATTTGGATAAGATAGCCGAGGAAGGAATGAGGTGAGTTTCAAACCATTCTCTATCATTCACATTTATTTACCATGTATTTAGAGAGTATAGACAATTGTTTAAATGCTACAGGATTATCGGATTGTGTCTATAGTTGTGCATTTTTGTTTGCTTATTGGTTTATGACATTTACATTGTACACAATCAAAAGCGTACTTTATGTCGTACAGTATATCAAAATGAGAGGGTAACAATAATTATGGAAGATTCATAAAGCTTAAGTTAAAAAATATAGGAACATTTCAGACAGCATGTTGTATCGGCCTCCTGTGAAGATTCGTGAGTTTGGACAAATGTTGTGAGAAATGAGATTGAAACTGTTTTCAGCAGTCTCCAGAAAGCAACTAGAATTAGGGCCAAACACACTTCCCAGAGGAGACCATTCCAGAGAGCCAACCCAATGGTGGGAAAAAATGGCTCTGGCCTTCGCCCACCTTCATGACCTTCCCTAAATGGGAGAAAACCCATTGCTTCTTGTGGCATGATTGAAATGGTTGGGCCAATCTCAGTAGAAAGATGTGGTTTTGAAGGTGTATCAGGGTTATTTTCAATAAACTTGGTTTATTTATTTCTGAAATTTATATGCTCCTTAACTCCAAAAGAATGATATAAAATATAAAATAAATGTAATATAAAATAAAGTAAAATAGACAGAATTGAATAAGAAAACATAAATGCCAGAACACACTAAACATTTGTTTCTTAGCCATTGAGTATCCAAAAAATAATACTAACAAGATTAATCCCACTTATACTTAATACCCTGTCAATCCCCCAAAACGTTGTAAAACAGCCAGCTTTCAAATGCAAATGGGAGATAAATTATTTTGGATAAATATAGGACCTTGAGGGACTCAGGTGAAGGTTGATTATTGATCATCACTCATTTGCACTACTACAAGACCTGAAAGTTCCTTCAGAGGGGAGTGAGAAACTGAGTAATTCCAGGATGTGGTGGCTACACAGCTGGCAGATCAGTCCAGCTGTTGCCAAATAACACCAAATTTAAAAGACATTAATTTGCCTCTGATAAAGCTTACATGGCATAGTATCAAGATACGTCAGGCACCACCTCAACAAAATTGAATGGGCTAATCTGATTCAGACATCTAGAGAGGACTGTCTAGAATTTTTCGCTGTCTGTGAAAAGTCCATCAGAGTAGGCTAGATGGCATGTTTCCATAGTGTAAGGAGTACCTTTATCTCTCCCATTCTGTAAAATGGTTAAAACTATTATACTATCAAAGCTGAACTCATTATTGGCATTCATCCATATTTTTGTTTTATTTTTGTTTGCTCTTTCTCCTATTTTACTTTTGCTTTATTGTTCATCATCCAGAGTCTTTAATTCATGGAAGAATATCAACAAATATGGTAACAATGAAATTGTATTCATGTTCATTAATTGGGCGAGTTTATTCTTTTATCCTGGTTTTGCCCTTTTCTGGTGAATTGAGGAAGATGAATGGTCTAAAAACATGAAATATGAATAAATGTCCACAATAGAGGTACAGACAAATATTGTTATACACTTATACTTATTGGCAGTGAGATGGGAATGTTCAGGATTGGTTTCATCAAGAGATGGCAGCCCTAGGTTAACATAAGAAAGGCACTGCATATATTTTTCATCAGGATTTACATATTTTTTCCATTGCTATCTACTTCTTTTCCCTCACTGTCTACTCTATTTTTTGTAAAATGATAGTGTAAAATTCATGGTCATATTCATTTGGAGTAAATACATTGTTGTCATCATCATCATCATCATCATCATCATCATCATCATCATAATCTAAACTTGTATGCTGCCCAACTCTCAACATCTCTGGGTGGCTTATGCAGTAGAATTTGAAAGAGTTAAAGAGCCATTTCCAATATTTTTACTAGCACAAGTGGCACATTTCTCCTTCCACCCATCCTGCAAATGCTCCATCTTTAAAACTGTAACTTGCTTATTAACTTGCATTTCTCTAAAACTGGGAGAAAATTAGTTTGAACCATTTCTCCTACAGTTACAAATGCTAATTGTATGACATGATTCAATTCAAAGATGCTCCCTTTTAATGAATAGTTGTTTTATAGGATGTACCAAGAATTTATTGCTTCTCTAAAGACGTCAGTTCTGGCTATTTAAAACCTCCTCAGGCAAATGGTCAAACAAGGAGTTGAGATAGTTCTAGTGATTGGGACTTCTGTTTGCTTAGTGTAAACATATCTCTCATGTGTCTTGAATGTATTTGCTTCATACCATTTTGGCATGTACACAAATCTTCAAGAGCAGCCAGTCAGCCTTTTTCTACAAGTTGTGGCTCTTTTTCCTTTAATATAGCCTAAGCATGTGTTTGATTTTTCTCTTGTTTGTACAGAATATCAATAGCACTTAGATTTATATGCCAACCCATAAAGCTTTACAGCACACTCTGTGCAGTTTACAATGTCAATATACAGCTCCCAACTGTATCCGTCTGGGTCCTTCTTCTTCTTAACCTCAGAAGGATGGAAGGTTGAGTCAACCTTGAACCTTTCAGGATTGAACTCCAGACTGTGGGCAGAGTTAGCCTGCAATACTGCATTCTAACCACTGTGCCACCACGACTCTTGTTTTTGCAGAACTATATGAAAGCAGTATATATGTTGAGACATGAGACCTGCCCTCTCTCGCATTATTTTTTTATTTTTCCATTTTGATCGGTCATAGAACAGCAGCATAGAATTCAAATAGCCTATTTCAGTTCTGTACCATATTTCAAACTCATGGTAACCTGTCCACACTAGCAGACCATAGCAGACCACACCAAACCATATCAATAGAAGAGAACGTTTATAGCTCAGTGTTGAACTGTGGGTTCCTTGGTGCTCTGTGAGCTTGATTGTTTTCTTGCAGATGTTTCATTACCAAACTAGGTAACATCATCAGTGCTAATAGGGAGTTGCTCTCATTTTATACCCTAGTAGCTTGCCTTGTCAGTATTGACCGGAGTGGTCTTGGTGGTTCCTCGATTGGGCTGTTTCTACTGTTGGCTTGTTTGGCAGTTCCTTGATTGGGGGATTGTTTGCTTCTTGATTGATGGTCTAATGTTAATCTTCATGTTAATCTCTGCAATCAATCCACATTCATGGCAAGAGGTACTTCAGTCCCTACATGATTATCTCACTCACCTCAGCCTCTCTCTCTTCCCCTGTTTCCTCTCCCTAACTTGGTCAACTCCTTGGTAGGAAGAAGAGTATACACATATAATACTCATTATGGGAATAAAGCTGATGTATCTGGAGCTGCTGATTTTCACCCCAGACAGAACTGTTATGTCTGTATTGATCTGGTACTGTACCTCCCAATCTCAAGATTGTGAAGAAAGTAAATGCAAAAAAAGTGGATTTACCAAAGGCCCCAATTATGAAGTAATAGTTGAACCAGAGATTTCTGAGTTCACTGCTGTTCTCTTACTTTATATTAATCTTACTCAAAAGAATGAGATGCTTATTATTTTTTGCTTTTACCCTTTCAATGTAATTAATGAGATTCCAAAAATCTGCTGATTAGATTCCCTCACCATCTCCCATCACACAATAATCCATCCAAGACATCATGCAAATCCATCCAGATAGTTGTATTGATTGCTTTCCTGTTGCATTTATTTTTCAATTTTTTTCCCTTGCAACAAATTATTACTAATTTTTCTCATGAATGATTTCAGCTTATTTTATTTTATGCACAACAGGAGTTTTAAAATATGCCCATGACAAATGAGTTGTGGGACTCAGTAGAATTCTGCTGATAACTGCAAAGGAAATATAAATACTAGAGACTTCTCTTATAAAAAGTTAAGATTGTCACTTTGTTATGAATTATTTCAGTCAAATACAATGGCTAAGTTGTAATGTAGATTGTTTTATTTGGAGAATGTACATCTTAAGAGACAGTTGGTTCAGTGCTAAAGGCACTAGACTAGAAATCAGGAGACTTAAGTTCAACCCCTACTGAGGTGCCAGCTGGGGGAAACTGGTCTAGTCACTCTTTCTCAGCCCTAAGAAAAAGAATGCAATGGCAATCTACTTCAAAAAATATCAAGAAAATTAATATACTTAGGATAATAAAGCCCTTTGTGGCATGGGATCAGGCTATCTGAGTGATCTCGTCTCCCAGGTTATTTCAACCAGCACCAGTTGATCTGGCAAAGAAGGTGTGTGTGCTGTGGGTACCATCAGTTAAGGATCTACATTTGGTAGGCCCTAGGAGATGTGCTTTCTCTGTCATGGTGCCTGTCTGATAGAACATCCCCCCCACCCCTTGCCTGTATGGACTTGTCCAAGTAGTCACCAGGATCTTAGGAGAACCGGTTTGGTATAGTAGTTAGAGATACTGGACTAGAAAAAAGATTGTTGTGGACAGAATTGTTAGCACAGCTAATTCGTGGTACGAATTTTTTGCTCAATTTTTTCATGGTCAAAGCTAGTTTTTTTTTTTTAAAGCCCAGCCACATGACAAAGGTTTTTTTCTGTATATAGCTTTCCTTAATCCTGCATGGGAAAAAAATAATTAGATTATATTGTGATCTCTTGAGATTTTAAAAATTTGGATTAACTGACATTTTCCTCTTTCAAGTGAAATGTTGCTATACAGGATAACTTTCAACTTGAAAAAAAAAGCCTGATGACTTGCCCATCATATGAGGCCGTTCTCAAAAATGTTTGTCCTGTGCTTTGAACCTTCTGGCCTTTGATGTCATCAGATGGAATAAATTACCCTTTAACTACTCTAATAACCACATCTCCATTCCTAAGTTTCCATAGCCCAAAAACTTAGTTTAAACAGTCTACGCACCAAAATCTGTAATAGGATACTTCAAAAATCGTTAGTCACATGAAGCAGCATGCTTTTAGAGAATAGTTTTTAGGAAAATTTGGATACTGCCAGTCTGACTGAAAATGTCACCTCCTTGGCAGTTTTGTCCCCCAGGAAAAGCTCAGCACTGATTTTTTTTTAAATTACATTTATATGCCGCCCTTCTCTGAAGACTCAGGGCGGCTTACAATTTTTGGGATACAGCCCAATGCACTCAGCAATAGCCTTCATTCCATTGTATATGCCTGCTTATTACTAAGCGGCATTTTTACAAAGTCAGCTTATTGCCCCCAACAATCTTGGGTCCTCAATTTACCTACCCCGAGAGGCTGGAAGGCTGAGTCAACCTTGAGCCTGGTGGGATTTGAGCCTGCAGTAATTGCAGGCAGCTGGAACTAAGTGCTAGGCATTTAACAGCCTATACCACCAAGGCTCTCCCTTGGACATTAGCAGCCTTGAGAAGTCAAGTTAGCAAACATGCTGTGCATCTCACATTTGCACTAATTCTGAAGTCATGATTGTTGCCTGTATACATTTGAACTATCTGGGCACTTTCCCTTTTCCCTAAAGGCAGATTTAGAGTTGCCCACAACTGCCCAGACCCATCACTGCCTACTTATGCTACAAAACGGTTGATGGGAAGGTGGAGGTTGCAGAAGGCTGCAGATGGGCCAACGCAAACACCTCCTGACTCCTGACACACCAACTGTGTGTTGTGCGGAGATGTACACCCTGCCCTGCGTGCTGGTTGGTTCCTTCCTACTGGGGGTGGGGAAAGCAAAACATGTTCACACAGGGAACGTTAAAATTCTCTGACCTATAAAAAGGACACCTATGCAACCATCCCCAATCAACAGACGCATGCATTCTGTGCGGTGCAGTGAGGCAGAAGTCTACTTCAGCCTTAAAGACAACACATGACATAAAAATTGCAAGTTTAATGCTCGTGTAAGTCAATAGGAATTTCATGAAAGCAATAACAGTGCTCCAGATCCATAGATGCAGAAGTACACAGTGTGCATGAGGATAAGGGTAAAAAAAAAGCACATACTTCAGCATCAAACCACATTAACCAAGTAGTTTTGGACAGCAGGGCCTCTAAGAATTAAAAACTCTAACTACAGTTAGATACTTGGCCATAAACCAACTCAAGAATATTTTGTTTCAAAATGAAAGGATAAATGCAAAATAATAGGAACCTTTCCCCTCTTTTTCTAGATTCGTAGATTTTCATTCAGCTGCATCTACCTGTTCCCCATCACGTGCCTCTCTGCTTACAGGACGTCTCGGCCTTCGTAATGGCGTCACCCATAATTTCGCTGTGTCTTCAGTGGCAGGCCTTCCATTGAACGAGACGATATTGGCAGAAGTTCTGAAAGAAGCTGGTTACCTCACCGCTATGATAGGTAATTTAAACTACCCCAGAAAGAAAACTTAAATTGGTTCTTTTAATAGCTGGATTATATGCTAGTCTATGATCAAAATGAAGATTTGATTAATTGCTGGAAAAGAGATAATACCAGTAAGCTATTTCAGTTGGAAATGTGCATAGAAGGCCAGAATTTCCACAGGTGATTAGGTAATATTTGCCATACTATAAAATACCTTTGCAGCAGAAGTCATCTTGGGAAATGCATGTTGTTGCTTTTCTCTTTTTTTTACATCATCTGGGTTTAATTCTCAAAGAAGCACCAGCCCCTTGATTGCAAAGGGTATCCCAAGGTATTCTGGTTTGGCATGAGCGTGCCCAAAGACTCACTGAGATAGCCAGGAAACCCAGCAGCATTGCTGAATTTTTTGCATACTGCATCTTCTCTGTGGATAGGACAATTCCTAGTAGATTTTCTTCCAAACATAGTTTGCTATCACTGTCTCAGAAATCTTTGTATTTGGCAATTTACCCCTAAGGTTTCCTCCAGGTTCTTAGTGAGGTTCCTCTCCCAATAAATGTAAGCTTTTTAAAGATTTGTTGAATTTTCTGCTTTCTCTTTGTTGCTGGTTTACCTTGCCCTTTTAATTATGGGTTAGTTTGCATGTTTTTGTAAGCCATTTGACACTATTCACAACAGAAGATGAGGTACCTTTCTCATGCTATATGCAAACTAGCCTTAAGACTCACCTTTATTGCATAAGCATTTGGGATCATGGAAAGTCACTGGATTCAGAACATTTGAGTGCTGAGAGAGAAAGATGGACTTTTCCTAGGCTGCAAATTGGTAGAGTAATTCAAGATGTAATGAAAATGAATCATTTGTAGGTCTTGGTTTTATGCTGAGAATGGGGTTGTTTTTCTCCTGTGTTTATGATAGGAAAGGATAATGGCTGGATATTTTCTGATTGGGATTCCTTAGCTCAAAGTTCTTACGCAATTTTATTTATTTGTCCTGCCTTTATTGCTTCTACAAATATCTCAAAGTGGCAAACATATCCAATACACCTTCCTCTTTGTATTTTCCCGCAACAACAACCCTGTGACGTGAGTTGGGCTGAGAAAAAAGATGACTGGCCCAAAGTCAACCAAGCTAGCTTTCATGACTAAGGTGGGACTTGAATTCATAGTCACCTGCTTTCTAGTCTGTTGCCTTAACATTAAAACTGGCTTTTTTATCACAAATTTTATCATAAAATGGAACTTGTTTTTTAATATTAGCTAGACTCAGTGATTCTGATGAGTCAGGATATCATGGTTTGTGAATTTTGATCCTGTCCTCACTTTCTCAGCTAACTGCCCAAAGCTAAAGTAGCCAATATTAAATGTTTTTTTCATGGTCACTATTTTGCATTGACACATTTTAAGTACTGATACTTTTCTGTTCCACATCACTTCTTTATAGGGAAATGGCACTTGGGACATCATGGCTCTTTCCACCCCAGCTTTCGTGGTAAGACTTCTATACTTATTTCCTCCTACTAAAATGCCAAAGTTGTTCTAGTTGAAATTGCAGTTTCATAAAAGTGAATGCTTTGAGGTACATACCTTCCACATAGATAACTAGGATATTCTGGATAGAAAGCAGGTTTGACAATGTAACTTTTCTTAACCTGCTAGTTTTTGTATGGATAATAGACTTGCTTTTATACAAGGAAGCATTTTAATCTTATAAGGCCCAGGACCACAACAAAGCAAATATATAGATACATAGATATGTAGATTTATAATGCTGTAAACTCCAGATAAGCTCTTAATTTTCATCAGCGTTGATATTTCATCTAAAATCCTTCTTTGACAGCAGATGTATTAACTGAATCCACATTATGCTACCTGTGATTTACCTAAAAATCATTTATGAAATAAATCTTAGTTGGCTAGGTTCATACAGCAGGATTAGCCTTAAATCCAGTCTGCACTGGATAACCTTTTGGTAGGTTTGAGTCTATAGTGGTTTGAGTGACAATGCAAAATAAACTGAGTCATCTTATACATGTGATTTTTTCCCCCAGAATGGTTGTTTTTTCTTCCTTTTTAAAAATTGTATTAAAACTATTGAGGACTTACACTACAGTTTTCTTCCTTAAATTAGCAAAAAAAATTGCCACCAGTGGCAATTTAAGTCAGGACTCAAGTGGGGGCAGATATGTGTATTGGGCTCTGCTTGGAGCCTTAGGCTATAGATTGCTCAACTGTTGGCTGCAACAACTGTTGGCTGGCAACACACAATGTACTAAGCCAAAATGAAATAGGCCACTTAATGCAATGTATTCAGTGGTTTTATTTTTCTCAGTCTAATAGCTTTTTAAAAATTCCACATTTGTAAACTATTGGGAAGGGGGAGAAAGATAAAAGAGTCAGGTAATCTGTATACTATTAAAATTCTCCTGCTGCTTGTCTGCTTGTTACCTTCATTTAGCCCAAATGACAAACATTTTTGAATCAAGGTACCTCAAACTTGCTAGGTTAAAGAATCGGTATAGAATTCACGATCCATTTACTCCTGTGTAATTCAAATTTGAAAAAAAAAACTTCACACCAGTTGTATTCCCAAAACTGTGGACATAGCAGCAATGCTGCAGTTACTGAGGTCACATGATTGTGATTTCCAACACTTTCTGCCAGCTTCCCCAAAGCAAAATCAATGGAGAAACCAGCAGGAAGTCAGAAGTTGCTCTCATTCCCACTGCTTTTTTGCCTGCCTGTGGACTTTCTATTTCTCTGTTTAGGTAAAGAAATATCTCGGAAATATTGACCTTATGGGTCCTGGGTTGTTTAGTGTAAAATGCATTTGTCCTGTACACATTCTGGTGAGAGAGAACTGCTCTCTCACCAGACTAAACCTCTGGTGCCAGTGACCAACCCAGACTGGGTCCTGCAACATTATCCTGGGTCATGCATATTTTCCTTCATTTGTCCAGTACAGTTGTAACAATCCAATAATGACCCAATGGCTCATGGGCTGTCTACTGCATATTAATAACAGAGCTGTGGTGGCGCAGTGGTTAGAATGGAGAATTGCAGGCTAATTCTGTCAACTGCCAGCAGTTCAGTTGTCAGGTTTCCAAGTGATGAAATCACCGGCTCAAAGTTTGTTTGTTTGTTTGTTTGTTTGTTTATTTATTTATTTATTTATTTATTGTTTGGACTTATATGCCGCCCTATATCCCGAAGGACTCAGGGCGGCTCACATCATAAAAATACACAATACAAAATTTAAAAAGTTATTTAAGAAGTTATTAAACCAAAGCCAAACAATCTCTAAAACCCACAAAAACACTAAATCTAAAATGAATACCCCCCCCCCTCAGTCCAGGCCAGCTTGTTGGAAAAGCCAGGTCTTCAGGTCGCGGCGGAAGGAACGGAGGTCAGGGGCCAACCACAGCTCCAAGGGCAACTGATTCCACAGGGTGGGTGCTCCCACAGAGAAGGCCCTAACCCGGGGGTCGCCAGCTGACACTGTCTAGCCGATGGCACCCCAAGGAGGCCTGCCTGTGGGAGCATACAGGGTGATGGGCAGTTGATGCTGGCAAGAGACGTTCCCGCAAGTACCACGGCCCCAAGCCATGTAGGGCTTTATAGGTGATTACCAGCAGCTTGAATCTCACCCGGAGGGCAACCGGCAACCAATGCAGTTCGCACAGGATGGGTGTAATATGGGAGTATCGGGATACTCCCATCACAACCCGCGCGGCCACATTCTGCACCAGTTGAAGCCTCTGCATGGTCCACAAGGGCAGCCCCATATAGAGAGCATTGCAGTAGTCAACTCGGGAGGTAACGAGCACATGAGTAACCGCTCCAGATAGGGGCGCAACTGGTGCACCAGGCGAACCTGGGCAAATGCCCCCCTGGTCACGGCTCCCACCTGCTCCTCCAAACTGAGCCATGCATCCTGGAGGACACCCAAGTTGCGCACCCTATCCATGGGGGGCAACACCTCTCCTCCCATGTCTAACGATGGAACATCCTGGATCATCCGGGATGCTGGTACGCACAGCCACTCGGTCTTGGTCGGGTTGAGCCGGAGCCTGTTCCTTCCCATCCAGATCCACACCGCCTCCAGGCAACGGGACATCACGGCGAGGGCATCACTGAGTTGGTTTGGGGTGGAGATAAAGAGCTGGGTATCATCAGCATACTGATGATACCTCACCCCAAAACCACGGATGATCTTACCCAGTGGCTTCATATAGATGTTGAACAGGAGGGAGAGGGACCGACCCTGGGGCACCCCAAAATGAGGGACCTCGGGGTCAACCTCTGTCCTCCTGCCAGCACCAATTGCGAATGACCCGAGAGGTAGGAGGAGAACCACCGCAAAACGGTGCCTCCCACCCCAACCCCCGCAATAAGATACCATGGTCGATGGTATCAAAAGCCGCTGAGAGGTCTAATAGGACTAGGACCGAGGACTGCCCCCTGTCCCGAGCCCTCCAGAGATCATCCACCAGCATTACCAATGCCTTAGTCTTCCTTCCTTCCTTCCTAGATTGGTAAAATGAGGACCCAGGTTGTTGGGGCAATATGCTGACTCTATAAACTGCTTAGATGAGGGCTGTAAAGCACTATGAAGCAGTATATAAGTCTATTGCTATTACAGTGTTCCTTCTGGCAATAATAAACCTAATCCTGCTTAGGACTCTTAAATAACTAATAGAACCATGAGTTCACAGTCAGTGCCTGAATGTTGACGTGTATTCTACTGAGTCCTTGCAGTTGGGTTGCCACAGACATGTATTCCATTTCAGATAAGACTGATCCTGAGATAACCAGACATTTCTTCATCTTCTGTCTTTTTGTTTCTAGGTTTTGATTTTTATTTTGGGATACCATATAGCCCTGATATGGGCTGTACTGACACTCCAGGTTATAACCTCCCTCCCTGCCCGGCTTGTCCCAGATGCTCCACAACAGTCAGGTATGTTTATTTATGGTTTATGAATTTATATCCCAGCATAATCTAGTGACTTGGCAGCTCACAGAGTATCATGAAACATGAAAACATTCATAGTATGTTTTGGAATTTCAATTCAAGCACTAAGTCAGAAAATCCAAGCGCAATAAAGATCTAACCAAATTAAAAATAAAAATGATAAAAAGGATGGTACAGGATGTAACATAATTGGAACATCTTTCAAAATATCTCAATGTTTAACATCTTCCTGAAAACTCTCAAGGTATGGACTGGCCTGATTTCCATGAAATAGTTCCAATGGTGCTACCTCTGAGAAGCAGGGCCTTCTATGTTTTCCCTCATTCTGTGAAAAGAAAAAAATGTGTAACAGGGATGCTGTGAAGGTTATAAATGATGGCGATAATTGTAAAGTTATTTTCAACACCATTGTAATTTTGAATACCTCTGAATAGGGCAATTGGTAAGCGAGAACTGTAGTAGGTTGGGTTCATTTAGATTGAAGGAGGTAGTCCTGCAACTTCCAAATCCCAAGCTATGTTAAGCCTAATTATCCTTTCAGAGCAGTTTGTGATAGTTTGAAACTTTGTCATTTGTGTTCCACCCTATATTTTTCAGTTTGGATAGAGGCTGATTACATTTGCTCTATCCCAGAGCAAATGTAACCATGGCTCTGTTTTTTAGCTGATTTTGTTGACCAAAGACTATGGGACTACCAAAATAAATAATATTTTTAGAGCCCACTTTTGTATTAATCTCTCATTCCATACTCAAGATCTTATGATTTTTTTTTCAGTAAACATCAGAAAAACTGCTATCCTGAAATTGCACTTCCTCTTTTTGAAAACCTTACAATTGTCCAACAGCCTGTAAACTTAACTACCTTAGCTGCGAAGTTTACAGAAAAAGTTATTCATTTCATCCATTATGCCAGGTAAGAAAATCTCCATGAACATTGATCTTCCTTCAGTAAAATAGCAATGGGTTGGCATTGTATAAATTACCCTGCACTCTAACTTTATACATCTGTCCTTCTCTCTCGTGAAGCTCCAAGGAAAAGATTGGAATTTTTCCCTTCCATTGTAAAATCCTCGCTAAACAATCTTAAATTGGGATCAGAATGTCCATTGGTAAATGAAGCGGTTGTTAGGCAAAGCTTCACATGACTACTCCACTTAGCAATGGCAGTTCCATTAGTCCTGTTATGATATGTGCAGAGTAACCCTTGTATAACAAGGATATGCACATGGAAACGTTTATGAGAACAGTTATGAATAAATATACAGCCACACAGAATTAAATTAAGTTGTATTAATGTTTACTTAAAGAAATAGCACAGTCCAATAAACAGTAAACATGTCATACATGTTTTTAACAGTCCGAAATATCCAGTTATAAAGTCTTCTTACTGGTTTCACGTCTTTTTCAGCAGTCAAATATCAAACCATAATACAACAGATAACCTTCGATATCAACAGACTATCAAAGTAAACAGGGTTAGTCAGTATCGGTCCGTAGTCAGTCAGTATTATTATCAAGAGAGATCATCAGTGAGAAAGAGAATTAAACCATGATCTATAGCTCCCTCTTATGGCAACGTGCAGCATCATCAACCAACCAGAACATAGTATAATACATTACAGTATTTTTCCTTAAAGCTACAAACATATATATTTGTGGGTTATATATTGTCAACCCAACTACATTGTGTACATATACATAACAAGTCACAGTCAAACTGCTGCTGGCCTGGGATCCAGGTGCTGGGTAGGGTGCAGGGTTCAGAAGCATGTGGCAAACACAGCAAGGGCAGAATCACGTCAGTCAAAAGGAGTTTGCTGGACCCAGCTAGGAAAGAAGTAATTGAATAGGATGGGTTGCTGAGCAAGGGCAAGAGTGAAGACGGTGGCTCTCTGGATGAAGATGGAGACTGTTCAGGGTGGATGCAGAAGACGTGGAAGTGGGACGAGAGCTGCCCAGAGGCCCATATTCTGCAGCTTGCATTGGAAAGGGATGATAATCAAAATGTGCCAAATAAATACATTCAAAACACGTTGAGAAGGGGGAAATGTTAGAAGAAAGCCAGTTTTATTGTGGTTCCTGATCCCATAGTCTTACTAGTTGCATTTTCCAGAGAGCAGAAACAATCCAGACCTTGTAAATGATTACTGTAAATAAGTAATGATAAAGATAGCTCCAGGTCAACCAAAACAAAATGAACTGACAGGGATGGAAATCATGTGTATACTTATTTAGAGACTGTTGATAAACAACAAAAGCAGCTTTTACAGTACTAAATATAATTGATTTGAAATCATGTCCTAAAAAAAGACTTTATAAATAAAGAAATATTTTTATATAAATAGTTATAAAAAGAATAATATGCCAAAATGTGTTCTGGTTTTTAGAACACTAAAAAACATGTCAATCAGTACAAACAA
Source organism: Naja naja (assembly GCA_009733165.1). Classification (NCBI taxonomy): domain Eukaryota; kingdom Metazoa; phylum Chordata; class Lepidosauria; order Squamata; family Elapidae; genus Naja; species Naja naja. Next base: position 148,353,964 of record CM019149.1, on the reverse strand, counting down.
TCTATATTTATGAAGGGAAGGACCAAAAAGCCCAGGACTTCTAAGAAATGCTTGGAGCTTTACAGTCTTTATGAATGGGTGTCTTCAGAATTGCAACATGTTTGTTCAAACTTACTAAATCATGTGAGTCTTATTATAATATTTTGGATACATTGCATAACTGGCTAATTTGAGAATCTTACATAGAGACTCTAAGCAATTCTGTTATTTAGCAAACTATTGACAAATAGTTTTGTTTGATTTACATTTGACTATTTTGATTGTTCAGATTCATTGAATTATATATTACAGCACTTTGATATATTAATATTGCCTCTATCTGCAATAAATATGGATCAGTGGTGGGATTCAAAAATTTTACTACCAGTTCTATGGGCATGACTTGGTGGGCGTGGTTTGTGGGAATGGCAGAGGAAGGATACTGAAAAATCTCCATTCCCTCCCCACTCTACTAACCTGATTTCCAACTCTGTTCTCCTGTGCAGAGCAACAAAAGAAGACACAGACGATCAGCTGGGACTCGGGAGGTAGAGAATAGATGGGGGCGGGCCAATCAGAGGTGGCATTTGCCAGTTCTCCGAACTACTCAAAATTTCCATTATCGGCTCTCCAGAACTGGTCAGAACCTGCTGAATACCACCTCTGATATAGATTCATAATACTGTAGACTTCCAAGTACAGGAATCCATTTAATTATTGGTTGAAAACTTTCAGTTAAGGGAAATGTTTGGCTGCTCCTGATGTCCAGCTGAAATATGTTTTCCTTAACACAAACCCCTTTATTCTTTACTCTAAAACAACAGAGAAAGACCTAAATCTTCTGGGTTACAATCTTGACGAACAGTATCATATTCATCCTGTGTAGTTTTTTTGCCTCAAGGAAAACAGTTCCGTCAGTCTCTTTTCATGAGAGTTAATTTCTACTCTTCAGATTATTCCTCTTGTACGTATTCTAGTTTCTCTGGATATTGTAAGGTGTGATGCCCAGAACTAGATACAGTATTTGAGATAGGACTGAACTTTGCAAATTATTGTGCAACTATTACTTGTGATTTACTTGGAAAGATGCATTTGCCTTGGCAACTACATTATATTACTGATTCATATTTAGATAGTAATATTCCAGATCCTTTTCATGTGTACTGATTTCCTTTTCTTAATTGAATTTATTTATTTCAAGTAAGTTTCCACCTGCTGCTTCCAGATCACTTGTTTAACCTGTCAAGATCCTTTTGATTATTCTATTTCCTCTTCCATCTTGATAACATTTCGCATACCAGATCATTCAGATCATTATTAAGAAATATTAAATTGCTGAGAACTGAATACTATTGCATCACATTTATTACCTTACTCTAGTAGTTCATGAATTTTCTTGAGCAGTTTTTAAGCCAGCTATGCACCACGTGCAGACATACCATCTGGCCCATATTTAATTAGCTTGTTAATCAGAATGTATTTTAGTGTTCTAAAAACCAGGATTTTCCCTGATCCCACTAAGAAGGTTGGATAATAATACCAGGTAGGGCTTAGAAAGAGAGAGCCCCATTCCTAAAAATCTATTCCTAGAGTGAAACTCAGTGTTTTTGTTTTTATTTGATTTTCCTACTTGATTTGAGAACAAGGACAATCTTTTATAAGGCCTAGTTCTGAAGTCTGGGAATTTTTTGTTTTGTCAAAAATAGCATGAATAGAATAAGGCCTCTTCTGGTTCCAGACAGAGGAATATAGCCTATATTTGACATCAGTGGGAATGGCATTGATCATTCCTATATACTAAAAAAACAACAACCAATCCATCCATACTGATGTATTTTGGTACTAAGCTTGCCTTGTTAATATGCAAAATTCAACTTTCAGTCTTATCAGAGGTGGTAACAGAAAGTTGGTGCAGAAGACTATTTTATTTTAACTTCAGTAGAACTGAAGTTCTAGTTGTTTGTGTAGCACAGAACTTTGATCTGATTCCAAAAAATGTCATTCAGAGTATATAGAAATGCAAATCAGCATGCATCTGCAACTTTAAAGCAGCTACATTTTTCCTCAGGATTACTATCAGGAGTTGCATACAGGTGCTATATTTATGCTGAAGTCCTGCTTGGTTATATGCAAACAACTGCACAGCATATTAAAAAAATCAGTTAACAAGACTCTACTGGAATTGGATTATGTATCCAAGATATTTTCACATAACAACTTCAAAAACCTGGAAAGCTGCCAATGAACATTTGAAAGTTTCTGACTGATTTTACCATTATTTTAGTTTTGTATTTCAGCACAATTTGTACTCATAGAAGATCAAGGAACTGCACACTTTACTGGGGTTAATGAAAAAGCTTTCCTTTTAATGAATCTGGGTTATCTTTAATTGTGTATTAGGACTGGATCGAACCGGTTAATCTCTTATGCAAGCAGTTGAAATTAATCCAGGAGAAAATTCATTTGGGTGGACAAGTTGATACCTTAAAACAGCTTTATATGCTTATATTTATACTTTCTTTTTTAAAAATCCTTTTTGTTCTTAGCTTTGAGCAGACTGTGAGTTCTTGAGACCTATGTGGGAGGTTTCTTTTATTATTACTACTAACTTAGAATGCTCCTGGTAATAAAGAAGAAACAGTTGCCATAGATAAAAGAGAAAAGATTCCTAAATGGAGTAATTGATAATACCTCCAACTTCATATGTCACTGAGTGTCCCCATAACCAATATCTTTCTCACCTGCAATTATAAGCGGCAACCAAGTTCCTACCTAAATAACAGTAAAACAATTTCTACTATAACACCTTCATTCTATTTAGAAGCATCAATGCTTTCTTTTTTATGTGATAATCAACTAAGGCAAATTTACTGCTGTCTCGTTCCAATATTCCTAGGAAGTTCTAAAGACTAAAGCTGAAATAATATACATTAAAAGTTATTGTTTCCTCAGCTTCCTTGAAACTGAATTTCTCAGTATGGTTGTTGTATGAATATAATATTTATAAAGGACTTTCTTTTTTTACTCAAGTTGGTTGATTTTCTTCAGTAGAGTCCACTGAAGGAAAAAACTATTTGAGATGATAACAGACAATTTCTCATTTCTTATGTCTTTCAAATGCTACAACAAAATCACAGTTGTGATATTGCTCATAATAACAATATTCTAATTATAGTATCTGCTGTACATCTCTAGTTTTGGGTCAACATAAATTTATCAAGACAGGAAGCAATAACAAAAATAACTAACTAAAAAAAAGATCGACACTCATAAGTTGTTTTTCTTTTTCTTTTTAAATAGATTATATTTAACAAAGCAAATTATTCAAATTTTGTTGTGAATATAGCTGCCAGGTTCATAAAATTGAAGGTGAGTGGGTGGTGGAAGGAGGTACTAGAACTGTGATGGCAAACCTACGGCACACATGCCGGAAGTGGCATGCAGAGTCATTTCTGCCGGCACTCAAGCCATTGTCCAGAACTGATCCACTGCGCATGTGCGCGCTCCTCACCAGCCAGCTGATTGTCAGGTATCTGAGAGAGAAATGAGGGAGTTTAGATCTGGATTTGTACATCTTGTCGATCCATTCTTTGTTTTGATCGATTGAATATGTGCTATCAAGTCATTTTCGACTCTGAGTAGCAACCACATAGATTTCCTTCATGGTGATCTGTCCAAAACCTGGGTCTTCTAATGGTACACCTCTTAGCACTGAAACTGTGGCATCCATCCGCCTTACTATTGGTCATCCTTTTCTTATCTTTCCTTCCACCTTTTCTAACGTTGGACCATTTTCAGAGAGGTTTTCCCATTCTTTGTTTATCCTGAATTTATTGATTAATCAATTAATGAGAAGTGAGCAAAAGTCTAGCAGCTCTAAGTTTTAGTGGGTATTAAGGATTCAGAGAGTATGTGAGCAAAGGAGAGTTTGACACAGTGCATGGGAAAAGTAGCTCACAAAATGGCACCTGAACAAAAATCAAGGGTCTTTCTTCATTAACCCTGAGGAGAAAAAGTGGTGCGCTTGCATTTAATTCAGGATTAGTAACTCAGAAATTGCTAAGTTTCAAGAAAACTTTTAGCCAGAAAGTCACACTGGTAGCATTGTCTGTGGGAGGAATAAAAACAGACAAGATGGTGGAATTGGTATTGCAATTGTATTGTATTAGCCTTACTCTATGTATAAAAGGAGCTTCCCGCCATCTTGCCTTTTTTGACCCTCACCCCCTCTTTCACAGATGCCACTGAACTTTGAAGAGGAACAAAATAAAATAACAATGGTGACGTTTAAGATCACACTGTAAACTTATCATCCTATAAGTAAACAGTACAGGTAGTCCTCGACTTAACATCAGTTCATTTAGTGTCCATTCAAAGACATTTGGCCCTGACTTATGACTGTTTTTCACACAGCAACCCCATGGTCACATGATCAAAATTCAGATGCTTGGCAACTGATTCATATCTATGACCATTGCAGTGTGCTGGGGTCATGTAATCACCTTTTGCAACCTTCTGACAAACAAAATCAATGGGGAAACCAGATTCATTTAATAACTGTGTTACTAATTGAACAACTACAGTGATTAATTTAACAACTGTGTCAAGAAAGATTGCAAAATGGGGCAAATTCAGTTAACAACTTTTTCACTTAGCAACAAAAATTTTGGGCATAAGTCAAGAAGTGAACAAATTGTACTTCCAAAACAAGCAAGCCTTGTAATGCAATAGTTTATTTCTCTTAATCCTTTATCAGCTCATGTATTCTCAATTGCTAGTGTCTGTGGAAAATGACTTAAGTCTTGAGGTTAACTTTTTATTGGAGCTGTCCAGAGTTGCTTAAAAGATCAGTGGTTATATAAATGTAATAAATAAATAATAAACAAAGTAACAGCCACCGCTTCTTACATTGCAGCAGGCAGTGACTGTGATCTGTGCTCAAAGTGATGAAACATACATACCAGTAGATGTGGGTGCTCTAAACTCAATAGTATCTGAAGAGCTGCAGTGTTCTTAATGGAGTTGAGTTTTTGAATTGGTGCAGATATTTAAAGAATATTATGAACCCTGCTTGAAATAGAATTCTATTCCGTAATTATTCCCTCAAAAGATTTCTCAGCTTTATTCCTAGCCCACTTGTGCTTCCCACACTTCATATCCTTTCCCAAATATAACCATACTAAGATTTCCTAAGAAGAAAAGGAAGGAAAGAAAGATTTATACTTTTGTAGCTCTTAAAGGGCTTGGAGGTTAAGGAAGTTGTTAACTTCCAAGAAGGTCAAGAAAATCTTGATCAGTCTGTTTTTCTCTCTTTCTTTCTTTGTCCCCCTCCCCTCTTTCTCTTTCTTTCTTTCTTACTCAAAAATATAACATTCCCTGTCTGTCCTACAGAATGAGATCAACTGGGGAGCAATGTTAACATTTCAGTACAAGTTAATTAATATTTCCTGACCTGGCAATTAAATATAAACCTTTGCAAGGTTAACAATTTTTCTAATACATTTCAGTGACCCAAAATTTTGTGAGTGAGCAGTAAGAATGGACCACATCATTCAACTATTTCTCAAAACCCAGGAACAATAAAAATAGAGGAACGTTCAACCTTCTTATTCAATCTTTGACCGCAAAATTACAACATTATGAGGCCTTGGGGGATTTCTGCAAGTTGGAGTAATAGCACTACTACTGTATGATAGACATCTTGCTGGGAAGAATAAATTCCTGCTTCTTTCATCTACTCTGCCTGGGGGCTGCTAACATCAGGCACCATTTTGCTGATGCAACCGCTAGATAATGCCCATTGACTTCTATTTTAAAATATGTATGTATTTATAAAAATGGAAAATTTTAGACAGTTCAGATCATTAAAGCCTGCAAGATACCTGTTCTATGAGCTCTAGTGTAATTTCAGCTATTTTTATGCATTGTTTTAACATCTGCAGCATTGTGCAAAACTGCCTTAATGCCCACTGCCAGAAAAACTTCCTGATCTATATATTTTATGTAGAAAGGACATAGCAACAGCCTGTGACTGCTTTTTACTGGTTTTTAAAAATGTGCATGCTTTAATTGTATACTGAAGAAGGGCTGTCATTAGGAAGTCTTCCAAACTTTTTCCTAGAGTTCTTCTCTGGTGATATAGAAATCAGTGAGGTGAATTCCAGAAGTTACACGTGATATGGGGTTATAGAAATGCTGATATTTATTTATAAAATTTATAGGCCACCCATTTTACCCCAAGGTAATTCAAGGTATAGTTAAAGAATAAAAAAGAGGGAGGGAACTACTATAGGATGGTAATTCTGTTTTTTTATTTTCTTTTTTAAGCTTTCCTTTGATTCTCTATACTTTTATTCTATTTAAAATTCTAATAAAAAATAAAAAGAAACAAAGGTGTGGGTCAAAGCTCCCTGGATCAAAGTATGGATCAATCTTTTTGGTTAAGAAGATTGGGGAAGAAAGTGACATTGTACAACTCTTGCTTCAGTCTCTGTGAAAGAGACCAAACAGGAGTGGTGCTGAAAGAAACTGTTCCTGTGTGTTGTTTCAGGGAAATGAAAAGTGATGACAAATATCAGTGCAAGAGGGGAAAATTATTCCTGTCAGCTTTTTTTTAACCAGTTGCTCAACTGGGTGGAGGCTTATGTTACAAAGTGATTCTCAAAGCTGTGAGATGACAACAGAGAACGAACAATGCAAACAGAAGAATCCCATAAAATGCTAAAACAAGCTGTTTTTCCATTCATCCCAGGAAAAAGTAGCAGCAGTTCCAGCCTTTGGTTTCCCAGTATTTGTTAGGTCAAGTATGATGTCGTAGACATCATTTGATCCAACTTGTATAGCCAAGATAGAATTTTGTAACAGCCAATTGGAAAATTATCAAGCATGGAAGGAAAAGGGAAATTATTAAATACGGAGAGAATAAAGGCATTAACTGTATTTAATTTTAATTAAACATTAATCCAATTTTGTTTTTGCCTATCACTGCTCAATTCCAAGCCATGGTTCCTCAACATATAAAAGGAAAATCTAGCTTTGACTTCTAAAATTTTGCACATATCTGCTTTAATGTATCTTCTAATTAAATGTGAATTAACAATATTTTCTTCCTGAGGAAAATGCAAAAATTTCCTTATCTCCAGTTTACAGTTATACTTTTATAAATTTGTATTACTGTAATCGCTGTCATTTTTTAATATGTAAGTTGCTTGGAATCACATGATTACCTCCTTATGAATAAATGCATGCAAGGAAAGCTGATATGAACAGGTTTAGGAAATGAGATAAATGAAAGTTTGGTAGGAAAGGAGATTTGCTTAAGAAGCCAAAGAAAAGAAAATACAAAGGTAGAGGCAGTCTTCGACTTATGACCACAATTGATCCCAAAATTTATGTTGCTAAGCAAGACAGTTGTCAAGTGAATTGCACTTGATTTTGCTACCTTTCTTTGCCACATTTGTTAAGCAAATCACTGAAGTTGTTAAATGAATTGTGCAGTTGATAAACAAACCTGATTTCCCCCATTTTATTTATTTTATTTATTTGTTTTGACTTGTATGCCACCACTCTCCAGAAAGGACTCGGGGCGGCTCACAGATAAAAACACAGAACAATAAATTAGTTAAAAAGAAATTAAACTAAACAAGCCAAAATACTGGCTTGTTGGAAGCCAGCTGGGAAGATTATAAATTGTGATCACCTGGGACTCTGCAACTGTCAATAAATACAGTCTGGTTGCCAAATGCCTGCATTTTGATCACATGACCACAAGGATGCTACAACAGTCTTAAGTGTGGAAACTGGTCATAAGTCACTTTTTCAATGCCTTTGTAACTGTGAATGATCACTAAATGAATGGTTGTAAGTCAAGGACTACCTGTACAACTGTTGGAATTTTAGTCCGTTGCTGTGTGAGACTAGTTTACCACTAGTAATGGTAGGTGTAATAATTCTGAGCAAGAATGTTGCTCCTTCACATAATTTAACTGTTGCAAACCTTTATTTTATTTCATTTTCCAGCCAGAAAGGCTTTCCTTTCTTCTTATATCTTGCTCTGGCTCATATGCATGTGCCTTTGGTTTTGTCTGAGGCATCTTGGAATCCATCTTGCCAAGATCCCTATGGAACCTACTTGAAGGAAATGGATGCCTTGGTGGGACAGATCAAGGATGCAGTTGACAGCACAGCAAAGGAAGATACATTCCTCTGGTTTACAGGTGAAATCCACAAGTCTTAAAGTTGCCAAGTTTGGGGATCCCTGTCCTAGAGACTTATTTTGTCATATACTCAATCGGTTCTAAGAGCTTTAGAGACAAAAAAGATGGAGATTGATTCAGGAAGGCCTCCTTTTGAAGGATCAGCTGGTAGCTCCTGCCCTCCAAATGAATCTCTGCTAATAAAAATGTTGTACCCTTAGGAATTCATGGAACAAATTTAAAAGTTGCTGCGGTAGAATGGAGGAATATTTGTGTGTGTGCTCGTACTTGCCGTACTTGAAGGAGCTTAAACAACTTTATCCACTGCTAGATTTAGTCATAAACGATCAGAAATGGTTTTTAAACCAGTGGGACATCCAGTTGGATAACAACGCTTGTTATTAATGTTCAGATGGATGTACTGGAACTATAATTTTTTAAAATAAATTTTTTATTTTATTTTTAATACAAACAATCCATCTTCCATTAACTGGTGTGTCATCTGGGTACAAATAACTTGTGCAATAACTAGAGTTTACAGCCTTATTCATTACATCAATATTAATTCTCTTAATGCTGATATACATAATATATCTAATTATTATAACAACCCTCATCTTAATGTATTTAATTCTATTAACATATTTTCTATATTTCACTAATCTTTTGTTTCTAACTTTCATATTTATTCTCTAGCCATCGAGAAAATAGTTTTCATATCATATAATATTCAGTTTATTCCTTCTCTTTAATTGCAAGTGTTAACTATTCATTTCTGCACATTCTAATATTTTCCTGATCACACTCTCATCAGTAGGAATGGAACTATCTGACTGGCAGGGCCAGTCAGAGGTGGTATTTGCTGGTTCTCCGAAGTACTCAAAATTTCCGCTACTGGTTCTCCAGAACTGGTCAGAACCTGCTGAATACCACCTCTGATGAGTTGCCCTGAGTCTTCTACTTAAGGAACTGGGCAATGCCTCTTCCTTTTAACTTCAATAATCATCCAGTGTCACATGGTCTTGGATAACCCATCATGTCTTGAATTCTATTGAGTAAACTTATTTTCTCCACACAGCTGGGCTCCTATCTGAAAAGAGAATCAGCACACAAGTTCTGCTTTTATAAATGCTTTTTTGTTTTTCTATAATAAACCAGAGCAAGGGTTTCAGATTCAGTGTAAATTTGAGTAACTGATTGAGGGCATAGCATACAGTTCTGTTCTCCTTTGAATCTTAAGAATATCCTAGCTGCTTCTGAACTTACAACATTTACATAGCTGTAACTGAGTTTTAGCCATGAAGCAGATGAGGTGATACAACCGGCTGGTTCTAGATCAGCTGTGGGCAAACTACGGCCCGGGGGCCAGATCCGGCCCGTTTGGCTGTTCTATCCGGCCCGCAGAGCCGAAAGAGCGGAGGGTCCTCTTGCTCTCCCAGAAGGCTACGTGAAGTAATCTAACTTTGAATTTATATTAGTTCACACAAACATTCCATCCATGCTTTTGTTCCGCCCTCCGGTCCAGTTTAAGAACCCATTGTGGCCCTCGAGTCAAAAAGTTTGCCCACCCCTGTTCTAGATTGTTCTCAAGAAAACCTGTGCGGTATAGGTTAACCTTGGCAGGTATTCTTTCTTGTCACCAGATTTAATGTGGGAGATGAACAGGCTGCCCAATTTAATTACAATTTTAAAGGGGTTTTACACATATCAGTAGCCCGTTTTGAAGTTTGTTCACCATAGGCATTGTTTCCGTGAATGAATTCTTCAATTCTAGCCAAAAACACAAACCTTGTCACCTTTGACTAATAATTAAGCACTTCATTACATAAGAACAAAATAGCCAGTTCCGAAGTCTGCTGTTAATGAGTTGTTTTCTCCCAAGTGGGGGAAGTAAAACGTGGTTCATTAAATTCCAAGGCAAACTCTTATTATTGTTTTGTCTCCCAATCCTTAAGAATTATTCAAGTGGCAAATAGCTTTCCTCCTCACTCAGGAAAAAAGTCTCTCTGCAAGTTGTTTTCCATGTTTTGAGGGGAAAAAATGTCTGTGATTGTCTTGCTTCACAGCCCTGTTTAGATTCCTCTTGAAGGAAAGGGATCCATTTGCTATTCAGTATGGTTTGGCAGCCAGTGTTTCTTTAAAAAAATATACAAATTTTATGAAAGAAATTTTTATTAAACTCATTCACTGTTGTGCATCATCCAGATACACTCTTGTGAGATGGTAAGCCATATAAATATGACAAATATTTTTTAACAAAATAAAATCGATATAAATAATAGAAAAGAAAGAGTGAAAATAAGAATAACGAGTAAGTAGAATAGATGTAAACGTAAATAGAAGAGGAAAAAGAAAAAAATGTTCAGATCAATACTGTAATTTGTCAGCTATAAGTGCTGAGGAAAATAATGAACACAAGAAGGGGCATCCAACTGTACATAATAAAAATTTCCACATTAGTCCTATGTTACTCTGCAGGAGAATATGCCAGTTCTGTTTAGTATGGGTCAAAAACATGCAAAGAAGGAAAAGATGGGAAATGGGTTGAACTAGTAATCATCTGGAAAAAGCCCACACTTGCTGGAGAGGCTGTGAACTCCTGAGTCATTCCAGATCCTAGCCCAGCTCAGGATTTGAAGACTGTATTCTCTCAGCCTCAATAGTCACTTGTAAAGCATCCTTATAAATTAAAATTTCAAGTAGGATACAGGTAGCCTTTGCTATTTATTTTTCCACCAGCCAATAGATTTGTTAGGCCAACTTGATCTTATCCCCATGTTTTGCATAATCACCGTGCTTGTTTGTTGATGTCTGTTCAGTGAAAGTTTAGACTGTTTTGTATCTGCAATCTAAACGTTTATTTTAGAATTGTACCTGCAATGACACACTTTATTTTGATGGGTCAGGGATTTTAACAAAAAAGTGACGGATTTCCTTTGTTTTCTCTGAAAACGTTTTTGAAAATATATTAAAACTCCTGCATTAAGGAGCAGCTGAATCCCTGCAGGGATGGAATTCTGAGATCTTCTATATCCTTTATAATCTTGTACAGTGGTGCTATTCTACTGGTTCGGCCCAGTTCTGGCGTATTGGTAGCGCCAAAGATCAGCTGAGACCGAACTGGTTCTCTCTGATGAGCTGCTGTTGGACCCATCCGCCCGGGCCCCCATACTGATCTTTATTCCCTGCTTTTGAAGCACAGTTGCTTTGCGTGGCATAGCAAATTGCTGCGTGTCAGCTGTTGAAGCTACAGGGATTGCAGGAGGTGAGTGGGAAAGCCTCTGCACGTGCGCAAAGTGTGTGTTTGGCGCACACACAAAATGCGCCCACCAAAGCGCACCCACCGGACCAGTGGTAAACCTCTTTGAAACCCACCACTGATCTTGTACCTTCCTTTCCAGTTTCATATAACCCATTTGATAGCATATGAAAAAGAAGCTTGATGAAGCATGATTGATCATATGTAATTGTTAATATAAATAATAGTCAGTTGAAAGAAATGGGAATTACACTCTTTGGCCCTTCAACCATAACCTGGCTGTAGCTACTCACATTGTTTCCAATGAAAGACACCTTCCTGTTCTGTTTATCAACAAGATCTCCTCTTATCTTTCTAGGGGACAATGGACCGTGGTCTGAGAAGTGTGACTATGCAGGAAGTGTTGGTCCATATACAGGGATGTGGCAAAGAAAAAAAGGTAATGTTGCTTTTTAAAAGTTCTCTTCAGCTTTTCTGAATAGAAAATTTGGGCTTCATTTTCTTTTTTTTTTCTTTTTACATTTTCTTTCTCAATCTGGTAGCTCCTCTTTCTTCTTTTGAAACATGCTTTGCTGGGCACATGGCTGCATGAAATTAAGAGGGCTATCCAGTTTTGCCCCCAGCAGTCATTTATGAAGAACAGTCAGTGTGGGAAAGTTGTCTATGTGATGTTCACTCTTTCAAACATGATAAAGAAATGTTATGTTTAATATTATTAAACATTTAAATTTTATGTAACTTCAAAAATAAATTTTTATGGTTTATAGCCGCTTTTATTTTTGTTCATGCTATTGAGATTTTATTTAACCCTTAGATTATTTTGTCAGCGGCATCAAGTTTGAAATGAAGATCCCATTTTTCATGGTTTCTCACACACTTATTTTTCATGGTTTAAAAATGCTGTCATAATGGAACTTTGCACACTCCTATCAGAACAGGGACTAATGTCCTCTCAGCTCAGACAGCAAAGGAAGAGGGACAGTTATTTTTGCTTATGCAGACAGGAAAGTGCAGCATAAATGCAGATCTTTCCTGGTTTTGTATCTGATACCCTTGGTGTGTATGTCTGTGAGTGAGTACGCATGAACTGATGCCCTTAAAGTCATACTTCCCCAGTTACTGTTTGAGAATAGCAGTAGCTGGCTTTTCCACATCTGTTTCCTGTCCGTTTCCAAATATAGAAGGGAAAAGAAGACTGTGGCAGAACTCCCACAGAGGAAGTCCCAAAGTTTCTTTTCATTGTTTAAAAACTGTTCCGTAGTTTTTAAAAGATTCTATCTTGACACATGGTATCATTTCATTCACGCAAATGAATGTCTCAGATTGGCAGCCCTTGCTTTTCCAAAATAAAACCTATGTCATAAAATGATTAATTCATTTGAGCTTATTGCAAGCCGTTTGCTCCATGAGAAGTCTTTAAAAATAGATTGGGAAAATTCAAAGAGAAATTCCCACAGCATCAAGGTATTGCCTCACTGTGGGTTTTATTATTATTAGGATAATTATTGATGTTTGTAACAGACCAGTGTCTGAGAGAATAGTTCATGTCAGCAGTGAATAAAACTGAAATAGCGGTCGGCTAATTTGCTAGCCTTTTTTATCTGTATATCAATAGCTCTCTGGAGTTTTAGATGTCTTTTCATAAGCTTTTTGACTTGAAGCAATTTTTGAATTAATTGTTTTTAAAACCCAAATAAATTTACAACAGATTGAAATGTTGAATAAAATGCAATATGCAAAATGTATAGCAGTGGCATTCAGCAGGTTGTGACCAGTTCTGGAGGACCGGTAGCAGAAATTTTGAGTAGTTCAGAGAACCAGCAAATACCCCCTCTGACTAGAGAGTTTACAGTATCCTTCCCCTGCCGCGCCCACCAAGGCACGCCCACAGAACCAGTAGTAAAATTTTTGAATCCCACCATTGAAAATGTAGCACGTTGAAATGATGGAAAGGGTTTTAAATGCAGGGGAAATATAACTCCAAAATACTGTCAGCATAAATGCTAGGTGAGTCTCATGGAAAGAATGCAAATTAAAAAAAAATAGAAGGGGAGGAGGAAACTGTATTGATTATCAATCAGAATAGAGCCGGAAGTGACCTTGAAAATCTTCTAGTCCAAACCCCTTCTTTTTCACTACCACCTCAGTCTAAGAAATGTCAACACTCTGTCTTATTATAGCTGTATAATTCAGTTCTTAAACTGTTATCTTTCCTGAAGATGCTAGCTATTTTCCTGCTTTTTTGTACACAAGGATCTAGAAAAAAACGAATCTATTCATAAGAAGCGAGACTTTCATTAAGAAATACTAAAAATATTTCCTTGAGAAAACCCCACCACCACCTATGTCTTGTTGGAATTGAAAGTCTTACATATATATGAAATAATTCTCTACAGCTTCTCAGAGAATCTTGAGAAGTGTTTGGAAAAGAGTGGTGTCTGAAATTGGTCTAGGAACATCTCCTTTGCTGCTAATTTTCCATTTTTGGTTTTTCAGTTTCTCTCCTGTTTCTTTCAAGGGAACATTTTGTTTCTGTCATCTCTCAGATTTTCCCTGGAATCTTTTTGTAATTTGTAATTCGATGCAGTAGAGGACTTGAATAGCCTCCATTGAAATAAATGCCAGAATAAGAATTCTTTCTGTTCCACAAAGACTTGATCCAGAAAATGTCTTTATTCGAGCTGATCGATCTGTCTGTCTGTCTGTCTGTCTGTCTGTCTGTTTATCTATCTATCTACCTACCTACCTACCTACCTACCTACCTATCTAAAAGCGAAAACGCACTCATGCGACATCACAAAATCTCCAGAACTGTAAAGCCTACAAACTTGAAATTTGGCACGTATGTTCCTCTTGGCTTCTAGGTGCTCACTAAGAAAGGATTTTTTTCAAAATGACCATCACAGCATCAGTATTTCCCATATTATTATTAACATGCTCTGATGCTAAGGAGTTCTACTCCCCCTCTCCACCTGAAAATAAATCTCATCCAAATGCAAAACACAAGCAGAGGAGAGGAGTTTCAGTTTTACTTTCACAGCAACAAACAGCTTTACTACAGAACAGTTGACCTAAGCCACGCCCATGCTCCTTGCTGTCTCCTTGTTCACACAGCAAATACTGTTTGAGTTTCCAAACAGCCCTCTGATGCTAAGGAGTTCTACTTCCCCTCCCCACCTGAAAAGAAATCTCTTCCAACTGCAGTTCACCTAAGCCATGCCCAGACTCCCTGCTGTCTCCTTCTTGCTCACACAGCAAATACTGCTTCTGTTTCCCAACAGCCATGAACTCTCTCACACACTGACAGGACACTAACCAGATGAATATCAATGGATGCTGGTAGGCAGAAGCATAATTTCCCCCCTTATTTTCCTCCCCAAAAACTTGCCTGATCACATAGTTTCGTAGCGAAGCATGGGTATCGAGCTAGTATTTGATATTCTTTGTGCTTCAGGACAGTGCATGAAGGAAAGATAGGTCAATTTTTCAATTGACTGCCATTTATTTGAATTCAAGGCATTTGGAGGGGGGAGGGAACTAAATTGAGTTTGTTACCTTTAGCCCACTTTTCAGTGGAGAACCTTTGGATTTGACAAGCAAAACTAGAGTGTATTCGTTGTTAAAACTGAGTCAGTGCTTCCAGTTGTGAGCCCCATAAAACCTTGCTTTTGTTAAGAGAGAAATCAAACAATTTCATGATGGGCATCTGAAAGAAACCAAGCTGGGTGATCTAAATCTTTTTACTCCAGGGAAAAGAACATTTGTAATGAAGGGATATTCCGTCGGGACTCACAAGGCAACAATTTTCCATGTCTGCTAAGGGCACAACAAATAATCATTTTACAATAAAGTTTCCTTCAAGTTGACCTCAGTTACTGGCACAGTTTTGGATTTTTTCATGTATTTATAGTATCATAGCAACACAGAGCAACACTTTTTTTTTACTGTCCCTCGCCTGGGATATCTTGGCAGCTTAGAGGATGAACTTGCCCATCTTAAATTCTGATGCTGCAACATTCTGAGGCCTTTTTACAGCAGCTAAGTACAGGTAGTTCTTGACTTACAACAGTTTGTTTAGTGACTGTTCGAAGTTACAATGGCACTGAAAAAGGGACTTATGACCGTTTTTCACACTTACAAGTGTTGCAGCATCCCTATGACCATGTGATAACAATTCGGATGCTTGGCAACTGATTCATATTTATGACGGTTGCAGTGTTCCAGGGTCACGTGATCATCTCTGGCAACCTTCTGACAAGCCAAGTCAATGGGGAAGCCAGATTCACTTTACAACCGTGTTATTAATTTAACAACTGCAATGATTCACTTAACAACTATGGCAATAAAGGTTGTAAAATGGAGCAAAACTCACTTAACAACTGTCTTTCTTGCTTAGCAATAGAAATGTTAGGCTCAGTTGTGGTCATAATTCATGGACTCCCTGTACAGTACAAATCGAACTAGCCTAAGTAGCAAAGACATATTTTATGGTTTTGTGCCAGGAATAACCTATGAGGAGATGATGATGATGATGATGATAAAGAAACTGCTGTCATTGAAAACAACCATGTCTCATTTCTTAATATAACCATCCCAACAGACAGTGATGTTGACGACACAAAATTGGAAAAGATGACAAAATAACAAGACTTAGAACCAAAGGATCACAAATTTTGGAAAAAATGGCATTGAGGCAGTAGGTGCAAAATACCATGAGTGTTTAGAAAGAAATTGGATTGTCTAAATTTGGAATAATTTACAACCTCCCAATTACTAATAACAGCATAATTGATTATCTCATCCATTATTAGATACAGGTAATCCTCGACTTACGACCATAATTGAGCCCAAAATTTCTGTTGGTAAGTGAGACAGTTGTTAAGTGAGTTCTGTCCCATTTCACAACCTTTCTTGCCACAGTTGTTAAGTGGAACCACTGCAGATGTTAAGTTAGCAACACACTTGTTAAGTGAACCTGGCTTCCCCATTGACTTTGCTTGTCAGAAGGTCTCAAAAAAGGGATCACATGACCCTGGGAAACTGCCACTGTCATAAATATGAGTCAGTTACCAAGTGGCTGAATTTTGATCATGTGACCATGGGGATGCTGCAACGGTTATAAGTGTGAAAAACAGTCATAAGTCACTTTCCAGTGCCTTTGTAACTTTGGTCACTAAACAAATGGTTGTAAATTGAGAGCTACCTGTATTACATTTATGGCTGCAAGCCCTTCAGTAGGGTTCAAATCATGAAGAAGAAAACCAGCCAACATCAGCTATGAAACGTGATAAATAGAAATAGAAAAGCCTCATTCAGGAAACTTTGAGTTGTAGTGACTGGCTTGAATAAAACCTGGGTACTTCTTAGCAGCTTTCTTGGCAATAGTCTGAAGTGATTTGGCATACTGGGCCATGGTGGCAGAGTGGTTAGAGTGCAGTATTACAGGCTACTTCTGCTGATCACCGGCTGCCAGCAGTTTGGCAGATAGAATCTCATTAGGCTCAAAGTTGACTCAGGCTGTCATCCTTCTGAGGTGGGTAAAATGAGGACCCAGATTGTTGTGGGCAGTAGACTGACTCTGTAAACCACTTAGAGAGGGCTGTAAAGCACTGTGAAGCGGTATATAAGTCTAAGTGCTATTGCTATTATCTTTTTCCAAGCCTAACCTTCAGCCCTTGGATTTGTTGGTGGTTTTCCATCCAAGTATTAAACAAATTCAACCCTGATTAATAGCTCAACTCAGAACAGCTAGACATCTCCATCTTAACTGGGGAGTAACAGTCTTGGTGGGAATAACAACAAAAACACTGTTCCTGTAATTGTTATACTTTGCCCTTCCAAAAGCCAGGTTAATCCTCTCAAAATGGTTTCTGGTATACCACTAAACTTCTATTTAAATTTTTGGATTTTGGTTATCATTCCCATCTCCCCATTCCCTATATTCATGGGCTTCCATGTGGGGGAACAAAGCCTGCGAGAGATTTTTGTATGTGCGTGCACATAAGGACAGGACTTTAGTCATAATACATGCCACCACTTGCAAGTTCTATACTTTCCCTTCCACCCTCTGAGACTTGTCGCTATCTGCACTGCATCAAACAACAACAGGCCACCCAGTTCAGGTACTGTAAGTGAGGGCAGATAGGTTGGGTCACACCTCTTTTTTCCAGTACCTCATTACTTGTTCTTCCCTACTTAATATCTGCTGGAGAATTGGCTTTATTGCTGCCCGCATCTATTCTACAAGCATAATCATTAGAGCAAGATCTGTTTGAGAATAATTGACTTTAAAAAAATCTAGATTTATGAGAGAATAGAAGGGGAACTCATCAAATTTACAGGTGGCATTAAGCTGTCAGAAATAGCCAATATCCCAGAAGACAAGCTCAGAATCCAAAAATATCTTGACAGACTTGAAGGTTTTACACTTTAGGCAGGAAAAATCAAAGGTACAAGTACAGATTAGGTGAAACCTGGCTCAAAAACAGTAACAGTGAGAGGGACCTTGGAGTCCTAGTGGACAATCCCTTAAACATGGGCTAGCAGTGTGTGGGAACAGCCAAAAAAGCTAATGCAATCCTTGCTTGTATAAACAGAGGCACAGAATCAAATTCAGGTGAAATGGTAGTACTGCTTTATAAAGCCTTAGTAAGGCCACACCTGGAACACTACGTCCAGTTTTGGTCACCACATTATTTAAAAGATGTTGAGATTTTGGAAAAAGTGCAAAGAAAAGCAACCAAGATGATTAAAGGCCTGGAGATTAAAACATATGAAGAATGATTGTAGGATTTGGCTAGTATAGAGGAAAGGGCTAGGGGTGACATGATAGCAGTACTTCAGGGTTTGAGGGGCTGCCACAAAAAGAAGGGGATCAGCTTATTTTCCAAAGCACCAGAGAACAGGACAAGAAACAAGGGATGGAAACTAATCAAGGAGAGAAGCAATCTGGAATTAAGAAGAAACTTCCAGTGAGGACAATTAACCAGTAGAACAGCTTGCCTTCAGAAGTTGTGGGTGCTTCATCATTAGAGGTTTTCAAGAAGAGACTGGACAACCAATTGTCTGAAATGATATGAAATGTTTGAGCAGGGGGTTGGTTAGGCTAGAAGACCTCCAAGGTCCCTTCCAGCTCTATTCTCAAATGCTAAAAGAAGGGTCTGACTTAAGTTGTCTGTCATTTATCTGAATGCCAGAAGTAAGGTTGTGGTTGCCAAATTTTCAACGGTCTGCTAGGGTTAGACTTTCAATCTGCTTCATGCTGTGAAATGCTATTACAAATTTTTGTATGTCAGGATGCTTTAGAGTTTAGAAGATGTAAGTCCTAGCCAAATTGTTTTGTGCTCTGTTGGACAACCATAGATGAAGAGAAGTGAATGCTTTGGGGGAATGAAGTTTGCCCATTGAGGAGGTGAGCCAAAGACCCTTCAGAGAAAATTGGATTAGTCTGATCTGTTTCCTATATTTCCGTGTAAAGAGGCAAAGGGGAAATTGCCTACAGTGCCAGCAGGAGGGATAATTTTTAAACAAAGCAGTTATGCCAGGTGTATCATTATATAAATGTTTTTGCAGTCTTATTAAGCAGTTTGTGCAATAAACATTTCCAAATCTTGTTACATAAATGGAGTGTAGGCACACCCTGCTTCATCCCCATCTTGACATCTGGACCTGGAAGCAAAGCTGAATTGTCTTGAAATTTGTGAAAAGTATTTTTTCCCCATTCATGTAGATTTGCTGACACAGTTCTTCAAATCTCCAAATCTTAAAAATTGAAAACATTTTAAAGTTTTGATATTCTCTAAAGTTGTTTTTATTGCTTGGGTGGGAACCCTCATGGTTTGGCCTTGTTCTTTCAAAAGGGAGTCACCCTTCCTTAGTCTGATCACTGATTTGTCTAATCCTCCCTAATTCAGCAGCATCTTTCATAATATGCATCTTCAATTCTAGCTTTCCCCACAGCGAACTCTAACGTTATTCTGGAGCTAAACAGTTTTATGTAAATGAATCCACTGACTGGTAAAATTGGGCTGTTATGGGTGTCATTCACCAAGTTATTCTCTGCAGCATCTTGGGTCTACTATGCTTTCTCAAGGGCTCCTAAAAGAATGGCATTTAAATGGGGCAGAAATGGACTTAGCCAAGTGTAAAACTTGCATTCAAAGGTAGCTTGATACATACTATGTCATGCTGTCTCTTTGAAACTATTTCTAGTCTTCAGAAGCTGCCACACAGCAATAGCACTTAGACTTATATACCGCTTCACAGTGCTTTACAGCCCTCTCTAAGTGGTTTACAGAGTCAGCCTATTGCCCCCAACAATCTGGGTCCTCATTTTACCCACCTCTGAAGGATGGAAGGCTGAGTCAACCTTGAGCTGGTGAGAAAATCCAAAAATATCTCAGATACTGAGTAGCCCTTGGGGCCTTGGCTCTTCAGAGGAAAATGAGGCAATACTGAGACATTACACTAATATTCTGTATGTGCAACTATTTTCCTTTTTTTAAAATGTATCATTACATGTCTTAATAGATCCCTTGTCTTTTCCTTCCTATGACATTTTATCTTCTTGTCTGAAAAGGATTACTTTCTTTTACACCCTTACTTTATTATCCTTTTTTGATTGATTAATTGAATATAAAAGTATTGGCCAACAAGCATCTTAAACGTGAGGGTTTGTTTTCCTTTTTAAAATTTTACAGGTGGTAGCTCAGCAAAGCAGACAACCTGGGAAGGAGGACACCGCGTTCCCACAGTTGCATATTGGCCAGGAAAGATCCCAGCAAATGTGACGAGCTCTTTGATGTTAAGGTAGGAGAGGAAAATGCTTTCTCTTATTGATTGTTCATGTAAGATTCCTTTATGGTCCATCTAGAATAGCATGTAGATGACTGACTCCCAAACTATAGCAAGTTGAGCTGCTAGAACAGCTGAGAACACACATTCCTGAACATGGAAGAATTTGTCATCTCTGAAATGATAAAAACAGTCCGAAAGAAAAGGTACTAATCAGTAATGACCTCTGTAAAGTTCCACAGTGTTTTGCAATCTACTGGTTTCCTTAACCCCTCCTTCAGGCCAGTAGACAGTATTCGTAAATAAGGCTCTAGAATAGGGCTGTTGAACAGCCAAGCAGGTCAATTGCTGATCTTTCATTGTTTGTCAGAGATGTTTGTTTTCCTAAATAAAGCTGAGTTTGAAAGGGACCAAAGTTTACTTTTGAGATGTTTGCTCAGAAACCGTTTTCAAAATATTTTTCTTCTTAGGATTATAATAAACATCTGTTATAATTCCGGAACTGCTTTGGCATCGTTGGTCTGGAATAACTGGTTTTTTTCTCAGAAGGAGTCACGGGTATTGCTACTGTATGTTATAATTCCCAAACTATATTTCTGTAAATTAATCTTCATGTTGTCTTTGTCAGGAGTGTTCACTGTAGATGGGATGAAAGTTGCCCATTCAGACATTTCTACCATTACCAACGTGAAAATTGCACACATCCTAATGAGCAAGATAAAAATATTAATTTGGATCCATCTTGATGTTATGATTGCAAAGTCTGTTAGCAACATTCAGACATCACTTTATAAACTATACTTTAGTGAGGTGGAATATGCCTGGTCTCATTTGGTTTGGTTACTTTCATTTTTGCTTCCACATGACAGGAAAGGAGCTTGGATTTAATTAAACCTTATTTAATTAAATTTAATTAACCCATATTTGTTGTAGTGTATATTATTGGTTTCAACAACATAAAGCATAACTAAGTCAGATTTGGAAAGCATATCTTAAAATTGGTAGTAAGGCGTCCAAGGTGAGTAAACCAATGCAATACAATGAGTAAGTGCATGAAAGAAAATTAGATTCTTTACTAAGATTTTTTTTTATTCGCATTTATATGCCGCCCTTCTCCGGAGACTCAGGGCAGCTTACAATCTTTGGAGCACCGCCTAATGTGCTCAGCAATAGCCTTCATTCTATTGTATATGCCTGCTTATTACTAGGGCTTTTGGCCCCCTCCAAGCGGCATTTTTACAAAGTCAGCTTATTGCCCCCAACAATCTTGGCTCCTCAATTTACCTACCCTGGGAGGATGGAAGGCTGAGTCAACCTTGAGCCTGGTGGGATTCGAGCCTGCACTAATTGCAGACAGATGAAGCTAAGTGCTAGGTGTTTAACAGCCTGCACCACCAAGGCTCTTTAACCACTCCTCCACTGATCCCTTCTAGTTCCGGCAGCACTTCCCACCCCCAAAATGGTGGTACCTATTTACAGTCTCTACTTGCAAACAATGCTTTCAAACTGCTAGGTGGGCAGGACCTAAGGACAAGAGAAGGGAGCTCACCCCATTCCACGGAACTGGACTCGGACTACCAGAGTGCTCGCAATTGCCACATCACCCAAAGGGTTAGAATATATGTCTTTATACTAGGTGTTTGCTACAAGGTAGTCCTTGTTTAGGACCACTATTGGGATAGACAACATAGTCTTTAAGCAAACAGTTGGTTGCTAAGTCAAACTGTTACTGTGCTTTCAATCTTCAAGTTTTCTTTGGTTTACAGACTTATAGAGATTGTAAATGTGAAGATTAGTTGCCAAGTTACTTTTTTCATCACTGTTTTAAACATAAACAATTGCTAAATGAGGACTGGTTGTATTGCCATATGCCTAAAACATTGGGTAGATTTCAGGTAAATATCTGTGGGGTGGTCCTGCCATAGTGGCACAGTCAAGAACATTAGGGAATGAGATTTCATCTTCTTTGAACGTCACAATATTTTGGCATTGTCTGGGTAGACCTCAACCTGTATTAAATGTAGCTAAGTGCCTGTTTTTTGCCCTAGTCCTAACAACAAAATGCCCTCTTACTTTGGGGCAGGGCATTTGCCTTTCACAGCTTTAAATTTGAATTTAATTTAAATAGTTTATTATGCCACTAATAATTCAGCTTTATTTGCAACTTCAAATGAGTTCCACAGGTGTTATTCCTTTAATTACTGGCATTATAAAAGTAATTTTCACCCATGGAAGTGTCACAGCAGTTCTAATTAATGTAATAAATCCTACAATATTTTGTGCATTTAGTTATTTATTTAAAGTATTTGTACAGTACAGTACCTCAGCAGTTCATGGCTGTTAAACAGATCACTCACAGAAGTTCATGGTAATATTATTTCCAGATGTATTTAAGTACTGTTATCAGATCAGATGTATGAGACCTGGGTACACATCTCCATGTTGCTTTCTATCTGCTTGCTTTGATCCTGCATGAAATCAGTGGTGTGATTCAAATATTGTTGCCACCAGTTTGGTGGGTGTGGCTTGGTGGGCACGCTTTGCGCATGTGCACACACTTTGCATGCACGTGCACACCAAATGTGCACTTTGCACAGGCGCAGAGGCATTCTAACTCACCTCCTGCAAGCCTGCATTGTAGTCGAGGACTAGCTGTCTTTGGGGCTGCAGTTACAGAACTAGCCTAAAGGGAAAATATATAGTTGCATATATTTGATTGGATTTAGCTCCCTAAAAGAAAATCCTAGAAATATCCTAAAAAGATATTGTCTTTCTGGGAAAAATAGCATCTGACAGAATTATTTTCCGTACAAACATGAAAATATTTGTGTATCTGTGTTGATTATGCTATTTCTTGATGTTTAGAAAATCAAGACAGCTGTTATGCATATGATGCTAATAGTTCCATGAAGAAAACTGGCAGTATTTCAGCAAGTAAGCTGCCGTTTCTAGGGACTGAGCCAGTCTTATGGAAAATGTTCAAACTACTCAAAATACAGAAAAACAATTAAGTTAAATGAAGTATATACCCACAGGAAGTCATCTAACATGCACTTCAGAATTAAGTTACACCGAAGGATTCAGGAAGTATTCATTTTCAGGCCAGAAATCATGACAAAATTCTGCTGATGGACCTTCTTGTTCATAAACAAGAACACCCTGTTTTTAATGATATTTAATAATTAACTCCCAAGTGCTAAGTATGCACTCCAGTACAGGTTATATTCTGTGTTCCCCTTCCAATGTTTCTCCTTGAGTTCATCCTTTGTTTCATGCTGATTACTTTCCCTACATTTTTATGTGTTGCCTATGATCTTGTTGCCCTGATACTTTCCAAATCTCCTCTCTCTCTCTCTCTCTCTCTCTCTCTCTCTCTCTCTCTCTCTCTCTCTCTCTCTCGTGACTAGGGCACCACGGGTAATCGCATAATATGGCCATTTTGCTCAAGCTAAACAGGCCTGATTTGATCACTGCCTTAATGGGGAAATCAGACATTATGTGTGCTTGTTGGGGAACGTGTGGGGAGGTCAACATATTCCCCAACAAGCACACATAATGGGTAATATACAGGGAATTTCATATTTTGTGTTTTATTAGTTCCCTTCTCATACTCAGGAAGAAGAGAAGAAAGTGAGAATTAAATACAGGTAGTTCTTGATTTACCACCTTTCATTTAGTGACTGTTCAAAGTCACAATGGCACTGAAAAAAGTGAGTTATAACCATTTTTTTACACTTACCACTGTTGCAGCATCCCCATGGTCACATGATCAAAATTCACACTCTTGTCAACTGGCTCATGTTTATTTGTATCCCAGGATCATGCGATCACCTTTTGTGATCTTTTGACAAGCAGTCAATAGGGAAGCCAGACTCACTTAACAACCATATTACCAGCTTAACAACTGCAGTGATTCATTTAACAACTGTGGCAAGAAAAGTCATAAAATGGGGCAAAGCTTACTTAACAACTGTCTTGCTTAACAACTGAAATTCTGGTCGAGGACTGCCGGTAGTACAATGGTGGTAAATGTGTTCTAAGTTAAGTTCCTTTACAGGCTGGTTCTGTGAGCTGCCTATTGCACTCTTTTGGTCTACCATCTTCCTAATTTTCAGCAAGCTAAACAAAATTCTGTCACATCCGTTATATTTTTTGCTGAATTTTTCATGCCTTGTTCCTCCTTTGACTTAACATTAAGCAGCTAATCCTCCATTTTCCCATCCCACAATCTTCATTTTGAATTGGAGACAGGCTCTTATTCTATATCAGTTTGAATAATATTTAACTCCTACTTCAGTGAAGAATACTGGTAGACTGCAGAATGGCAGAACAGTTGTGTTGTCATCATCCCCTCCCCGTCCCACACACACACTCTAATGAGATTATTTGACATAGTGAGCCTGGCTGTTTTCATCGGACATTTATATCTGAAAAAGGGACTGATGCTGTGATTTGTTTTTGATCATAGAATTACAGTATGGTTTTCAATGATCACTTTGCTCAAATATGCAGTACGGATCACATGTGGTGAGGCGTCATGGTGTAAATATCAATCCCCGTAGCCATCATTTCATCTTTTTTTTTTAATTACATTTATATGCCGCCCTTCTCCGGAGACTCAGGGCGACACAATTTTGGGATGCAACCCAGTGTGCTCAGCAATAGCCTTCATTCCATTGTATATGCCTGCTTATTACTAAGCGGCATTTTTACAAGGTCAGCTAATTGCCCCCAACAATCTTGGGTCCTCAATTTACCTACCCCGAGAGGATGGAAGGCTGAGTCAACCTTGAGCCTGGTGGGATTCGAGCCTACAGCAGTTGTAGGCAGCTGGAACTTAAGTGCAGGCAATTAACAGCCTGAGCCACCAAGGCTTCTGAGAATTCTGAGAATTTCATCTTGCTAAGATTCCAAGTCTACAAGCTTAACATTCCAAATTATGCTGTTTTATTTATTTTTATTACTGTATGCCACTTTTCTGGACTCATTCAATCTGTTTTGAAAAACAAACCAACCCTTTTTGTTTATTTTTGTTTAATTTATTTTCAACCTATGTCTCAACTATTAAGATGAACCTGAATTTTATTTCTGATTTCTAGAATATTAGCTACCTCACCCAATTGTATGTGATCTGTAAATCTAATAAATCCTCTATCCAGCAAAAATATTAATAAATGTTGAAGAGGAATAGCACCAGGACCAAGCCTTGTGGCAAGCTATCTCACTCTAGTTTGATAAGAAATCACAGGATCGTCCTTTCATTATTGTTTTCAGTTTTTATGTACTTCCAATCTTGCTAATCAAAATGTGGTTAAGGAGATACTCTTTCAAATGCCTTGCTGAAATCAACAGCCGTGATCCTCTCAGAAAATTTCCCCATTGAAAAAATGAGTGAAGGTTAGTTTGATATGGTTTGTTCATATAATTGCCACATTTTTTTCTGGATGTTTATAGGTAATTTTTATGAACTTCTTGACTTGATCAAAAACTACCCAGTTATTAATATCACTTTGCCTGATCTGTAGTTCTTCCTTTTTTCCTTTCTTCTATTGTCTTCTTCAGTCATTTGGCACTTCACTTTTTCTCCTGGATTCCTCAAAAATAAAACTTGATCAGATCATAAGGGAGTCCCTTTAGTGCCCTATTATGCAATTCAGCTTGGTCTACCTCAAATTAAAGAGATGTTCCCTCACATCTAGAATTAGCTACCCCAAAAAATATTTAAAGCAATTATTACTTTTCATACCTTAGACATTATTTTATTGGTTTGGTTAAAATGTTTTCAACTTATCTATAGAATCAAAACAGCTACAACATTTCCAATTCAAACATGTGCAAACAGAACATTAACTATAAAGTGTATTGAAACTGTCATTTAATCACCAAGCAACCAAGTAGGAATAGAACATACAAGCCAAACCTACTTCCAAGTTCTTGGATTCCATTTGGAACAATATAGTTTTTTTTCTAAATCCTGGATGATTCATCAAGAGGAGGCAAACAAATAATTCTCAGAAGCAAACAGCCCTCAATGGCACTGCCTCTTCCCCAGGTGACCACCCTTTGCTATATTCTAGTGTCTCTGAGGATTCTATGCTTTTTTCCAGAAATAATTTTCTCCATACTCCTAAATGGATCTGTTATGTATGCAGGTTTAAAGTCATTGGTTTAGTTTGAACTGTTCTTGTAAAATGTAAGAAATGATTGGTTTAAAAAGTGCGGGAAAACCCTGCACTTTGATTGGCTGGCAACTGCGGCTGCCGGCTATAAGTAGCAGCCGCAGCCCAGCCAAAGTGGGTCTGTTCTGAGCTGTAGTCACTAATAAACAAAGAGCTTGAAGCACTCCGCGTCTGTCTCTTCATGCAAACCTAACACTGGCGACGAAGGTGGGATCTCCCTGAAGAAGAAGGCAACACGGAACAGAAGAAGAGAGAGATGGCTGCGCTGAACACCCCCCCAGCCCCGTTCGATCTGACGGCAGAAGACTGGGAGTCGTATGCAGCCAAAGTGGGTCCGTTCTGAGCTGTAGTCACTAATAAACAAAGAGCTTGAAGCACTCCGCGTCTGTCTCTTCATGCAAACTTAACAGGATCCCTACAATTTATATCCAGGAATCTTATTAAAAATCTAGGCATAAATCTAACAGAGTTTAAATTCAGTCCTGTAAAGCATCCTGGTGTGAACACATGTACACACACACACACACACACACACTTTAATTTTGCAACACTCTGCATGTCCCCAGTGTATTCTTTGCTTGAAGTTGTATTTGTTTAGCAATCAGCTTAATGATCTTACAAGAGCATTTTTTTCACAGAAGTACTGTTTTTTTTCCCCCATTTTCCCCCAATGCTGTTTATTGTTTTGCCTATTTGCTTCTTAGCAGTCATGGTAAAATTGATTGAATGGAAAAAAAAACCACAAGTTTCTTTCAGGTCCCTCAGCTAACATTTCATAAGTCTCTTAAGTGGGCTGATATGTTTCAGGTCAGAAAAATCTTCATTGGTGCTAATGTGTTCATCAGATCTAATTTTGATGTCTATTTTTCTAATATAATCACACTTTTTAAAAAATACTCATCCAAACATGTGTTTTTTATAAATAAATAAACATGGTAATAAAACCATGGATTGTATCCAACGTACTAATAGCATAAAGGAAGGAACCCTTGCAAGAGAAATTTTCTGCCACTTCCTCCCTTCTTCATTCTCCAGTCGAGACTTTCAAAAAGATTTGTAGTGATTAAAGAGTCTGCTGGGAGAGGATAATTGGGGGATTGGCCACTTGTGCAGACTCAATTTGGCCTATATAATTGTGGTCCAGACATTTGAATGATCAGTACTCATTTGTGTAGCAGATGAAGAGCTTTTCACATATTAGAAATAATTTCTTGATGGAAAGGGCTGTCGACCAGGATTGCTCTGTGAAGTGGAATTGTTGTGGCCCCACCTCGTGAGCCTGTGCTGACAGAGGAAGAGGACCTGGATGATGAAGAAGAAGAGGAGGAACGGGCAATGCCTCCCTCACCAGGGCCTTCTTCCCCAGGATCTTCCTCCCTGGCAAGGTCTCCCTCCCCAGGACCTTCCTCCCTGGCAATGCCTCAGGTTTCCTCGGAAAGCCAAGAGGAACTGCCTGAGAGACGTGTATCAGTAAGGCCACGGCGAGAGAAGGAGGATGAAGGTGCCTGGCTTGATCCCAGGCAACGTCGGAGGGAGAAACGTCAGCAGCAACGTAGGGGGCGTGGGAGGGCCAGAGATTGAGCTGAACCACACCCCACCAGGTATAAAAGTGGGTGTGCCTACGCTGCAGACTCTGTTCGTGACAAAGTGTAATATGAATCCGAGACTTCCGTCTGTGTGCTTGATTTTTGGACTCTGAAAGTAAAGCAATTCTTCTGTGAGTACTACATTCCTTCTTGGCTTGGATTTGGCAGTGAGAGCCTGAGTGACTGCCAACGCTCTTGTCGGGAGAGATAACGGGGATTTTGGAGACAGGCCAGCGTGACTCTTCTGTGTTAGCTAATGTTCCTTACCTTCAGGGGAAGGGAAGGTGAAACAGAACAGGCCAGCGTGACTCTTCTGTGTTAGCTAACGTTCCGGAACTTCTGGGGAAGTGAAGGTGAGACAGAACAGGAATATTCCCCATTACTAGAGGTTTTCAAGAAGGAGCCGGCGAGTCACCTTTCAGAAACACTTAAAATGGTTCTTGCACTGACCATGAACACTAGAAGTCTCCTGAAGTCACTTCATAGGACACACTGTTGTCCTCTGATTCTGCTGTTTGAACTAGATGTTCCCTGGTATCACCTCCCATTCTGATCCTACCATTCTTTTGTTAATTATAGTCAGCATGGCTACCTTGTGGATATTAATGTTAAGACTTCATGCTACAACTTACAAGGTGATAGTAAGTAGTCATGATACTTGACAAAGGTTGTGCTAAGGCAAAGAAAACATTCCCCTGCTGTAATAGTGAGGCTATGTTTGAAAATCACCCAGTAGTTAGCATTCTTGTACATTAGTGGTATGAAATCAAATGAATCGGTTCAGATAGTTGGGAACTGAGACATGTCAGGCTTTTCTCACCTTCATTTATTTCTTCCCTCTGCTGGTGAGTCAGATGTCAGTTCCTGAACCTTGTGTCGGTCCCTGTTTCCGGATTATGGCAGTTTGCAATCAAATAAGTAGCCGTACAATATTATGTTTTCTTTATATGGTTTGAAAGAAATAAATGTTGTAATTGTCTATTCTGATTGCTCTGAAAAGCACTATAGGACACATAAATGAAATCATGTTTTTCTAGACCATGGAATGGTACATTAAAAAACAAATCACATAACTAGTATTTTCCTCTTTAGGGAGAGGTTTTTGGGCAAGCTGCTTGGGTCATTCTGATGTACTTGGTTAGTTTTGAGCACACCACAGGCTTTCAATTTAGGGTATTTTATCATTATATAAATTTCACGTCTTATTAACCATATGACCAACAAGGGCTTTGTGGACTCTATATGGCTAATTTTTCACAGGTAACTTGACACTTTTTCTATAGAAAAAGATTCTGGATTGTCCATCTATCCAGGGTGAACTGGACATGGATGTAATTACAGTACTTAATTTGAAGTTGGACAGTATATGCATATGAACAAATAGGATCTGACATATTTGGCAACAACCTGTAACTTTAAAATCCAGCCTCTTAGTTCACACAGGGATGTGTGAGGGATATTTGGCAAACCCAAGAGGAGATCTACAGAGAAGCTCAAGTAATTTGAAACTAGGATTTCAGTATCTTGTGCAAGGCTTTTCAATACTTTTATGGTTGTTTGTAAAATCTCTGCTGCCCATCATAATTCAGTAGAATTTTCTCTTCTCAGACTTTTCCAGTTCAGCCCATACAACAAATACTATGCCAAATCAGAACCTGCACATTTTATCCTAATTTAATAGTTTGCATTACAAGGAGAATATTAATGCTTTATTTTATAGAATGGGTTTATTATATGTACATGGACTCAAACACACACACACACACACACCTAAAAAGAAAAGGTGAATCTAGATCTTTAATAAGCAGCCACCAAAATTTTGTATTTTGTATTGTTGGTATTTTGGCATCAGATGAGAGGTAGCCTTAGAAATAGGTTTGTAAGACTTTTTTCATAATTCAGTTGCCAAGATCAGCTTATATTTTAATCACAGGATATTCTCTTCTGCAGCACTTTAGATATATTTCCTACATTGGTATCTCTGGCGAATGCCACCCTTCCTCCCAACAGACGTTTTGATGGGATAGATATCTCTGAGGTCCTGTTCGGGTACTCAAGCAAAGGACACCAGGTATGGTATTAACTTTCTGAACACTGAGTAGCTTGAGGGTTAGAAACTCTGGACTTTCCTAAAATTCCTCACATCTCAAATGATTGTCATTGCCACAAACAATGTAAATTTTAGAAGACACTGTCTCTTGCTCTTGCCTTATAATTTTTGAATTGGTCTTAAATGCTCCAAGCTTCCCTGTGTGATATGTATAGAATTGAAAAGCTCAATTCTTGTTAGGGAAATACCTGTTATTCCATCTCATAAAAGAGAATGGAATGCAGTTTCAAGCTTGAACTGCTAACTGTAAAAAAGTCAATTAAATCTTCAATTGTCTTTCATAAGCTTAAATTTTACTATCAATCACACATGTATTTTATGAAATATAAATTGTTACATAAAGCCATTAAAACAACATACTTTTTTGCAAAATTGGTCAGCTTCAGAAAAATTGCTCCTACGTGCGCTCTCATTCTTGTTGAACATGGCAGTTGATCTGTAAACAACTTAATTTTTAAGCCATTACCATTACCTCTTAGAAACACTATGACAGCTCAGTGGTAGAGCATTTGTCTTGCATAACGAAAATCTCTGATTCAGCCCCAGGCCTGTACAGGGAGGAAACAACTTCTATCTGAAACCGATTGCCAATTCTTTCATATAACATGTTGTGAGGACTAGTAGTTTGACTTTATGCACAATGAGTGTGCATGTGTGCAGGCACTCTGTGGCTGAGATTCTCGGTGTGCCATTTAAATTTTCTTTCTCCATTTACATAACATTGCAAAGGCAGGAACAGTAGGAAGCTATTCCCAAGTAAATGTATGTAGGTTTGTGCTGAACCGGTTCTACCTTTGATTTGAGTTCTAATAGGTACAGTTATACAGCATTTGGTTGTAATAACAATTACTTTGGCAGCAATTGGCAGGCTTAAATCCAGGAAGCCCGCTGGCACTCACTCAACAGCTGTCTAACAACTTCAACATCAACATACAGTGAAAAGCCAAATGGGCTGCTGAACATCCAGATACAGGCAGTTACGTAGATGACCCTACACAAAAGGTGCCAGGTTTCGACCTTCCTTGCCAGCACTGGTCAACTCTGAACAGGATCCGTACCCAACATGGTGTCTGCCAGGACTCATTGTTTAAGTGGGGTCTTGTTTCTACCCTTCAGTGGGACTGTGGTGCTCCTCGACAAAATATCCATCACGTTGTGTCTGAATGTCCCTCAAGAGCTTACATTGGCCCAATGTCTGATTTTTTTCAACATAGACCACCCTGTCCTTGAATGGCTGGGTGGACTGGACATTAACATTTGTCCACTAAAAGTCCATGTATTTGCCATACACTAAATAAATAAAAAATAAAAACAGTTACTTTTTTTCAAAACACAAAACATTTATGTAATTTGATCAGTAGGAAAAATTACTATCATTTCCTTGGTAAAATGTGCACACTGGTCAATTTGATATGACAACAAAGAGGTGGTAGCCAAATATTGATAAAAATAGCTATGTTTTTGTAATGTCAGCTGTTTTCCTGACGATACTGATATCATATATAATATAAGGGAGATGCAAGATTTTCCTGCAACTGTTATTTAGTGCTGGAATTTATTTTTTATGTTTCTCCATTATTCTGTTTATTATAAAAACAGATCTTGTACAAATGAATTAATCTCTGTGTCTGTAGTCCTGCGGAGCCTAGAAATGTGTTTAGGGCCTTTATAAATGTATGGAATTGAGAACCAAGGGTAAGGGTTGAGTAAAGGTACATAAACTGGCTTTATTGGAGGAGAAATATATGACTGAGTTGAGATGCATCACTATTAGAAGTGGAAGAAAGCTTTTTTGGGGACTCTATAAAACAGATTTATGATTGTTTCCTATTGGCTCAAGAATGAGAATTTCTGAAGCAGGCATGCAGAAAAGATACAAGTGAAAGGCCCTGTTTTAATTGCAGGGTGGGGGAAGAGAGTTTGTTTCAGAGGCCAACAATAAATCTGTTTTCCATATGTGGTATTTCAGTTCTTTCGTCGTGTTCAGAATGTAAAGGCATTAAAAAAAAGTCCTGTTGAATAAAATGGATCTTAATCTTAGGAAATGGAGTTAAGTACTGTATATAGGTTCCCTGCAGCAGATATATCTCTTTTGCTCTGCTCTTGTTTTGTCTTGCTTAGTTAGTTTTACATATTTTAAAAGCAACATACAAGCTTAGTAAATTAAATATACATGCTATATAGAGTGTCATTTCATTTTGGAAATTTTCCTGATTCTGAGGAGTTCGCAGAGTTGAGCCCAGCTAGATTTAAAAAGTCTATGGGAATGGAAATGAAGCAATTAACAGTTTGGATTTTTCTACCGGTAGGTATTAATGGGAGCAACATAATTAGATGCATATTACTATTTGAATTTGTGTATGTGCAGTTCTTGATACTCTTTGAGTTTGGTTGTTTGCTTGCAGACATTTCATTACTCAACTAGGTAACATCACTTTGAGTGTTGTCATCATTCACTCATATTGATGAGGTTACCTAGTTGGGTAATGAAACGTCTGCAAGAAAACCATCAAACTTAGAAAGCACCAAGGTCTCCACAGTTCAATTGTGGAACTACCTGAGCAACAGGTATTCTCTTCTATTGGGATGTGTGTAAATTTCTATGATATTAGGGCAAAAAAGAGCACTTTCTAATTTTCCCAATTTCTTTTTCCTCTAGACATTATTCCATCCCAACAGTGGTGCAGCTGGAAAATACGGAGAAATACAGTCCCTTCGGTTGGACCAGTATAAAGCCTTTTATCTTACAGGTATGTTATTTATGAAGAGAGAAGCATCAATAAAAAATGGTGGTTTTATAAAGTCCTATTATATGGCATCTGAGTTTATTCTGGTTAGGGAATAAAATCTCTGCTTTGCCATGGTTCGTACAACTATGCCGAAGTTCAGGTAAAAAAATTGGTTTTGTTGAGTATTTTATTTCTGGATTTCAATAGAGGAGCATTGGGAATTATAGGAGGATTCCATGGGCAAAGCTGGAATAGAGAAAATATTTGAGAAGATATGTAGTGAAACCTTGTTATGAGAACTGCCTGATGGGTGTTCAAAAATTCAGCCTGTGAGAGAAGGAGTGTTGATTGGCATCCTGGGTGTTGTTATAGGCTCGTGATTCGTGAGGTATATGGTTGGTCTGGAAGTTCATTTCTGAGATCCAGCTTCCCCAGGTATTGTACTTTTAAGGGAGACAAAATATTCAGCTCCCTCTGGGCTTATGTTTCTTTTATTCTCAGACTTTTACTGACATTTTAGAGGATTTCAATTTATACTCCACCATG
Source organism: Naja naja (assembly GCA_009733165.1). Classification (NCBI taxonomy): domain Eukaryota; kingdom Metazoa; phylum Chordata; class Lepidosauria; order Squamata; family Elapidae; genus Naja; species Naja naja. Next base: position 148,320,588 of record CM019149.1, on the reverse strand, counting down.
CTCACTGAATCTTACCCTTCACACAGTTGGAGAGCTAACCTATGAAATTCACTATTGGCTGGCTCATACTTTCTAGCCATGAAAGGATCAACTCCCCGCACCCCCCCCAAGCAGTCACACCCTGGGTCTTTGGAGGAAAGAAAAAGCATGTGAAAAGAAAAAAACAAAAGAATGACATGATATTTCCCTAGAAATATCTGCTCCTTTTTAAAACAGCATTTAAAAAGCAAAACAGCAGGACTGTTTGATGGACTTCCGTATGCCTCTTATTTTGGAATAGAGATATAAATCCTATAGAAGCCTATAGACACTTGCAGGGGTTGAGCTTCTGAGCTATAATTACCAAGTTCTTGCCTTGTTCTCTGCCAGATGGCATAGATATCATTGCATACAATGCGTTACCCTTCCTCCCACAGTGTTTTCCCAGTGACTCCTCCAGAAGTCTATAGTTAGAGTCCTAATGTGTTTCTTTCTCTATGTCCTACCTACTTTTTCTCAACAGAAAAAAAAAGAACAACATTCAAAGATAATGAAGGAAATGCATACACTGTCAAGGAAAAGACAAATACATAAAAAAAACAGTTTAACAAAAAAGTGAAAGAAATATAACTAATGATATGTCACTGTAACAATAGTTACAAGTTTACATACTTTCTAATACAAATGTTGTTCAAATATGTATATTTCTGATACATTTATATGACTATCATTTTAACCTATTGCATTCTGTATAAAAGTGTTCCATATTTTATTACACTTGTCCATACAAATTTACCTCTATAGGCAATCCTCTTATAAATGGCAAGTGCAGTCAGGTCTTCAGTCCATTGTATGAAAGGGGTCATTTAATTATTTTTCCAATCCTGCAGTTTGAGTCTTTTGCCCATAATAAAGACACAGAGAATCCATTTACATTGTCCAGTTGTCAGATTCCATGTAGTAGATATAGATGCATAATTCAAAATATTATCCTTTGAAAATTATTGCTTTTGTTGCACGATCACATTTATATAAACTACCATCTTCTGAAACTTGGTAAGTGTAGGACATTGTAGAAACATGTTTTAAAGAAACATTATTCTTTACATCTTCCAGTAAAATGCTGGTTTTGATAACTCTTTTCTGTGTAAATGTAATGGAGTCCAACAGGTTCTAAATATTATTTTTGTTGTTGTATAAATTGTATCTGAGGTCGATTGACATTTTTGCTAAAGAAGTTAAGACATACTCCTCTTGTCTAGGCAATATAGGATCCTCTAATTCTTTGTTGCATTGTTTTCTTAAATCTGCATATCAAATTAAATTATTGATAACAAATAGCTATAAAAACTAATGGTAAGGTTTTTATTTATTTTAAAAGATTTAACAAGTTATTCTAATATCTTGGGTATCTCAGAAGCTGAAAATGCTGCTTGTCCAAGCAATGTTATTAAAAAAAACTTGTATATTGTCACTGGGTGATATCTGATAGATGATATTTATTTCTTAACACATAGTATTTTTTTTTAAAAGCATCATCTATCAATTGGTTCAAAGTCAGTACCTCCACTTCCATCCAATTTTTCCATATTACCATCTTTTCATCTATTTTTAATTTTGGGTTTCCCCATAAAATCAATTTTAGTATGGGAAAAAGATGTCTGTGCCCTATTCTTAATGCTTGGTACTTTTCAGTTGTGATAGAAAGAACTCTTTTCAGCAATCTAGTATTAATTTTTATCTCTTCTTTCTCCATTCCATCACCAGGTTACAATCTGGATGTATTATGACTACCAGATAAGCAAAGTAATAAACCCTGTAATAGGGCTTAAATAATGTGCTATTGGATTATGCCAGTGATCAAAACCAGCCGATCAGTCAGATTTAATTATTGTAGGTGTACTCTTGTTTTTGCCTTCCAAAGCTTTGAGGAATGAATACAGGCAGTCCTCAAGTTATATGGTGGTTTGTTCCAGAAACCCTTGATTTACACATTTCACAGATTTTAGGCACATGAAGCTCAAAAGAAGCATCTTGCAGGTAATGAAATAGTTAATCACTAAATAATAGAAGGTGTTAAAGAATATATATATATATATATATATATATATATATATATATATATATATATATATATATATATTGCAGACCACATTTTTATAAGGAAAAGAAGTTTGGAAGAAGGGGAGAGATCGGTTTTTATTTCAGATAAAATACATTCATGTGATTGGATCTGAAAGACAAACCAGTGTTTCCTGTCTTGCAATACTACAAATAAAAAAAAGAATTCAGAAGACGATCTTTGCATGCTGGGGTTGGTCTAGCTGTATCCAAGATTTAAGAGCACAAATCTGAGAGCAGATTTCCAACAATGGAATTGCATAGAATGACTTTGAATGCTGATGGGATATGGCTTTGAAGTTAAATCCTCACATATGCGGCCATCTCTTTGGCAAAATGTTGTGGGAAAATATGCAGACTCTACCTTGTACAAACAATAATGGAAGATTTCATCATGATAATAACACATGTCTCTAAAGGAGTGGAAAAATGGTATTGGATACTTGAAGATTAGTGGAGCTACAACGTATCTCCATGGGATCCTAGGCCTATTTTTCTGTAGAAGTCTTATGCTGGCTGTTAGAACAGTTGGCCAAGAAATCCATCATCGATATCTCCACATGCTGAAAAAGGAATGTGGGCACTGAGGAAAACTATTCTACTGATGGCTTATCTAGGTGGAGTAGGCCAAGTCTCTATGACTTATGCTCTCTTGAACTGCCACTTCTGTGACTAATGGATTGAAATACAGGACACACACATTTCACTTTTTGATCTTGAGCCAAAGTAGCCAAAGTGGCTTGGTGATGTTCCAACTGTTCAAATAGAAAACCATCGCTAAATTATCTCATGCTATATCATGCACTCCATAAAAATGTCTTGGGAACTGGAAGAAACTGGAACTGGATCCCAGCGACTTCTTATCTTATAGCTTCAACAATATCTGGACTATACATCCAATAAGTACCATGGTAAAGTTCAACATGTTTTGAAAACTGTGAAGAGCTCCAACTGGATTTTGGCCTTACTCCACAACTTCAGTGATCAGCATCCCAGCCAATACTAGAAGTTCTCATGGGAAGCACTGCTTATTAATAGGATTAGGTTGAGAAATGGCATACCATACGATATGCTTTTTTTGATCTCTCTATTAATCCAGTAAGATGAAGATGGAGTCCAAACATATGGCACAAAATCATTGAACTGCTGGTTCCTTATTTATATCCAAGGCAGTTGCACTGATGATGCAGAACCAGTCAAATCTGCACTGGACAATTTGTTGAAACAAGGGGCATTAGGCATTCAATCATCTTTGGTTGCCGGGAAGGAAAACAGCTTTTCTGACTCCATCAAGATATGTTCCTAAATAATGTTAAATTTTGCGGGATTGTTTGAGGAGCAGTCTAGACAGCTTAACATATAGAAAAATCTTTTTTTCCATTCCTGTACAGTTCCATAAGTAATCAAGCTTACAATAGTGTAACCTCCCCAAAAAGTTACTTACAACTTGAAGTTACTACTGCTATTTCACCACCCCCACAGTTACTTTTCAAGCACTTAACTGGCTCAAATTAGAACTGGTTGAAGTGTCCTGTGACTGTGATTTGCAACTTTTTTTTTCTGATTTCCAGCAAAAAATGCCCATTCAGGAGAAGGCATTCACTTAACAACCACATGGTTCATTCAACCATCATGTGGTTCAGTTAACAACCATGATGACTCATTTTACAACCATCATTAAAACAGTCATGAAATCAGATCAGGTCATATGGTGACCTGCTTAATGCTGCGATGACTTACAACCAAAATTCTGGATTCAGTTGTGATAAGTGTGTTGAATGAAGACTAGAAATGTAGAAAACTAGAATGTAGAAATGTAATGTGTATCTATGCATGAATCATATATTTGTATTTTAGTGAGCTCTTCTGAAATCTCAAGTAATACATTACCATTTCCTCTACAGTTAATTAAATGTTGTTGCCTGTACGACTCATAATAATTGGTATCTGTATTCATTAATAATTTATCCATGTCCTTTATACAGTAGAACAGCATTTCCACAACTTTTCAGGATCAAATCTCCTTTTGTAATGTTTATACTTCTCCACCTATGATTTAAACTAACCCCCCTTTTAATAACTCAGTGAATTGTAATTAAAAATAAGTACAAAAACTTGTTAGACTTTCTTAAAAAAATATGTGTGTACATCAGTGGTGGGATTCAATTTTTTTTTACTACCGGTTCTGTGGGCGTGGCTTGGTGGGCGTGGCAGGGGAAGGATACTATAAAATTTCCAGTCAGAGGTGGTATTTGCTGGTTTTCCAAACAACTCAAAATTTCCGCTACCGGTTCTCCAGAACTGGTCAGAACCTGCTGAATACCACCTCTGGTGTATATAAACACTAATGAAAATGTGAATTGACAGGAAAGGAGCAGAAGTACACCAAATTTAATCTGAAAGATAATACTGCATTTTCTTTATGAATTGAAAAAGTTTGAAAAACCGCAATATGTAGTGCAGATCAATTTTGAAATCCAGTTATTCCTTTGTTTTGTTTGTACTGCAAGTTTAAAACCTTCTTTTTCACAAATGTACATAAAAAGCAGAAAGATCAATTCCGTTTTTCCAATTCCTCAAGTTAATTATTCAAAATTCCTCCAGGCTTGAATTTCTGAAATATTTTTGTATTTGAATCATGTTTTATAATGAGTGCTTGTTCTTGCAAAACGTCTGGCAGAGAATGGATTATAATTTACGACTAGGGTACTAGAAAAGTTGTCTAGGAAATAGGAGATGAATTCTGCTATTTTCTGCAAGGCAGTCCAGGACACAACTTTGTCCTTTACATCTTTATAATATTTACATCCATCCATTAGATGAAAACATGGAAAGTTGGTCATCTCAGTTTGCATTCAGTATTTCCAAAACTGGATCCCCCCTCCATAACTACTTTTTGTGATTTTGCATTTGGTTTTACATTTATAAAGTTTTATAAAGTTTATAAATTTATAAACTTTAAATGGAAGTTGTTTAGATTCAAGAATGTCGATCATACGTGCCAGTTAAAAGGTTTAGTCTGTGGACACCTTGGACAACCCTGCTTGCTTGTTTGCTTGAGGAAAAAATCTGTTCAAATAATCTGAAAGCCAGGAATTATGTGAAACAAGTTTTTTAATTATTTGCTTCCAAATACATGCAAAAACTGCAAAAGATAACTAAATTATTACCACATGTTTGTTGGACCCGTGTCCTTCCTGGTTGGCTTATGCCTCCAGGGAGGCCACCTGCGGTTGGCTCTGGGCAGTTGTCAATGCTTCGCTGAGAGAGGGTGTTTTTCCCTCTGCCTTGAAGGAGGCGGTGGTGAGGCCCCTCCTGAAGAAGCCTGCTCTGGACCTGACCGTGTTAGACAACTTTCGTCCAGTCTCCAAACTTTGCTTTCTGGTGAAGGTTGTTGAGAGTGTGGTGGCTTGGCAGTTTCCACTTTTCCTGGATGAAGCGGACTACCTGGATCCGTACCAATCGGGCTTCTGGCCCGGTTTCAGCACGGAGATGGCATTGGTCACACTGATGGATGATCTCTGGAGGGTGCGGGACAGGGGTTTTTCCTCTGTCTTGGTCCTATTAGATCTCTCAGCGGCTTTCGATACCATCGACCATGGTATCCTTTTGCGACCTCGGGGTTGGGAGTGGGGGGCACTGTTCTTCGGTGGTTCGCCTCCTACCTCTCGGGGTGGTCGCAATCGGTGTTGGTAGGGGGGCAGAGGTCGACTCTGAGGGCGCTCTCTTGTGGGGTCCCTCAGGGTCGTCCTCTCCCCTTTTATTTAACATCTACATGAAGCCGCTGGGTGAGATCATCCATGGTTTTGGGGTGAGGTACCATCAGTACGCGGATGACACCCAGCTGTACATTTCCACCCCAAACCAGATCAGTGATGCCCTCTCCCTGATGACCCGCTGTCTGGATGCGGTATGGATTTGGATGAATGGGAACATGCTTCGACTCAACCCGGCCAAGACTGAGTGGCTGTGCATACCGGCATCTCGGCCCAGTCAGGAATATCCATCTTTGGCCATAGGGGGAGAGGTGTTGCCCTCTGTGGATAGGGCACGGAATCTGGGGGTCCTCCTGGATGTACGACTCCAGTTGGAGGAGCAGGTGGGGGCCGTCCACCAGGGGGCCTTTGCCCAGCTCCACCTTGTTCATCAGCTTCAGCCCATTTCTGGACCAGATGCCCTGCGCACAGTCACTCATGCCCTTGTCACCTCCAGACTCAACTACTGCAATGCTCTCTATTTAGGACTGCCCTTGCACACCATCCGGAGATTGCAGCTGGTGCAGAATGCGGCGCTGGTGGTGATGGGAGTCTCCCGATTCTCCCATATTACCCCCCTCCTGCGCCCTCATTGGTTGCCGGTTGCACTCGGGTGAGATTCAAGGTTTTGGTTTTAACATACAAAGTCTACACGACATGGGTCCCCAATATTTAAGGGAGTGACTCCTGCCGATATTGAGTGCCAACCGCCCTGTCGCGAGCACACAGGCAAGGACTCCTCGGGTCCCATCGGCAAGTCAATGTCAGCTGGCGGTTCCCCGGCGACGAGCTTATTCTGTCGCGACCCCTGACCTTTGGAACCAACTACCCCTGGGGCTCCACCTGGCCCCTGACCTTTGTACCTTCCACCACGATCTGAAGACCTGGTTGTTCACCAATGGGCTGTGACCCTCCCTGGGGGGATGGTTCTTAAATTATTTTAAATTTTAACTTTGTTATTATTGGGCTTGTGATTGGTTTAATTCTCTTTTAATTATTTATAGTTGTTACTGTTTTAGTTGTGAGCCCCAAGTCTTGGAGATGGGCGCATACAAGTCCAAATAATAAATAAATAAATAAATAAATAAATAAATAAATAAAGCATTGATCTTCACAAAACTAACAATTTTGATAATCAAATTCAACAAATAGCTGAGATAATCTGGAGCAGCTAGAGCAGCCAATAGTTGACTTTATATGAAATGAATTGAGATTAAAACTTATTTCTTTATCTTTTAGCAATATGACAAATCCAGAACAACAGTTAAGCATTATTGGACTGTTGCCGGGGCACGCCCCTGAGGTGTTTTTTTTTCTTTTCATTTTCTTTAAAAGCAAATTAAAAACTTCAGAAGTTATTTTATCAGTTGAAGCCTTTGATATGGTTAGTTAGTTATCCTTGAAAAAGATACTGACAACCAATTGCACTGTGAATCAATGAAATGTATACAAACAGCATCAACATTGCTGTACATCAATGCTATAGCATCCTACTGCATTGTGAAGAAAGAAGGTTTAGTTCATCCATTGGTTTAAATTTAAATTCTTCCACCAAGGCATTGGTGTAACATTTCACAGATCTGTCGGGAGAAACTGATAAGTTTTTCTTCTTTTCAGCATCTAGCCCAAATAATATCAGGATGCTTTCAAGTTAAGACTTTCTTCTAAATTGGGTACCTTGGCTTTATCAGTGGCAGTTCATGAGAGGCTATCTCTTTGGCAAACGCTTTGATGAAAAGGTCCAGTGAAATCAAATGTACACCTTTCATATTTTGAGCTACAGCATCAAGAAATTCCTTTGGCTTGTATTCTTTTGGCAAGGACTGTGGTTTGGTTTGCTGTATCGCTCAAGAAAGATACTTACATCCCATGGCTTTATTTTTTTTTTACAACAAATTTTATTCAATTTTTAACAATTTTTTAAAACAGCTCTTTTCAGTAGACAGCATGTTCCCGGGTCGTCACTTTTACATGCAAATATGACAGTAGATCTATATTCATTTTAAACATTAAACTTCCTATTTTATCCCATTTTTACTTCTATTATTAAAGATAAAGTTCATCCATATCTATCCTTTAATTATCTTCACATTGTTAATACTCTTTTATCATTTACAGAATTCTTTTATCCGTCAGATTTGCCCTTTCATCACATATTCTCTCCATGATTCTAAATCCGTACAGGTTTTAACACTAAAAGAATGAGAAGAAAAAACCCTAGACTTGCCCCCCTTTTACTACTTTGAAAGTGACACCTCAGTGGTTAATATAGTAGCATAATCATAATCATTCCTTTAAAGCAAAAGATAGAGAAAAAAAGAAAAAGGAAAAAAAAGCTACCTTAAAATATATCTCTAATCAATCGGGTTCTGCAACACATATCCCCCTAAGGTTTATTTATGGTTCCAAAATAATAATAAAAAATAACTAATCTTGGTTATTGACAAATCTCATTTTTAAACATTTTCTAAAATCATTTCAATTAATTCAATTTATCTAATCAACATTTACCTTTCTTTTGTAAATAAGAAATAAAAGTGTGACCTTTTACCAGTAAAATTGTCAGTAACCCCTATTGTTTTACACTTTATAATTGCAATATATTCTTATTACTTCTTCATGCAGAACCCCTTCTTAATGCATTAGCCATTATCTCTATGCAAACAAGTTTCTTTCTTCATTATGTAATTCCCATGTTTCTCTATCTTCTGTTCTTGTTTCTTGTTCCTTCTCCTCCCTTTTATCCCGCTATCCCCTTCTCTATCCAGTTTGAATCCTCTCTCTCTCTTTTACCTTTCTGCTCCCTATCCTTCTGACCTTTCTAACATGCCTAATTTCATGAATGTTCCCCTTTTAATTACCTTCTTAAGTTTGGTTTTTTTGACCATCCTCCTTTCCTTTTATTTGTATTAATCTTTGTGTTGTTGTCTTCTTAAAATGGCTTTCGTTTGCTGGCTCCTTCTCCTCCCTTTTATCCTGCTCTCCCCTTCTCTGTCCAGTTTGAATTCCTCTCTCTCTACCTTTCTGTTCCCTTTCCTTCTGAACCTTTCTAACATGCTTAATTTCATAAATGTTCCCCTTTTTAGATACTTTCTTAGGTTCCGTTTTTTTAGCTACCCTTCCTTTCCCTTTTATTTGTATTAATCTTTGTATTAATTGTCTTTTAAGATGGCTTTCTCTTGTGCTGGCTCCTCCCTTTCCAAGGTTCCTTCTTCTTGTACTTTATTCACCATTTCAATGCCCATGTTTTCTGCAATGAGCCAAGTTAGTTCAGTCACTTCCTGTAGCAGTTCTTTCATACTTTTAAACTCCATTTTGATTCTTTGGATGGCCACCAGAATTTTGTTCCTTATTTCTTCTTCTTTAAATTTTCTAAGATCCTAACCCAAGTCCAGAATCTATATCAATGTCACCAACTAATCCGTAGTCCGTCTTTGTGTATTCAAGCTTTCACTTTCTATGAGTCTTGCTTTTTGTTTCAGCATCTCTTTAAAATGTAACAACTCCAATCCACAAAGGAACAAGATAGTTTCTTTCTTCTTTAGCTTCCAATTTTCTCCACAAAGTGGCACTTTCTGCACAGAGTCTAACCCTTTCCTTTTATTTTGATATTCAAAATTTTCCAAGCCCCAAACTTAAATTCTTACGCTGGCTTCTTCCTTTCCGGTTTGAAGCCCTTATAGCTGTCAAAAAAATTTTACTTAATTTTTCCTTCACTTGAGACTGTGCCGCTTCTTTTTTTTTTAAAAACTCATCTTTATCTTAATCCCAGGTGCCTTGATCTTACCATCCGATACTCGGTTCCTCTGCTGTCGACTTCTCTCTTTCCTCCTGCACCAATCTTAATCCCGTTGAGACCTTCTCTTGAGGTAGCCATTTTGACCACCACTTATTGACGTCTTGAGGAAAAGACCAGACCCAAAGGGGAGATGCTCCCCTCACTCTGGCTGGCAGATTTCCTTTTCCGCCGCCCCCTGAGGCAGCTTCAGCCCGAACCTTGCAGGATCGGGCTCTCGGATGCAAGAGCCAGGCTGCGGTCGCGACGAAACCGCCGCCCGTTCTCGAGAAGGCTCAACCCGGAAGTCCATCCCATGGCTTTATTGTGTGCTATGCTTTGAGTCTAGCCAATCCTATTTTTGTCCATGATAGTGAACCCATCTTACAGCTTCTTGAATTATGAAAGGCAATTGACAAAAGTTCAAAATTACGACTACATATCTACATACTAGTATGTCTCCGTTTCAAAGATGCGATGGCTGCAGCAGGCCTGCTGTCATTCACCCTATGACCCACAACAGGGCTGCTGCGGCACTCCCCCACTTCTCTCCCACATTCCCATCTCACAAGAACCCTGCAGCACTTTGGACTGCTGCCCAAACACCCGTCACATCCCACACTTACCTTCTGAAACTCTCCAGGCCTCAGGTTGTGGAAGGAGGCAGGCCATGCGATCCTGGGCTGTGCTGTAACAATCCAAATACAGCCGCCATTTGTGGGTGGGACAAAATGGCAGATGCCAGTGAAATTGCTTCATTGTTCTGCTTTAGAGGTCTGTACAGTGCTGCAAAAGCTTCTGAACACTGCAGAAAGCTTTTGCAGCTGTGCATACCTTACTAAAGCAGCGAAATCAAGCAGTTTGGCAGGGACCCAAATGCCGCCATATTTTTTCCCTGCCCACAAACAGGCGGGGACAAAATGGCCATCAGACTAGCTGCTTCATTCTGCTGCTTCAGAGAGGTCTCCACAGTGCTCCAGAAGCTTCTGTGCAGCTTGTTAAGGCAGCAAAATGAAGCAGTTTGTTCCCCAGCTGTGTGGCAGTGACCCAAACTCAGCTGCTATTTTGTGGGAAGGACAAAATGGCAGCCGCTTTCGGAACCATGCCATGTAGCTATACAAAGAAGGAAGCCATTCCAATGCTCTGGAAGGCCTCAGAGCCTTCTGAGGTGGGGTAAGAACATGAAGCCTAAGGCCCGGGAAGACCCAATGGTTGTAGGAAAAATCCTTGTTGGGACCCATGGTGTGAGAAGTGGAGTAGAGGGCAACTTGTGAGTGGGAAAAGACTTGGGAGGGCTGACAGGCAGGCTTGGGTCTATACTAGGCCTCCGATGGCCTCCCCTTCTTAGCTCCATTTAACAACCCACATGTTTTACATTTTATTGGGAAGAGCAGGGATGCGGAGTGCCATTAGATGACGTTTCACCTAACGTTTTCACGACATGCAGCTGTAATGGTCAGGCTCTATTATGGTTGTATCTCGAGTACAACTTGTGCTAAAATCTTCACTGTACTTTTCCCAAAGGTGCTTTTTCAAGAGACAACTGGACTTTCAGGTTTTTCCTTTGAAGACATTTCGCTTCTCATCCAAGAAGCTTCTTCAGAGCTGAAGAAGCTTCTTGGATGAGGAGTGAAATGTCTTCAAAGAAAAACATCCAGTTGCCTCTTGAAAAAGCACCTTTGGAAAACCATGGCTTGGATGACTAAGAATCTCCACAGACCTTCAGTGTGCTTCTTTTTCCTAATTGCAGCTACATATAGTTCATACTTTGTTAATACATTTCTGAAATGCAAGTGAATTTACCTTAGTATTGCTGCTTAGTGTTATTATTAGATATGTATGCTGTGCTTTATATCTTCTATCCCATTATGTGTCATCAGATAAAACTGAGTCTTGATCAGTCCCAAATATTAACAAACATGTTAGAAAAACTGAATCAGCTTTCTAAAACAAATCCTAGTCTCTCCACTAAACACAGATACTTATATGCCAAATAGTAGAAATTAAAAAATAGCTTCAATTCATTGTGTACATTTGAAAGTTATTTTTATGCTTTTCCTATTTCTAAAAATCTACCTCTTCTTAGAATTTGTTCATACGCCTCCACGGCCCCCCAGTTTAGGAACATGTACAGTTGGTAATTTAACTCAAAAGTACTTTAAAACACAAGAAAAGAGCAGCTTTTCTTCTTTAGTGGAAAGTTGGAAAAATTCTGCCTTCTTCACTCTCTCATTGCTTTAGAAATATGTCCTCTACCATTAATCTGAAACACTAATCTGTTTTGCTAAAAATGTATTATCATTGGCATATTCATTTGTTCAATTTCCTAGAAATACCTCCTATACTTCCATGTTCTGCTGCTAGTTTACAAGATAAAAATCCCAACATAATGATGCATGGATGAAGTCCTATTGCAATTTGCCTCCAAATATTGTATTAATATATTTAGCTGTTGAGTCTAGAATTGAGGAATTCTATCACGATAGTACATTCCTTTTCCTTCTGCTGAAATCATTGCATTAAGTGCTTACCCTTTGGCTGGACGGTACAGGTAGTCCTCGACTTACAGTAGTTTGCATTTTCACACTTACAACTGTTGCAGCATCTCTGGTCATGTGATCAAAATTCAGACTTTTGGCAATGGGCTCATATTTATGATGGTTGCAGTGTCCCGGGGTCACGTGATCTCCTTTTGCCACCTTCTGACAAGCAAAGTCAATGGGGAAACCAGTCGACCATGTTACTATAACAAAGTGATTCACTTAACAATGGTGGCAAGAAAGGTTGTAAAAGAGGACAAAATTCACTTTAACAACTGTCTTAGCAATGGAAATTTTGGGCTGAATTGTGGTCATAAGTTGAGGACTATCTGTACTTACGCTCAACCTACAGTAGCACACTCAGATTATTCTTTCTCATAATGTAGAGTAGTTGTCTCAAAAGATAGCAGTTAAAAGAATTTGGATGATTTGTCTCTTTCTAGGTGGTGCCAAAGCATGTGATGGAAGCATTGGTCAGGAAGTACATCACCAGCCACCTCTTATTTTTAACTTGCAGCGTGATATTCAAGAGCAAGAACCAATGGACATTCACACTGCTGAGTATCGTTCTGTCTTGCCATTGGTAAATAAGGCCCTTATGGATATTCTTCAGGACATTGCATCAGATAATGTCTCTATAGCAGATTATTCTCATGATGCAGACGTGATTCCCTGCTGCAACCCCCAACACTTAGCCTGCAGATGTGGATCAGTTTATTCTAACCTACCTTTAGAAAAATGTTAAACAACTTTCAAGTTTGCAACCATCTGTGTCCTCCCAGAAGAACTAGAAGTCATGTGGATGAAAATGCTACAAAAATTACAACATTCTAGGTTTGGATTTTATATAATAATTTATCTTATATCTTTCTACAGAATGTGGCTTGACTCATAACTGAAATATAGGAGTAAAATGTTTGGAGGGCTATTTGATACCCCTTGATTAAGTCCAGCTCAGCTAGAATCCAATATCACAATGTTATGTCTCCTTGTACTCTTTCTGAATCACAGAAAAGCAGGAGTGGAGATGTCAGGGTATAAGACAATAGTACAAATTATTAACAGAAAGGCAGGAAAGAACTATATTGTTAAGATTGGTAATTTTTAACAGAAGCCATGTGTATTTCATAAAGTCAGATTATAATCCAAGTACCTCAGAGAAAGTTTGGCATTCCAGGCAGCAAATGCCATCCAAAGTTAGACAATGTTAAATTCAAACAATTAAGACAGTTGTAATTTTTTTAAAAAATAATACGATGTGTTTAATTTTTTATCAACTATTTGCCAATGTTGTATGTAAGAGTTTCTTTTTAGAGTCATTCAGGCTCATAATATACTTTGATTTAAAAAAAAAAACAGCTCATTGCTGATCAAACTTGATTTTTGTCTGATTTTCCCTAAAAAGAATAATTGAGGCCAGGGATATAGGCTGCCACTGTGTAGTAAAAAAGGTTACCATGAATTTACATGTGCAGTTTATCCATACAACTTAATCTGGACTGATATCAAGACTTTTCTTACCCCTTTGCTGCACTTCATTTCCCTGAAAGGGAAGGGGTTATGTATGCATTTATTTCCCAGGTTACATAAGGGAGAAACGTGAGTGGAGACACAGCTCCTGTTAATCTCATGATGTTTTTATTGACAAATATTTCAGCATTCCTCCAACTCTGAAAGATGGGGATTTCCTTCTACTCAAGTAGATAATTGCAAAAATACTCTGCATGGGTAAATTCTCATGCATATACTGTACAAAGACATATATCAGTAGGTTCTTTTATAGGTACATTTATACATGACATAAATAAGAAAATAGCTAGCTGGAGTATAAAATTCAGCTTAAATCAGATGCATTTATACTGTGGTTCTTGAGAACAATGTGCATATACAGTACATTGATACCAACCATACAGCATTTTAAGAAAATACACAAAAGAGGGGCAGAAGATTACATCAACTAGGAAAAGAGAAACATACTGTGTGAAAAGCACTGGAGCGTCTCTGGTTTGCCCCACATTTGTGGGTTCTTCTACATTCCCCCTTGTTTTTCCAAACTACCTCCCATCCGCCGCTCTGTGTTGTGTTGTTTGCCTCTCCTCATGATCGCTTCACTTTGTTCGTCCGGCTTCCACGGCATAAGATTATCTACCAAAATCAAAACAGAATGGCCTTACTTTCTCTGGTCATGTGCCGTTGAGCATGGGATGCTGCAAACAGGCTTGAGATGCATGCAGAGGGAAGCGGCAGGGAGATGAAAGTCATGGTACCATTTCACTTTTGGCAAAGCTGATGGGTTTCTGGGCTTCCCTTAGGGCTTTGTCCTCAAATGACAGAAAAAAATCTGCTTCAGACATAAACGTGTTTTGGGATCTAGATTCAAAATATACTCCTTGGTTAAATAATGGTTCCTGCATGTGTTTCACTGCAAACTTAGGACATGCTGGATCAACTTGAAGAATCAGTTATTTAAACAAGTAGAAAGAAGTAAGGCAACAGCTCAGCATACTGGCTAAAAGTAGCATTTGTAGTGTGGGTTTGTCACTCCAAAGGCCATCATGAGAAGTTGTCAATTAGAATACAAAACAAAGTTCTTGTAAGATACAGCAAGCCTTTCCAGCTCTCTGAAAAGTGTCTGATGCTTCTGTTTCTCAAAATCTTAAGTCATACTGTTGCTGCTTTACTTCACTAGCTTTTGATCCTGTTAGCAGTAACCCATAGTTTACATTTTGACATTACAAAGTCACAACTCAACCAGCAAGAGAATATGGTACTGTTACTGCTACCCATCTTATGCAATAGTGTAGCGTTGAACATACCCCATGAATTATTTCACAAGCAAAAACTAGATGGCTGTTGTAAAGCATTCATGTTTAAAGGCAGATCAAAGCTTCTTGACAGTTTCAATATTGTTCCCATTTTCCAGAGAGACAACAACTTTTATCATATTCAGAACAATTCCAAGTAGAGAATGATACATACCATCATCTCATAATGTCATGTTTATTGTATTGGTTCACAATAAAAGACAAAAAAGGCACATAACGAAATGGGGTATATTAGTGGATTATGGATCTCTGGTAATAATATGCACAGTTTTTATTATTTAAAATAATCTGACTGTACCAAATCTTAATAATTATTATTTATTCCATCAGTATGTTAGGTCTGGTATGGTAAAATTAATTAAACTCCCTTTGGCCTCATGTGCAAATCTATGTAGTTTTCTTGGCAATAATACATTTCCAGTTTTTTTTTTAATTTTTAGTTTCCAGTTTAGTCAACAATCCTGAGATTTATTGGTGGTCTCTCCTCTTAATACAGTACATATCTGACTCTGCTTAGCTTTTTGAGATCAACTCAGATTGGCTAGATCTTGTCTATCTAGCTCTGCCTTAGGCTAGTCTTTTTGGGCAGATGAATTTACAGTAGGTATCCAGAAATGTCACTTGTGATTGTAGATAGTAGTAAAATTCCAGATTGAGTTGGACCAGTCAGTCCATCCCTTACTTTTCTGTTTATATCCCACCTTTTTTTATAAATAAACTTTATAAAGATACCAAATATAGAAATACTCCTTGCTCTCCTATTTCCCCCCACATCAACCACCACTCTGTGAATTGAGTTCAGTTAAGAGAGAGTAACTAGCCCAAAGTCACCCAGCTGGCTTTCATGCCTAAGGCGGGACTGATATATGTTTCTTAAGAATAAACAAAACCCTCTATATATACTTCCTTCTCTGCTGGTAGGGCTCCTATAAAATACTGTGCCTGGAATATATTTGGGCCAGAGAACAAGTTGTACTGAAAATGGGTAGAGACTACAATCCTTCATCCTAGAATGTCTAAGGGTCCATCTTAAGGAATATTGGAATTGAAAGGTTTCCATTTCTTGATTTCAGGAAGGAAGCTATTAATGGGAAAGAAACCAATGGAAATCATTTCTCCATCACTTCTGCTCTGCTGATAGAATCCTTGCAGGGCTTTAGACACCTTGTAAGTTTTGATGTTGAAGTGTTACAAAATAAAAAGTAGGATTAACTTGGATAAGAAACACAGACGTCTTAAGAGGCTGTTTATTGAAGTCCCATGTTTCTGTTTATTAAATTTAGATGCTATCCAACTTGCATCAACTCTGGGAGGTTTACAAAATGTTTTTTTTTTAAGTTCAAACAGACAAAAAACATAAAACGAAAAAGCAAAGATGGCAAACCCAGATGGGGACAAAGAAGAAAAGAAAAGGTGTCTTCAATCACATTTGCTTCCTTTGCTGCTTTCTTTTCATTTTTTTCCTTCATTTTCATAGCTTACTCATTCTATGAATAAGATACTTCATCACCACAATTGTATACTGTATTAAGGATGGTTCATAAGAAGCACAGCAAAAACAAAGGATAAGAATATGTCTGCCAATCAAATGACTATATGATTTGAGAGGCATGACAAATTAATAAAGAACTATAATCCACCCTCTTTTATTATGGCAGCCAAAGGTAAAATAAAACACATGCTTAAAAACAAATGGAATAGCTTCTTAATGACCTGAACAATATTGCTGAGCACAATTAAAGCAATTGCTAATTAAAGCTACTGTATCTGGGCTGCAGAAATCTAGATTACAACTAGATGCAGTTTTTTAAAAGTACAAATTTCATAATTTTATAATATAAACTGCAACACTAGCACCAAGCACAACAAAGAAAATGATTATACAGTGAAGAACAAAAATCTAAATACTATTATGTTAATTAAAATTGGATAAATGTGAGTGAATGGCCACTGCATGGCAGCAAAGAGCTTTTATGAATTTCTATATCAGCTTGCCATCCTAAAATTTTATAGCCCAGATACGATAGCTCTGGAAGCTCAGTAAATTTCTATGCCCGTATATTAATGTAAGAAATAAAAACTGGAAGAATACAAATCAGTTTTAAATATAATACTTTTTTCCCCCTGAATACTGGTCATGGACAAGATTACCTTTAGAAAAATTAAAAAAGAAAAAAAACAAACAGAATTCAAAAACTGGCTTAGCTATTAAGAAGTAGAAGTGACATATTTAGCTCTGGCTTCCCTGTAGAATCAACAATAAATACCCAAATTGAATGCCTTTGGTCTCCAGTTTTAAATATAATTTTCCACTTGCTGTAGCTTTAATGGAAAATATATATATAAGACCATGCACAGGCCTAGTGAGCAAAGAAACCCGGGTCTGACCATGCCATTACAGATCATCCTCGACTTACAACCATTTGTTTAGTGAACAAAGTTACAACAGCACTGAAAAAAGTGATTGGCCATTTTTACATTTATGACCATTGTAGCACCCTCATACTCACCTGGTCAAAATTCAGACGCTTAGCAACTGGCTCATATTTATGATGGTTGCAAGTGTCCCAGGCATCTGATCACCTTTTGCGACTTTCTGACAAGCAAAGTGAATGCAGAAGCCAGATTCACTTAACAACATGTGACTAACTTAACTGCAGTGATTCATTTAAAACCTGTGATAATAAAGCTCATAAAATGGGGGAAAAGTTCACTAACAACTGTCTTGCTTAGTAATGGAAATGTTGGGCTCAATTGTGGTCATACGTCAAAGAGTACCTGTAGAGTAACCCTTTGTGCATCTGAAGAAGACATCTTTGGGTCCAACTGATGACCCAGACAGAACCACTCTTTTCAGAAGTTACAGAGAGTGGCATACCACATCCTGATTTTCCCTCCCAGATTTAAGGGCCTTGACAAACTATTGAGATGGTCAAGGCAGTGGCAGAAAGGGAAGAAAGGAGAACAAATAACAGCAGAAGCAAGACAGGTATCTAAGCAAGCTGTAGTATGGAGGTATTCACGACTTCCTGGCTACTTCCAGTTAAAATCACTTGAGAAGGAAGGGATCACCTGGAGAACTTTGTGCAGTACTAGTTCTAGGTAGGACGGCTGCTCCCCCATGATCCCATTCTATATTTGAGGTTTTTCAGCCACCACCATCTCATACAAAGAGCAAGCTGGAGCAGTCTCTACTCTCAGGAAAGTTACACATCTTAGAAAAGGGGTTGTTAATTCTTAGGAACAAGAAAGCCTTGACTGAAAGGCCTGGCAAGATTAAAAAAACATCCACAAGGAGGAAAAATGCTAACCAATATAAATAGCCTATTTGAAAAATGTCTCCATGAAAAAAGTTTTAAGTCCTCCCTTTTAAAGGTCAAGTGAATATAATTCTTCCTTTCCTCCATTATATTTTGGATAATGCAGCTGCATCAACAGAGACGGAGTAGCTTCAAAGACACAGCATCAAATCTCAGTGAATTCAGGCATCTGATGGGATTGCTGCTCTGTCTCTTTTTGCCCTGTGCTCCTGACATTTTATTTACTTGTTTATATTTCATATTTCTTAAACTCTCATCTCCCTCAGAAATAGATAGCTTCTGTCTCTAGTAGCCCAGGCATGGCAGTTAATCTCCCTGACCACTGCAACTCCACACAAATGATGCTGGTGATCCCTTGCTCCTCATCTTGCTACAAATATTCTCCTCCCACTGTGGAGAAAGGGCTGGACAAGGGAGGTACAAAGCTTCAGACAACCTTGATGCTGCATTCACCAACCAAAGTACCACAGGATGTAGAAAATAAGGCAAGAGGAATCAAATGGGAAATACAAGCCTTCCTTTCACATTTTTGAGACAGCAGCCCTTTGTAAGTTTCTCTTCTTTTCTGGGCTTGTTTCAAACCACCTGGAATGCAACAAATGTGTGAAGAGCTGCCCTGGCATCCAAAGTGTGTTCTCAGATCTGAACTATACCTTGAAAACATCATTATCTTGGAAGGATAATTTTGTAAGGATGCCAGATGTGGCCTAGAAGTACATGACACTGCTACATGGTTGAACTTCGAAAGGCATGGAACCCAGCCCTCCCTTTACCTGGCAGCCCACAGCCTGGTGTAATTCGGATTCACTATTACAAATATACTTGGAAAACAGGTTTGTAGAAGGCCTCACTCCAAAAGCCCTTGGTGGGAGTCGCACATCCCCTCCCCAAGTTATTTTAGAAGTGGAACAGAGATGGCTACCAAGCAGGAGAGGAAGGGACAGATCGCTCAGAAGATAAGATTTAAGCTTTTCTTCTCAGCACAAATTTCACAATGCTGTTTTAAGTACTCCTAATGCTCACAGGTGGAAATTCATTTTCATCATCCAGACATACTGGCCCAGTAGCAAATTCATGCTCAGGTATTATCTCTCCTCGAAGGGCTCCCCCATCTTCCGAGTAACCTGCAATGTAAGAAGACAATTTAGAAGCTTTTAAATTGAATCTTATAGAATGATTTTTACCCAGGCACCTTTTGTTCCGCGTAAATGGTTAGAAAGCATCAAATGGTGGTCTGTACCTGTCATTCAACTATCACAGATGAAACATCACAATTAGGACTTTATTGTAAAGATCATGTCCATTCACACATTCATGTGCAAATTATACAGACATTCCCAGAGGTATCGAGGGATTTGTTACGCCTGTGAACCAACCTTTCAACATTTTGTGAACAGAAATTTTGAAAACTGAACTTAATTTAGGGTTTAGTTATTCAAACATCATATACAGAACATGATTTTCATATACAGAACATGATTTTTAATACTTTCATGTCGAAGTATTAAAAACGAATTAATAAAAGCCAACACCTGGATTTAAACTGCCTCTGATTATTTTAATGTCATTTAGTCACTTCCCTTGATTTCAAATGACTGTATGGTTTATATCTCATCTTACAATTTAAATTTAATATCCTCCCTTCCCACCCCTTGCACACTTCTGAGTCCCCCTGTAATTTTCTCATTTGGGCAACCTACAGAGAGCCATTGCATTTGCAGACAGGTAAAAAAAAGCAAAGGAACCATATGTTCATTAGCAAAATTCTTGAGATACAAGACAAGATTGAGGAACACAATACAAAAGTTGGCATTTGACAATGATCAGAATTTTCAGTGCACTTTTTATGTCTTCAAAGAGCTTTCAGCTTTTCACATTAAACTTCCTCATACCCACTGTTATTTAAACTATGTTCCCCACCTTGAGTTATTTATACATAAATAATACAGGAGGGATTTTTAAAAGTCTAAAAAGACCCCTAATGGGGGAAAAGAAACAACTCTTGTATGTTATCAACACAAGAGTGTAAGATACTTAAGTGCCCAGATGATGTGTTCTCCCACACATAGATTGATGCTTCCTGCTTTTGTTCTGGCAATGTGGACCTCTGCAGGCCTACTTAGCAAAATATTGCCTGGAGCTGCACTGGAATGGAACAAATCCCAGAGAGATGTTTGTAATGCATCTAAGCTTTAATGTTTTCAGTCTCTTTAAGAATTGCTCAGAGATTATAAAGGACGACAAAAGGCTTCTAATTCCCATTATACAAAACATAGGGCACTCAAGCACACTGGAAGATGAGGTAGGTACAATAATAAGGCAGTTGTAGGAGCAAGGACCAAGAATAATTCAAAGAAAGATAAGCAGATCCTGCTGGCCATATCTAAGACTTGGGCATATCTCCTGATATTTCCAGAAATTATTGATACGCACTGCTAATACGCTAATATGCAGAGTGAGGGTGTATTATAAAGGTAACTTCCATGTCATCATGTACCCCTTTGGTTAGCGCTGTCCTATACATCACTTTGCCTGACCTTCACACAATTTCTTTGATTTCTTGTTTATTCCTTGGTTCCTCCTTGCCAGCTCTGTTCAAGCTCACTGAATGGATGGGTGATGGATCACAGGAGGTGTAAACCGTATTTCTAACTCCATTTCAGCAATTTAGCTGATAAAATATGGGGCTACAAATATATCACAGGGAATTTTGTTAAGAATCCCCCCTTTAGTGATTTTTTTTTTGCAAAGAATAGCTGGGGGAAGATTAAGAGTAGATATGAAAGCCTGTGTGTAAGAGAAGTAGTGTTTACTATGAGCAAGTGTGTGTGACAATACAGCACAAGGCAATTTGGAGATGGACAGTTGTCTCAAATTGCCCAGATTCCTGTGCCTTGTGTTAATGGGTTCAGAATGCATATTTACCCCTAATCATACCCCTCTTATGCTGATGTTTGAGTAGAAAGTCTTCTGGGAGAGGACAATTTGGCATAAAGAGCAATGGATGAAATGCTCAGCTATTCAAAATTTACTAAAATCAACTTCAAAGGTAAAAATGGTAGGACTACTTTATGGTATGTGATCAGAAGAGTTAAAAACAAGATTTCCAATTATACATCAAATAATTAAATTCTACAGGCTATAATGCAACATCAAGAAAACCTTAGATGGGTGGGGAAGTTGTTTGCCATTACTGTATTACTTTGTATCTTACATTGAGAAAACATAATTGAAAAATGTCTTCCTATTAATTTTGGCTCTTCAGAGTTGTATAATTGTTTGCACTTACACACTCACATACAAGCACACACATAATCCATCTACTTTTACAAAAGTTAATATATATTTTTGTTTTATGGAAGCTGAAATTTTTAAAACACTGAAGTCAATGTCATGATCAATATTCCTTCATGTTTCTGCCATGCGTACACAGCCTTGATTTTATATTATGTATTATACATAGTCTGAGCCCCTTATTTTGTGTTTTATTAATATGTGTGTGTGTGTGTGTATAAATAAATAAATAAATAAATAAATAAATAAATAAATAAATAAATATTGGTTCTCACAAAATAAGGAAGAATTAGCACACTGAGAAGTTTGTCTTTGCTTTGTGCTAAATTCAGCATAAATTCCAATAATACCCACACCTTGTACAATATAGGGAAGGGCCAGAGACATCAAGTAATGCAATGCACATATTTTCATAAAAATATAAAAAAATGACACATAGAAACTCATGAATACATAGTAATGAACAATGCCGACATGACTAAAATGAGCAGCCCACAACTTGCTGTAAATCTGGTACTGACCTGGCATCATAGAAGGGGAAGGCACTGAAGTCTGCCTAGCTACAGTAGCAGCATAGGTTTGAGTTGCTGGAGACAGAAGGTCATTTTCTTTGTTCTCTTCTGGCTTTACCAAGTCAAGCAAGCTAAAAGAATGGGGGCCAGGGAGAAGAAGGGGGTTGCAGGTTGAAATAAAGTCTAGTCATTACCCAGTAACTTCAACAACTGATTGTGCTGTTATTTGTTGCATAAGCTGGACTTAAAAAGAGATGGAGGTTTTTGTGCTATCTCCAGCCCATAGGATGCATTGTTTGACAGGCCAAATGGACAGAGATACTATAATGCTTTTATGCAGAACACAGTTGCAGCTCAAATGTCTTTTATCGGGGCAACCTGGTCTACCCAATTACGGGAGGAAGCATACTGCTCCACTTTTGCCTTTCAGTGAAAGGAACCTTTTTTTTTTAAAATACATTTATATGCCACCCTTCTCCGAAGACTCAGGGCGGCTTACAATTTTGGAGCACAACCCAATGCTCAGCAATAGCCTTCATTCCATTGTATATGCCTGCTTATTACTAAGCGGCATTTTTACAAAGTCAGCTTATTGCCCCCAACAATCTTGGGTCCTCAATTTACCTACCCCGAGAGGATGGAAGGCTGAGTCAACTTTGAGCCTGGTGGGATTCGAGCCTGCATGAATTGCAGGCAGCTGGAACTTAAGTGCTAGGCATTTAACAGCCTGCACCACCAAGGCCCTTCACATATAGTCGCTTTTGCAACAAACTATTTTTGTGTTAAATTTAAGTTTTACTGACAAACATAAAGGGAGGCCAGTATAGATCTCTTTCAAGCTATTTAGCTCTCATCAGCTAGCCATTCCCTTCTGGGATGCAAACCCGATCTGAATAGAAATGATCTGAAACAGATCTATACTAGTCTCTTTATTTCTCTGTCAGTAAAACATATATTTAACACAGTTGCAGCTTGAGTTTTTCAAAAAATGCTTGGGGACAAGAAGGGAAGGTTTTTCTGTCTGGAGAACCTCAGTCATCCAGGTCATGGTTATCCCAAAGGTGCTTTTCAAAAGGCAACTGGAGTTTCTTCTTCTTGTTTTTTCCTTGAAGACGTTTTGCTTCCCATCCAAGAAGCTTCTTCAGTTATGACTAAAGGGTGGGAAACGGAAGGATTTGGAATGGAAGGAATGCAAAGAGTATAAATCCTTCCATTCCCCACCTTTTGAAATGCACCTTTGGGAAAGGTGTTTATGCTGATGTAAAGTTATTGCCAAGACATCTGAAGAGGATCAAGACTACAACATATGTCATGGCAAGATGTGTTTCTTTAAATAGAAAATAGTATCTCTTCTATGTACATTTAACCTATATCTTATCCTACCCTTGTTCCTTCAACTAAACCCTAAGAGTATCACACAACCCAATATCCTGTGCGCTCCCACAGGCAGGGTCTCCTCAGGGTGCCGGCGGCCAGACAATGGGCCTTCTCTGTGGGTGCGCCTGCCCTTTGGAACCAACTACCCGTGGAGCTTCAGGTGGCTCCTGACCTTCGTTCCTTCTGTCGCGACCTAAAGACTTGGCTTTTTCGAAAGGCCAACCTGGACTGAAGGGTTTTTTAATTGTTTTTAGATTTGTTGGTGATTTTAATTTTTAATGTAACTGGGGTTTCTTGTTTAATTGCTTTTTAAATTTTGTATTTCTGTTTTTATGTTTGTGAGCCGCCCTGAGTCCTTCGGGAGATAGGGCGGCATAGAAATCCCATCATTAAATTAAATTAAATACCCAGAGAACAATTTTAAACTTCAAGCAACAACTCAGTCAAGGACAAAATCAAGTTTGGCTGGTGTACACAATATGAACACACACAGGGCCAGGCATGGGAGCGCTGATTAGCATCTAAATCAGGTGGCTCTGCCAGAGTAGAGCACAGCTGCAATCTATGCCACAGAAGTGTAAGAATGTAATTTAACAGTTAATTTAATTCCTAGAATATTTCAGTTTCAGGCCAGGGCTTTGCATAGTTGATGACATGAAAGGGACATATTGTCAACCTCAACTGTTACTAAATTTAAAAGAAGAAGTATAGCACAAATTAGGCCTACATGTTTCTATATCTTCACCCAATTTATCTCCTTACAAGTGCTCTTATAGTTCTTTTGCTGCATTCATTTCCCTTCAGCATATGCTTCCCTTGGAGCTGTCTTGTTCTATCAGAATACAACTGGAGGGACTTTTCTTGTTATAACAGCAGGGGTGTCAAACTCATGTCATCATGGCGGTGTCATGTGACGTATAGGGACTTTTTTTCCCCTTTGCTAAACTGGGCATGGGCGTGGCCAGTGTGACACATCCGGCCTGCGGGCCGCAAGTTTGACAGCCCTGCTATACAGAATTCTGTTTCTCTGGGTGATGGCCTGTGGACTTTTGTATCCTACAGCAGCATTTAGAACTATCTGTCAACATCCAAAACAAGGCGCTGTTTCGGAGTTGCCACACACGCGCAGGGGGAAAGATGCATGGTGCCACAGATGGGTGTCAGGTGATGGGACTCACGTTGGGAGAGGAGCCAGCAAGGCAAGCCAGTTGCAACTGGTTCAGAAGCCAGCCAGGCCTGAATAGTACTTGCTGGAGCCAGTCAGAGAGCTACCAGGCTCGAAGAGTGCTTGCTGGAGCCAGGCCAAAAAAGTACTTGCTGGACCCAGTCAGGAGCAACCAGGAACAGAGGGCAGAGCATGCTGAGTCTGCATAGCCAGCTGGCTAGCAGAAGCCAGTAATGCTGCCTAGAAACCCCTTTACTTGTATTGTTCACCTCGGGCCAAGCTGAAACACCAGTAAAGAGACCCGTTCTTTCTCAGTGTGGCCTCTTCTTTTGCTGGCTTGGTTTGGAACCATAACATTATCATCTAATTATACTCACTTCACTCCTCTTTCACTTTTACATGTCCCAGCATAATTGTACATATTTTTTGTACATGACCCTAATGAAAAGATTGTTACACATTCAAAACATGATTTTTCTCCTTAACATCCTATTTTATAAACAAAGGCAATTCCTGCAGATGGAAATCTGCTATATGTATATAGTGTACAGAATCCCTTTTAAATTATCCTGCATTTTCTTCTTTATTTTCTCTACATTTTCTTTGAATTCTTGAAATCACTAAGCTGTTACCTGTGCTTCTTGATTAAAACACATTCTCCGCCATCTTGGGGGTCCAGGTTGTAGATGTAAAGATGTCCACCAGATGTTGTAACTAAGAGCCGAGGCAACTTTTGGATCCTAATAAAAAATGTACAGGAACATAACTGAAATGACTGCTAAACAGACTGTACCATCTAGATGACCTCTAAATGACCTCTGAATAGGCTGTACTATCTAGGCTGTACCATGCTAGATTTCCCGGAAAATGTATTTGTGAGGTGAAGTTGCTTATGGGAGAGATTTGACAGCCAAATTTTGTTTGTTCCTCTACTTTTAGAATAAAACAATTACTATAGTATTTTTAATTAATAGTAGGAAATATACATGGGGATGAAAATCTAGAGACATATATGCAGACATATATAAACATGATTTTGAACCTATTATAAGGCTACATTAGTCATGCCAAGAAGGTTTCCCCCTAAATACCATAGTATTATCATATGATGCAGAGCAAAACACTTCTTTTACTAACCAATTTACTTCATGCAGTTATATTATTTGCCATGAAATCCAAAGCTTACTTCTAAAGCAATGTACTGTGAGGTATTTTCTTCTCCCTTTGAGATTTGGCCTGATGCTAAACTTAAAAAAAAAAAATCTCTTGCAGCACTTGGTCATGAAACAATAGGTATAAATGGTATATTCTATATTACTATGCTCTCAAAGTGGAGGGTTGTAGTAGCCACTGAGGTCCTATAGATGGCGCTAGATGCTAGCAGCAAACTGCAGTGTTTGGCCTATGGGGCCTCTTGGCTACTTGCATGATCTCATTCCCTATCTTGGTGAAGGTGGAAAGTCCCGGACTTTCCAGACATATAGGTGATCTCATTTTACTAACATCACCACTAGTATTAAGATTGGTTAGGAGGTTGTACCAATGTGGATGGGAGGTTTCACCCTTGTGTGATCTATTCTCCAATCCAAATGCTGTATCTATGCTACTCTTCCTTGCTTGTAAAAATAGTATAAAAGAATAAACGCTGCCCAGGCAGTCAGACATCTTGGCACTCTGCACAATGACTGATCTTTGAAACCCATCAGAGGGTGATGCAGAATGTGTTAGTATAACAAAATCAGTTTTGCCTTGTATATAAGATCCAACCAACATTATTGCAAATGTTATGAATGCAGGAAGTATATCAATGCAGAAGAGAAAGTTTTGCATTTTGTGATGCTTGAAGCCTCTGTCTGCATAAGCCAGAACTCAATAAACCATGAATTGCAGACTGCTTATCTGCCCCAGGAAATTGCCACTTTTCCTCATACATTGCCCAGCAAATCAGCAATAAACTGGGTAGAGAGGAATAAAAGAATAAAATCTATGGGAAAATGCGGGGCGCGGGTTGTGATGGGGGTGTCCTGATACGCCCATGTTACACCCCTCCTGCATGCGCTGCACTGGTTACTGGTTGCCCTCCAGGTGAGATTTAAGGTGCTGGTGTTGACCTATAAAGCCCTTCATGGCTTAGGACCAGGATATTTATGGGAGACCCTGCTGCCAGCAACTGTTTCCCATCGTCCTGTGCGCTCTCACGCACTGGGCCTCCTTGGGGTTCCATCAGCCAGACAATGTTGGCTGGCGACCCCTAGGGGTAGGGCCTTCTCTGTGGGAGCACCCACCCTATGGAACCAACTCCCCCTGACCTCCGCTCTTTCCGCCAGGGCCTAAAAACCTGGTTGTTCCAACTTGCTGACCTGGGCTGAGGGTGGGGATGGGAGTTTTAAATGATTGTTTTACTGTTTTTAGCTTTTAATTGGGTTTCTTATTTAATCTCTTTTTAATTGTATATTTTGTATTGTTTTTATGACTGTACGCCCCCTCGGGAGATGGGGCAGGTTAGAAATCTAATAAATAAATAAAATAAATAAATAAATAAATAAATAAACTTTTGATAATTTGCAGAAGAGTAACCTCAATCAATCTAATGGTCAATCAAATCAGAAAAAGATTAACATGAGTCTCCTTGTAGCAGGATGGGTAACAAAGAATGAATGAATGAATGATACTGGAATAAGATTTCCCAGGGCAGAAGATATCTAATAAATAGAGAGTGGCACTGATACTTATGAGTTGGCTGGATTAAAACTTTTTGGACATTTAGCTGATTTTAAGTGCCGAAAATCAAAATATGTACCACTGGTTTGTAGAATGCCAGAACCATGAACCAATGCAAATTTAATAGAATATGTTGATTATATTACATCAACTCAGTGGCCACACTTAGCAACCATAATATTCAGAGACTATCTTCCTAAGCTCAACGATTCACAGTAATAGTGACTGTAGCCGTGAGATAAAGAAACATCTTGTTACTAGGAAGAAAGACCTGGAAAAAAATGGGAGAATATTTTAGTCTTACTCAACACTCTTTGATTCACCCAGCACCACGCCATTTATGAAACATTTCCACTGGAACCAGGGTGCCTCTCCTAAATAAAATAGTGTGTCCAATACAAAATGAAGGCAATCCTGTTTAGTTGCTGTAGCCCAGCTTACGTACGTTGAGAGCACACAGATATTCCTTTGTCCAGAGAAGTTCAGGCGCACGGTAGCAAAGGCCCGGTCTTGGCTCATCATGCCCGATACTTGAGAAGGGAGGTAGTTGGTGGCAGCCATGAACATCTTGCCCATGTATCCACTCCAGGAGGGAGGTTCTTCCGGCCGACTAAGACAAACAAAATGCCAGATTATAACATTCTACTCCAGGAACATCGATACAATATAATAACAACAAGGGTCTTCACTTCCTAAACCCTAAGGCAAATAATTTCATTATCTCTCCTTCCTAAATGTTCCTAAAGAGGAATAAAACCCTAAACCTTACGGAAATGCAATAGATGGTGTTATGTAAGTAGTAGCAACAAACTTCAGATTTTCAGCTCAAAGCCTTAAAGTAGTTGTATAAAAGACTGGAAACAGGAGCAACAAAGAACCCTTTCTAGGACTGTATTAGTAACATAATTGCAACACAGGCACTATTCCAGTAAAGGAGATTAAACCGGTCTAGGATAAATACTATGGCCAGGAAACCAAGCCATGGCCAGATAGCAGGCTCTTGGTCAATGCTTCTGAGTCCAGCCTGAATTGCAGTCCATCACTTTGCTATTCCTAGATCCCCAATTGATCCTAGGACTGCTTTTACGAACATATCATCAGCTTGAACATATAACCACCCAAAACCCAAATCCTGGAATCAGTTGGCAATAACTTGGATCTCAACAATCCAAGATTTTGCCCACAGGTTTTTCAGGGATGGTCAAACTTGCTGCCAAAGCAAAACTTGAGTGATCTATTTAAAAACAACAACTGTAGCCAATTAGGAGAGATTACTGAAGTAACTTTCCCAATAAGCAAACCTTGGTTGTATGTGAGCAGATCTAGACCTGGGTGAGGAGTATCTTTTTCAGCTTCCATCTGCCATCTACAAAAACCTGTCAAGACAGCCTTTCCTTGGTACAGCTGACTTCTCAGTGGCACATGTAGCATAATTTTGCTACCCACCTATCGGTGAGATGCTCCAACTTAAAAATATGCACTGTCTCAGTATTGCTTGATGCACACAAGAACTGGGAATCCATACTGAACACAAGGGAGCTGATATTCACGTACCTAAAGCAAAGGGAAGAAAGAACCCAGACAACTTAATTGGATTAGGAAATGGTAATAGACTGGTGTAAATAAGCAAGCTGAGAGATTCTCCTAGGACAGAAATACATTTTTTAAAAGTCCCATGAGAACGTCTCTGAAGAATTGATTAGCAATGGTGTAGCATTAAGGATATTTGGTTAGGAGCGCAGTAACCAGATTCTAATCCATTCTTAGCTGTGGATGTATCTTGGGTGAGATTGGACCAATCAATCTCTCTCAATTAAACCAATGTCACAGGATTATTGCCATGGAGAAAATGGAAGGAATGTGCAGTATGTAAATTACCCTGACCTCTTGGATGAAAGGCAGGATAGAAGTTCTAGCAAATCAGTCATCCAGTTTCCCTGTATTTTGATTTCTGTGGGTGCTCCTGCATAAGAATAACCCAAAGTTTTACTACTTTGGTAAGAAAAATAATATAATGTATCACTGAAAAGTTTCCTTTTCAAGGCCTTCCAAAAGGCCAGCAGGGTGGGGCCATCCTAATCTTAAGACAGAAAGTCTTCTAAAAGGCAGGAACTAGAGCAGAAAAAGAACATCCCCTGGTCCCTGCCAACCAACATTTTTTGGCTGACAGGACCTGGAGCATGCCCATCCTGATGGAATGGATTGGAGAGATAGAAACAACTGGACCCCTCAGGTAACCCTCTAAAGCCCTGAGGGATGACAACCAGCATGATGAATTGCAACTAGAAAAAAAAAACACTGGCAATCAAAGCAGTCAAATCAAAGCATGCGCTGAGTAGCTGACACCATTTGATAACCTAGGCAGCTGCATTCTGTACCATCTGAAGCTTCTGCGTGATTCTCAAAGGCAGCCCCATGTAAAGAGCTCATATGCTGCAGTAGTTTTCCTTCTTCCTCGGTGATTGCTTCCACTCAGTTTGACAGGAGGTGAGACACTGTCTCTGCTGCCCCTCACTTGTGGGTTGCTTGAGGGTTTGATGCTCTCTCTCTGCCTCTTTAAAATCCACATGAAATTACTGGGTGAGCCGTGGATTCTACCGGTAAATCTCTCACTATATTGACCCAGGGTATGAAGGCTGCTCAAATCTGGATGAGGAAAATCTTTAGCTGAAGACTGAACAACTGCAACTGGATTGCTGGGTCTGGGAGGTTTTCACCATCACATTTCCCATTTGAGACTAGCATGCCCACCTGGACTTGTAGCTATAGCTTGAAGAACAAGATGGGAGCTGTGATCAGAGGAGTTTCGAGCAGGTTCACCTTGTATACTAACTATAGTACACCCTTTCCTGGATCAGAAGGCTCTTCAGATGGTCGCTTATGACCTAATCATCTTGCAGCTGGGATTACAATGCACCCTACAAATGACTGCCCTTGAAAACAATTTGGAGGCTACAGCTGGTCCAAAATACAGTGAGTCCAAATTTTGATCATGTGACCACAGGGATGCTGCAACGGTTATCTGTGAAAAACGGTCGTAAGTCACTTTTTCCAGTGCTTCTTACGATTTTGAATGGTCACTAAATAAATGATTGCAAGCCAAGGACTGCTTGTAT
Source organism: Naja naja (assembly GCA_009733165.1). Classification (NCBI taxonomy): domain Eukaryota; kingdom Metazoa; phylum Chordata; class Lepidosauria; order Squamata; family Elapidae; genus Naja; species Naja naja. Next base: position 148,290,088 of record CM019149.1, on the reverse strand, counting down.
ATGTTTTTAAATATTCTAAGCTGCCCGCTTGAAAGAACAGATTAGGGATAGATCACCATGGAGAAATCTATGTGGTAATTAGGAGTCAAAAATGGCTTGATGGCACATATCAATCAATGAAGTTGCCCAGAATGTTTCTTTTTTATTAGGCTGCCTCAGAATCCAATAAATAACCTGTTATTTCAAGTGAAATACTGACATAAGAGCAGCAGACCAACCTCTTCATTCCTCTCCTGAATTCATAGAGCTTTTGTCCTTCAGGGATAGAAAAAACACGAAAGACGGTTCCCTGAAAGGAAAGACAGGAGATACTAAAGTATAAGAGGAAATCAGGGGAGAAGCAATAGCAGCATTTTGCTTTTGGAGAGGAGGTGCTACCTTCCTTTCGACTTTGGGTGGATAATCATTTAGTAGCAAGGGGCACAGAAAAGTTGTGTCATCGGAGAGGCCAGTGTAGAGATTCTACCAGGTTAGATCCACTTTAAGTTATGGAGGAGGGTTTTTTTTAATGATTATGAAATAGGTGGGTTAAAGCTAACAAATGCTCAATGCAGCTATTTTGTTGCTTTTTAACCACAAATGCACCGATTTCAACAATGTGAAACTGGAGAGCCACAGAACATGCCCGCTTACTATTCCGCAAGGTAGAATAAATTAAACAGTCCTCAGTGCCAGAAAAGGAGACGGTCTTGTTCCAAACAATTGTGCTTTCTCTACTCTTTTCCTCCTCCTTGCTAGCCATCCTCCCACCTCCCCACCTGTCCCATTTTCTAATTTTGTTTCTTGGTAGGATCTAATAATAATTATTTTTAAAGTTATCCTAGGAGAAATTATAGATAGGTATCAGAGCAAAGTTCATCCTAAGTAAACACAAAATGAATGGATGATTTACTTTCAGCTAATGTCACAGAACTTTATTAGAAAACTGTTGCCTCTTGAGTTTACATCTGAGGAAATACCATTTAGGATTAAGCAATATGTTTGCCTAGGTTGGGTGGCTACTAATTGGGTCATTACGTGCTTTCTTAGAACAAGGACTCCTGATCTCTATGGCATTTGTTCCTGAGCATGTATCTTCTGAATGACAGAGGTTCAACCTATTTCTAGGTGTATGACCTATAGCTATTTTCTGCAGATAGAGGTATACAGTAGGTGTAAGTGATTACTCTGATAGCAGTCTTCAAATAACTGAAAGGTCAAAACTGCACTTGTTTCTGAATGTTGGACACAGAAGAATGAAGTTAGAGAAAAGCAGATTTCAGTCAAATGTTAGACTATTCTTACTCTTAAGAACAGTTCAAAAGTGAAATTAATTATCCAGAAAGGTGACAGCCTCTTCCTTCATTTATACATGAAGGAAGTATATACATTTAATGTATCTCTTGACTTCTTTATAGATGCTTTAAATCATAATTCCCATACCGAGCAGAAGGTTGGAAACTGGGTTTTGTAGCTATAAAGCTTCAAGCTAAACAATTCTAGAATCTTTTCCTGCTATTTCATCAAAAAGTTTTTCACTCCTCTGCGTTCTAAACAGCCTCCTGAATGACCAAGCACTCCAAATGAATAGGTCTGTTGAACAGACATCTGTTCAAGTCATTTTCATAAAGGCTATCAGAATTAACCAAGGTAACAAAAACATTGGAAAGGTGGAGATCAAATCGAAAATCTAGAGCACTAGACCAAACGTTTGTCCTATGCTGAAGGTCAGGCAAGACAGCATTAACCTAAGAGAGAAACAATTAAATGAAATAAAAAACTAAGGACAGAAAAAAACTAAATGATATGAGGAGGAAAAATCCCTAAAAGAATTAAGAGGGAAAAAATCCTAAATGAATAAATTTTTGTCCAGGGCTGAAGGGAAAACTGAAAAAAAAAACTGAATGAAATTTTATTTATATAAAACATGTATATAGCTGCCAATCTTTATAGCGATCCCTCAGCAGTTCCCAATAAAGCTTTTACTAGAAGGGGATAAAAGATACCCAACCGAATCAAATGATAATCCAAATACTCATCTTCTTTAGTCCACTTCCTCTCAGGAAACACAAGGCCTATTTGTCAGTCTCCCATCCCACTGCTGACTTACCTTTTCAGAAGCACTTGCTAGTTTTGACCCTGTAGAGTTGAAAGCCAAGGCCGCGAGGGGCCCTTCATGGGCAGAAATAGAACAAACATCTCTCTGTTAAGCAGGGGGAAAATAAAATATGGTTACAGTAACTAAAATATATATTTCATCCCACCCACCGAAGTAAAAATACATTGCCTATCTAACATTATGATATAGGTATATGCAAAATGTACGATGTGTGAAACCATGTATAAAACAGCCAGATTTAGATGCCCAGGTCTAACATGCACATTTCATCAGTCTTCCAATGAAGATATGTAAATGGCCCAGACATAATTTAGAACACACACATTCTAAGGAGGGAGTCAGTGAAGAAAGGATGGAGCTGACAGTAGCATGTAGCAGCAGTGAAAGGAAAGTAAGGATAAGAAAGATATTGAGTCAGTGAGGGGAAGTTCAACATGAAGGCCAACATAGACTTGGATGTTGTTCACAGTAACTAAAGAGGAGAGAAGAGTAAGGTACATCAGTGTTGCTCAACTCATCTTGCAAGATCTATTCAAAATCTGCTTCGATAAAATCCTGGACTACCACATCATTCTAACTACAGAAGAACAGGGGACAAGTCAACCAAATCTAGCTGAATTCCCCAGCACCACCACCACTGTGTTCGTGCCATGCACAGGACAAAATGCATTTTCTCTTTCTTGCATCCCTCTATTTTGAATTAATCATGTTTATGATAGGACTCCCACTAAGTTGGAACAACAAATGTGATTATTCAACAGGGGATAGGAAGGAGGGTTGGGGAAACAGTTGGGAGCAGCAAACAATAAAAATAAAGGAAAACATCCAAATGGACACCAGAGCGTCAAAACAGAAACAAATTTCTGCACAGCCCTAAGCATATGCTGCATGCTACAAGTGTAATGCTCCTACCTCATTTAACTTCTACTCTCAAGCCACAGAGTTACCAAATCTGTGCCCCAGAATACCTTTGCGATTCATTTTTGCACCTACCAAAAGGTTTCCGTCATACAACACAATCTCGCCGACAACAGGACTACCAGGATATGCCACGTAGGAGTTGGAATGGTTGATAGAAAGTGCACATAAACCTGCCAAGAGAAGAAATAGCATGGTCAGGAAGTAGTAAAGCTCAGGAATACAGAAGCAAGGAGTTCACAGACAACATCATGGCTTCTTCTGGAGAAACCTAACCTGTGCTGGATCAGTTCTGGCAGCCACAAGATTCTGGACAAAAACCGTCTGGACTCTTGTGACATCTACAGGTAGCAGATGATATAGTTCCATTCAGAAATCCCAAATTAAGGCAGAGATTTGTCCACCCCAAGGATAAAACACCCAGACAGAAACTGAGTAATGTGCTATATGCTGTACAATGCAGTAAGCCATGTGCAGACCTGTACACTGGGGAAACGAAACAAGCACTTCACAAACGCATGGCACAACATAGGAGAACAAACACATCAGGACTAGATTCAGCAGTCCATCTGCATTTAAAAGACACAGGGCACTCTTTTGAGGACAACAAAGTCCATATTTTGGACAGAGAGGATCACTGGTTTAGAGGGGACAAAGAGGCCATCTATGTCAAAATTGAACAGCCCTCTCTCAACAGAGGGGGAGGGATACGACATCATCTATCTCCAGTCTTAAACACAGTCCTTTCAACAGTTCCAAGAAGGCTCCACACCAGTTTGCACCACTCAGGAGACCCTGATGACACAGATAAACCTCCAGGTGACCTTAGCAACCTGCTAAAAGGATGCAAATGAGCAGCTGTCTGCAAGGCGTATAAATCCTTCCATTCCCCACTATCCAGTCATAGCTGAAGAAGATGCTTGGATGAGAAGCGAAACATCTTCAAAGAAAAACCAGAAAGTCCAGTTGCCTCTTGAAAAAAAGCACCTTTGGGACAACCATGACCTGGGTGACTGAGAATCTCCATAGACATTCCATTCAGAAACTGCTCACCAAACGTGACATTGATTTTCCCCTTCACAAATCCACCGTCAACTGGATGCGGCCATTCAGTTTCAGAGATCACTGGGGAGATACCAATGGAATCCTCCTGGGAAATTGCTGGTGAGGCTAGTTTCATGCTCTAACACACAACAGGCACAGCAAAAGAATGTGTGTAGGCACAGAATGAATTCACTTGGATCTGAGTGTTTTTGTTACTATACTTGAAAGAGATCAGCAGGCCCTCTGGGCAGAAAGAGTAGAAAGCATAAGCAAAAAACAGAAAACCATAGGACAGCAATTTTAAGATTTGTTGCATAGTGGTTATCACTATGTAAAGAGATAACCACCAATCAAACACTATATCCAGCATTATTCCCATTTGTTTCCTTATTTTTATCACTTTATGAAAGCAAATTAAAATGTTATGTGTATCATATTAGCGATCACAAAGGATCTTCATAGATCCAAAATCATTATATACTTTCCAAAACACTGTTATTGGATTTCCTGTCAAAACTGTTTTGAATTCTTCAGTATCTTGCGATATTTCTAAAGTTGTTCTAACTTTCTAAGTCATGCCAAAGGTACTTTTTTCCAAAAGACAGATGGACTTTCTTGGTTTTTTTTCTTTGAAAATGTTTTTCTTCTCAACCAAGCTGCTTCTTCAGGTCACAACCATGACCTGGATAATTGAGAATCTCCAAAGACAACTTTCCAAGTCACTTTGCATTTTGTTTAAAGCAAAACCCCAAACCTTTTTCAATAAAAAAGGAGTTCAAATTAGAGGCCACTAATTGTATCTCTTCTTTTCAAAGATCCTCTTGGATTCTTTGAAAAAATTATTAGCCACTTGCAGATCCTACCTTTCCAATACTGCAGAATTGCCTGCTTCTTTAAATGATTTCCAAGGGACATTCAAAATCCTTTGTTCACAATGATTTACATCAGTGATGGGATTCAATTTTTTTACTACCAGTTCTGTGGGCATGGCTTGGTGGGCAGGGGAAGGATACTGTAAAATCTCCAGTCAGAGGTGATATTTGCCAGTTCTCCGAACTACTCAAAATTTCCTCTACCGGTTCTCCAGAACTGGTCAGAACCTGCTGAATACTACCTTTGATTTACATGTAAAAGACTGCATGTTAAGGTTCTAAGTAATACCTCCAACAGAATCAAAACTCCAAGGCAGGCATATTCCTCAAAGTATAGATTTATTAGGTATGTCATATTGGCACATCTGGGGAAACCTGACTCTAAAGTCCCTCGGGTTTCCCCCCTAATTAAAAATACATTTTTCCTCCTCCTGCCCATGTAGACCATCACATGGCCCAATCAGGTCACAGTCCAAAGTTCATTCAAACTCACGTCCTGCCTCCTCACACCTGGTGGGAACGTCCTTGGTTCTCAAGAGGAAAGAATTTTATTTTGGTTACAAAGCCCTTGCTAACTCTAGCTCCCCTTTCCCATTCCCACAGCTTGCTCCACCTCTGCTGTGGCAGCCCTGGAGATGCCAGGGCCAGGAAAAATGGCTCCAGGGCTGACACTCCATTTTTAAAAAATGATCTGTTCTGAGTTTGAAATGCCTATTCTGGAAATGTCTCAACCTAAAATCTCAAAACACCTGTTTTAAACTCAAAACACCTGTTTTAAACTCAAAATATCTGTTTTAAACTCAAAATATCTGTTTTAAACTCAGGATATCTGTTTTAAACTCAGAATATCTGAAACTGCATTGGGCACTTCCATTAAAACTATAAAACAAAATGGCATGATATCATGATGCCAAATCTACCCCTTCTCCACTCTGCACCCACATATTCGGTTCAGTGACTATTGAGGGGCACCTATTTTGGGAGAAATCCAATGAATTGTGGGGGAAGCAATAAGCACTTTATGCATGCTCTTGTGCCCTCCTGATTGTGGACTCTTAAAAGAGTTTGTCCATTAAGCTCACACTCTTGTGCATCACTAATGCAATTCAAAATGCACTTGTTGCAAAGATGTATTTGCCAATTTGGGCTTTCTACTGAGTCCCCACTCCACCCCCTCCCCCAAAATAGAACAGAATAGAATAACAGAATTGGAAGGGACCTTGGAGGTCTTCTAGTCCAACAAAATATGTTGGCAAATGAAATAGAAAACACATCTTCATTATTATTTTTGTTGAGCAAAAGTTGCATGCTTGATGGCTTTTATTTATTTAATTAATTTATAAGCTGTGGGACCCAGAAGTCACTTTCCAGCAGTTTACACCATAAAATATTTTTTAAAAATCCATAAAAGCCAATAAAAACACAGAACTACCAGAAAACAATAGGTGCGGTGATGACCATCCAAAGGCCCTTTTTGTTCAGATGTATTTATAAATGCTGGCAGGGCTTTGTCTGGCTGGGCCTGGGGATTTGGGATTTGTCGCAAGGGAATATACAATGCTGAAACTGTTTCATGTTTTGTTCCAACAGAATGTTCTCTGTTAGGCTGTTGCGTTAAGCTCAAAAACAAAATCCGTTTTCCATTTTGTGCACTTTCCCTCTTTTTCCACACACAAAAACCTTATTGGATACAGTATCCCCATCTTCTGCAACCCTCTTTACCTGTTCTTTCTGCACGTTTCAGCAGTGAGCACATTTCCACGCTAGCTACTGATTTTAGCAAATGAGGGATGATTCTGCAGCACACACAGATAATCCAACTGAAGATTCAGAAAGTGTCAGAAAGCAGAGAAAAGCCTACTCTGTACAGATCAGGCCTTTCTAACTTGCTGCCTGTGTTGGACCCACAACTCCAAGAATCCTTAAGCAATTACTGGGCTGGGCAGACAAAACTAAAAATTCACAAGACTGCTCCATTAAGGCTCTTTACGTCTTTCAATCCCACACTTTACTTTTTTTCCATCCTACAGAGTATCTTCCTGGCCTACAGGCAAACTTAACACCATAAATACAAAACCATTGACATTTGCAAATGTCACAATAGTCCAGCCACAGATGAGGAGCAAGTCCTTGTGTTAATATTCAAAGTTTTCTTTGTATTTCTAATGCCACTTGGTATTGGGCCAAATAATATTTAGCGGGTTGTATTCACACTATTGACCATGATAGCATGGGAGACAGGAGGTATGGATGCATGCCATCCTGGGGCCAATTTTACGTTGCTTTAAGGAAAAGCAAATATTAAGTGATAAATTGCATTTTTTAAAAATTAGGGTACCAAGAGCACAAGGGGGATAACATGTCACTGATGACATCCCCAGAAGGGCTTATCTAGAACTGATCTAGTGCCTCCTTTTTGTTAAAATAAAATAGGTATATTAAATTTACAAGATGTTTTAGCACACCTAATTCTAGAGGAGTGGCAGAATTTGGTGGCAGAGTTAAAAGAGGGATTAGCTTAGAATCCTTACATAGCCACAAGAGGACTAATTCCTTATCTGACCCCAAGCAGCAACTGTTATTTGACAAGGTTCTTAAAAGATAGGGTTTTTTTTCAGTATAATTGGACTTCATGTGTAGACCTGGTCTTCCGCACCTGATAAATTCACCACTATTTTTCTTTTCTAAAAATGAGGTTTTACACTTTCAGAATCTGACAAATTGTTGCCATATTTCAGCTGGACGTTGCAGAGGTTTGGAGTCACAACAGTCCTATGCAACCTCATCCCTCATCCAGAACAATCCAAGCTCCCAAACAGTCATTTTTGTTGTTGGTTAGGATACTTCATTGTAGAAGAGAAATTATACTCCAGGGAAGAAAAAAATGCCCATCCTGAAAAAGTCTGTTGCTATACTAGGAAAATCTATTAAGTTCAACTTTATTCTGGCTGCCATTTTCTCAAATGTAAGTTCATTTTGGCTTGCATCCTAATTAGTCTGTAATTTTTATAAATTGCAAGTACATATATTTAGGTTTAAACTCCTGAAGTATATGTAGCTCTTAAGTTATTGAATTCCTAGCTTCATTTCTAAATTCAGAAAAGCACAGAATGTGCATACAACTATAATTGGAGAGAGAAGGAGGGAGAGGGAGAGAGAGATGGACAGACAGACACATATGAATGATCTAGAATCTATATTGTTAAATTAAAAATGTACTAAATCAATACATCCCTTTCCCTGCTAGCAGGACAGAGGTCACTCTGCTCCAATCATTCAACACATAAAATGATCTGCTGGCTTTGCTTAACTCCTGTATCACTGTATTACCAGTGGTTATCTTGGCTGCCAAATGGGCCTCTGGGAAAGTCTAAATGATGTTATACAGAAATAATATGTCCTACAAAATGCTTTGTTCCTGGTTATTAAGAGAAAGATGTGAAGTTAATTTTGTTTCTGTACTTGCATTGGAGAAGTGAAGATAAGGTAAACAACCAGATCTGGGCTCCAGAAATCCAGACAATTACTAGATGGTGGTAAAGAGATAATTTATGTGTATTGCTCTACTGTCCTCTAATAGCTATCTGGATTTTTTGCAGTCGAGATCTGATAGTCCTAGATAACTATAAAAGTGCTGCCTAGAAATCCTCAACCATTCAAACTGCAATATTCCCATGAGAAGCTTGTATATTATGGAAGAAACAATCGCGTTATTTTTGAAAGTGCATGCACCTATAATATTAGCATGAAAACAAAATTTCAGGAACTTTCTCCATAGTATAGATTCTTGTCTAGCTTTCTGGACATTAAAAATGAACAAACAAGTAAGATAAAATTAATGGGGAACCCAATTAAGTGGGGAACTTCTGGCCTGCCATCCACCCATAACCTGCATGCCAACCTTCCTATTATTTACAATGATAGGTGTACTTGCAAGTTACTCATGTTCCTTAGCCTTAAAAAAGCTTACAACAGTTCGTTTAGTGACTGTTCAAAGTTACAATGGCATTGAACAAAGTGACTTATGTTTTTCACACTCACAACTTAGTGTTTTTCATCACTAAGGTCACCTGATCAAAATTTGGATGCTTGACAACTGACTCATATTTATGACGGTCACAATGTCTGAGGATCACGGGGATCAACTTTTGCAACCTTCTGACCAGCAAAGTCAATGGGAAAGCTAAATTCATAACAACCGGGTTGCTAATTTCACAACTGCAGTGATTTCCCAAACAACCATGGCAAGAAAGGTCGCAAAATGGGGCAAAACTCACTTAACAAATGTCTCACTTAGCCACAGAAATGTTGGGCTCGATTGTGGGCATAAGTCGAGGATTACCTGTGTAGCCAATATCAGCCCACAGCAAATGGCTGCTAGCTGGACTGGATGGGGAAAGCAAAGGAACATCTTGTCTCAGAATAACTGAAGTTACCAGTACATACCAGTACCTTCTTCAGAGTTTCCTCTGCCTTGAGCTGGAGTCAGGACAGATTTGTAACAATAGAGACTAAGCTAAGCTTTAGGGAACAGAAGTAAGCAGAGAGGGTCTTGCTAATTACAGAAGGACATGTTGCAATAACCCTGGGAAAGCTATAATGATGTAAACTTACAACAGCTAGAACAGAACACAACCAAAATACTTAATCTGCCATGGTTGTTAGTTTACAGCTGTAGTTAGAAGTAACAACAAGACCAAACTATTCCTATTGCAGAAAGCAGCAGGAGCATTTTTCTATGGGCGCTATGAAGAGAAGTGTACCAGAAAGGTACTTTTTTTTCATAAAGTCCATCACTCTTCTTTGGCAATTCATGCTTGTTCCCTTACCTGTGGTGTTAGGAGGGGTGTTCAGGATTGTTTTCAGAAGCTTCATGTCTTTAATGTTATGAATATAAATAGATTCTTCCAAGCAAACAATCAGTCTCTACAAGGATAAAAAAATGAATACAAAATTCTTGTTATTTAGATATGAAAAAGACCCCAAGTGCTGCCAGATCTCATTAGGGCAAGATTCAGTCACAGGATAATTCAAACTACCTTCAAGGGAGTGAATAGGGAGACTTCTAGTTTTATCACTTTTGATATGCATTGCATAATTATATCATTTTTTCTTCAGCATTTTTTTTTGTGTGGAAAGAAAGATGATTATCGAAGTGATAGGCCGAAACAAGACCACAAACTGTTCTCTGTTACGTGCCATATTTTGTATTTGAAAACGGGGATAGATATAACTCAGAAACAGCATCTGGCACATCAGCCCCTATAGTTCTGTGACATGGGAGCATTATCTTTACAAAATGTTTTACCTCAAGTAAATCAAGCTCAATTCCTTGGGATGATTCCATAACGTTTTTCAAGAATCCTATGGCTGAAAAGGATTTTGGAGGTTTACTAGTGCAACCCAAGGCAGGAATCCTCAGATCATCCCAGACAAATCACTGTTTAATGTTTGCTTGAAAATCTCCAACGATGGAATATAATTAACAGATTTTGTTTGCATTCTTGGCATGGTGAGCAGATTTGATTTGCCACAATGTCCTTGTACCCACTCTTATTTTAAAATGTCAGGAAATTTTAATCTTTTTTTTTTTAAATTAACTTTATGTTGGGATAATAGCCGCAACGTTTAGGAGTAAAATGGTGATTATAGCATATATAGAAGCTGTTGTGGTTTCTGTATTATGAAAGAACACTGGAACAATGAATCAGTAGACACACTTGCTGCAAAATTACGTGACTGTATCATATACTTCTAGCTGTCAAGATAATGCTGTGCTGTGCAGAATATCTATTTGGAAAACTGCATTTACTGAAGTTGCTACAATCCTGTATTCATTTACCTGGAGGTCAATTCCATTAAACCTATTGGGACTTATTTCTGAGCCTACATTAACTGTACTGAAGATGTATATTAGCCAATTCAGCTAATTATTGAATAACCTAAAGAAAGCTAGACAATTACAAGAAAAATCCTAATACTGCAAATAGGAACATGATTTCTTTTTTCCAGAATCTTTACATATTAAAAACAGGAGCAAAGTATCACCTTGGACAAATTGCTAATTTTATAACCAAGTTGTGACCATTTAGTTACAACAATCTAAATCTCTTAAGTTTTCTCAAGGAAGACACAGAAGCCATTTACAGGATCTAGAGGGGCAAAGAAGACGAAGTATCTGAAATCGCCCTAACAATGAGCCTGGCATCCTGAGGCTGCTGAAAATGTAATTTTTTTAAAAAGGAAACTTAGTTCATAAAACCTAAATTTGAAATGATTGCAAAAATAGGATTCAGCACTTAAATCCTTCTTTTTTTTTAAGAAAACAAACTCCTTTTTTCCTAGCTACAGCATTCCAAACAAGGACTGTCAAGTGATTGAACCATGTTATTTCAATAAACATGTTATTTCCAAATAATCTAGCACTATATTTTCCAGTACCTCATACACAATGCTAAAGTAATCAGATTTTCCACTAAAATGATTCATGCAGAAGAGAGTGTATTCTGAGCTTGTATCATTATCAGTGGTAAGTTTGGATTTTGCAATAAAATACTCTGCTTCCATAACTTCTAGGATTCCCTGTGAGATCAATGTGCTGCCTATATAAAGATCCCCACTTGGTGTCTGAAACTGGCTACTTATTTAAGCATAAGCCAATATTCCCTTGTCTTATTTCCCCATATCTCCTCATATCCCATTTTGTTTCTAAATCCTTAAAAAAATGGTCTGACAAAAAATGCACATAGTATTCCTAGGAATCCATTTATACACTGATCATTGAGCTCTGAATAAAAAGAGAGAGGTTAACAGTTCCCATGCCAGTGAAAAATAATTTTAAAGTTACACCAAAAGATTTACAATAGGTTCAGCTAGACCACAAAGTGCCCCTGAAGAAAGGATATATCCAAAATTCATCAAGACTTCCCCAAGCATTGGGGAATTTTTCCCCTCCCTCTTTATTTTCTATAGTTTTAGCACTTGCCCTCCTATTCTGATCAGTGTGAGGGTTCAAAATAACATTCCAGCACTATGCCAACCTTGAGACTAGATTCTCCAGTGATACCTTAACACTATACATGCTGTTTGGTAATGGGCCATGTGGCCTGAACCTAAGTTTTAGATTCCAGTGAGACTCAATTCTAAGTGCCAACAAAGAAAACAGTCATTAATCCAGAAGCACATTGCTCAGAATTCTGGGAGTTGAAGTCCACACATCTTAAAGCTGCCATGTTTGAAAAATACTGGTCTAGAATGATTCAGTCTCCCACATTCCTACTGGGATGAGAGAGAAAAATCAATAAAAAAGAGATATTTGCATACTCCACCTGGCACAAAAAAGGATATTAGAAGGACAAAAAGAAAAGGATAACTGAACAAGAGTAAAATGGTTCAATTATAAAGAACAACTTGGGAAAGTGTAGATACTCAGATAAGGCAGTTGCTACATAGCAAGTCAACAATGTAGGGTTTTTTCTGACCATAAAAACAGCAGAAACATGTGTCCCTCTCAAGATCACACAATGAGTCACATTACATGAAAAGGTCAGGACAAGTTAAAAAAAATTCCTACCATACCTAGTGTATTGTTAGCTTTTGAAATTTAATTCCCATAGAAGTGGCTGTGTTTACAACAAAAACAAAGCGTTCTGTCACTTGAAAGATCAAATAGTCTCTTACTGAATAAGTTTTCATGGATAACAACCCAGTTCATATAGGTATTTAGAGAAGCAGACTGTGATTATAATTGAAAAATGTGTATGGAATAATCAGTTAGCCTATCCAATGACAAAATACTTCGTTGCTGCAATGATGGTGAACTTAAGAAGTAATTGGTGATGGATAGTTGTAAGTTTTGAGTTTTCAAAGGATTAAACACATTTTTTAAGATAAGGCTTCATGTCCAAGCAGCATTCTCAAATGTTCAAAAGAAACAGTGGGAGGGCAATACCTTCATTCCCTGCTTAAATCCCAAAGGATCCTATTGGATCTTCCTTAAACAGTGGTTTATAAAATTGGTCTGATAGAAAATGGCAATTTTCAAAAGGCAGTGTTATTAGGTACAAGCAAGGCAAGATGAAGTACCCTACATGGCTGAAAGTATGACAAATTCACAATCCATAAAGAATTTATTTGTACATCCACAAATTAGAAGCTTCTGGAGGAATCATAAAGCAGTTTATCCAAAATTCTAGAACCTTCTTGCTGAGAATCAGAACCTGATGCAATCCAACAAAACAGGCTCTTAAGTTTCAGAGGAACAACCCATATTCATGTTCCCATTTTTTAAAAATTCTGCTTATAAACTATCATACCCTTTTGCCAATTGGAAACCAGATTTGATTTTGCCAAACATATGTGACTAATAATGATCTGGCAATAAAGGGCTTCATCAGCTTAATTGAAAAGGATTTCTCTATTCTAAAATAGTAAAATTTTCCATGCATGTGTCCAATCAAGAAAAATAACTGCACAAAGGCTCTTACACTTTTCATTATTTGCAACAATAACCTGTCATAGTTTTCATCATAATGTCCTTAGTGCTTTATGTTAAGGACTACAGCCATGCTTGGCAGATGGTATCCCTTACTTATTGTATTAGATGCTGCGACTATAATAGAATGGAGATATACTGTGAGAGCAAATAGATCAGAGGCCCCCAACCATTGAGGTACCAGGGACCAGTTTTGTGGAGAGAGGCCTTTCCATGGACCAGTGGGGGTGTGGTTTCACAGGCTGCCTACAGTTTCTGTCATGTCATGGCCAGGTGCCGGTCCACGGACCAGGGATTGGGAACCCCTGAAATAGATCACTTCATAAAATTAGAATATGATGCAGTTCAACTAAGATTGAAGCTTGCCTTTGATATGGAATAGATGTAATAGCAATAGCACTTACACTTATATACTGCTTCATAGTGCCTTGTAGCACTCTCTAAATAGTGACAGCATACCCTTCCCTCCCCAAAAAACCAACAATCTGGATCCTCGTTTTACCAACCTCAGAAGGATGGAAGGCTGAGGTAACCTTCAGTCGGTCAGGACTGAACTCCTGACAATGGGCAGAGTCAGCCTGCAATACTGCATTCTAACCACTGGGCACCATGTTAATGAGTAATTAGAAATTACATCACTCTGAAATATAAGGTGACCATTCAGTTAAGCTATGGGTTCTTTTGAGCCATGGTTAGTTGAATACATCAATACTGACTAGATTCACACACTGGCTTATTATCAGGTGATACAGGCAAGTAAACCACATGGTTTAGCCTGGCATGTGAATCTTGTCTCCTATAAATAAATACTTTTCAAGAAAAGTCTAGAAAGCTATCAGATCTTGAATGGTTCTGAAAGGGAGTCAGAGAAAGATGGATGCCTTTCCACCAAGAAAATTCAGATCATTTACTGTCGGAGAAAAAAAAACCTCTAGATTTTTACCTGGCGGTTGAGCCGGATGGAAAGGATATTGCTAGAATAGCTGTAGTTGCAGATTTCTGTCCCTTTCTTGAAATGATAGACGTTCATCTGCTGCGGCTTTGCCCGACTCACTACCACCACCAGACTGCTGGAGAAGAGGCGCTCCACAATAAAAACATCTGGCATTTCATCTGGAGGGAAGGGTGAAAAATTGTCATAGAGATAGCAGCGTGTTTTCAAAAAGGAAGGGAAAACTGATCGGTTTCATTTCTACCCTACAATATTCTATTCCAATATCGATGAAAAGGCGAAAATGCCAATTCCATTTAGTTATTTATTACTGATTATCCATTATTAATTCATTTTCCATTCCATCTTTTGATTTCAAACTCAAAGGCAGCTTGCAATAATGAATGCAAAATAATGGAACAAAAATGCAATAAATATGAAGACCAAATTAGCTATTAAAATCATTATCAATTAAAAGATATACATTTCTTATTACTGTTTACTTAAACTCTAGCAGAGTGGAAATAAACACAGTCTTTAAGGAACTGCTCCGCAGCCTAGGAACCACATTGGGGGTGGGATTCAACCAGTGTTACTACCGGCTCAGTGACTATGTTTTGCTGCGCGCGCACATAAAAAACCTTAAGCTGTGCCCCCCGGACAGCTGAAAAGCACTGCGTGCATGTGTGTAGCATTTGAAAAGTCACTTTTTTCCTGCTTTTTCAACCTCAGCTGTGCCGCGCAAGTAAAGGGGCAGGTTCACAGTGGAAGAGGTGGTCCTATAAAAAATCTGGCCCTAATCTGTTTCACTTCAAAGCTCAACACCAGGACTTATTATTAGATGCTGCAGCTATAATATATTAGAAGGGAGATGTACTGTGAAGGCAAATGGATCACTTCATAAAATTAGAGAGATATGAAAGATTGCAATCTTTCTGCTTTTCTGCAGGCAACTGATAGCCAGAGCCAGATAATTCAGCAGAGGTGACGTATGATCCTATACTTTGCAATGGTAAGTAGCTTGGGCACCAGCTGTAATTTAACATAGAAAACCACAATTAACCACAAGAAGAAAGAGAAAACTTTCATGTAATCCTTGTAGCTATACCAGCAGAGATAAGCAAATCAGTTTGAGGCTAGAAATTCTAATGCTAACGTAAGGTTACCATATCTGAGCTGCAAGAATATGGATCAGGATTACTTGGTAACGAAAAGATAAATTTCTGAATCTTTGCTGGCCAAATAAGGCAACTCAAAATCTGTTGATGTTCTGGGAAAAAGAAGGAACACTTTAATATACTTTGTAATATGCAATAGCTTTTTTTTAAAATTACATTTATATGCCGCCCTTCTCCAGAGACTCAGGGCGGCTTACAATTTTTTGGGATGCAACCCAGTGTGCTCAGCAATAGCCTTCATTCCATTGTATATGCCTGCTTACTAAGCGGCATTTTTACAAGGTCAGCTAATTGCCCCCAACAATCTTGGGTCCTCAATTTACCTACCCCGAGAGGATGGAAGGCTGAGTCAACCTTGACTTAGCTGGTATTTCTTTGGGGCCAGTCATTCTCAGCCCAACCCACCTTGCAGGGTTGTTGTTGTGAGGAAAATAGGAGGAGGGAGATGTGTTGGATATGTTCACCACCTTATTTGTAAAAATAGTAAAGGCAGGATACAAGCAAGCAAGCAAACAAATAAATAAATAAAATATTATTGCTTTAGGCACACTTGAAACTGGGCTTTTGTTAATTTAGAACGGCCTTTATATATGGCAGAATCACCTTTAGAATACGACTAGCCAATCCATGTAGCTGAGATGATGAAGAAAGGTTATAGATATTAAATAATTAAGTTAATTTTTTTATCATTAAACATGTATGCTGCCCAAATCTTTAAAACTGTAGGTGGCTCAGATCAAAGACATCACAATAAAATCAATAAACGTAACAAGATAAAATTAGCCTTTAATTAAAAGGACAAAAAGTCTAACTTTCCATCAGCATGTTCTGTGTTTGCAGCATTTCATGTTAAAGAGCTTTAAACAACCAGCTTTAAAATCAATTATCTTCTATCATGAAATGTAGCAACACAGAGATATCCTTTTGACTGCCTGAGTCACATGTAAAAATACTTGGAATTCTGTCCTTGAATAGTATGTTGTGTTCTGATAGTAAGAATATAGCTCAATATATCCTGACCTACCAGGTTATGTTGAGCCACAAATTAAGTTCTACTGCTTGACTTTACACTGTTGAAATTCCCTCGCTTCCTTTCCTGAAGTCAAAACTATTTATTCACTATTATTCTCTTTTAATTTTTCATGTACAAAAGTACATTTAGCCCTCAATGTATAACGGTTTATTTAGTGACTGTTCAAAGTTTATTTATTTTATTTATTTAATTGGTCTTATATGCCGCCCTATCTCCCGAAGGACTCAGGGCGGCTCACATAAAAACATCCAATACAGAAGTTAAAAGAATTAAAAACAAATTAAACTAATTAGACCAAATAAATATTTAAAACCCAACCCACAAAACATTTAAAACAAAAGCCCCCCCGCCTCAGGCCAGGCTGGTTTGTTTGAATAACCAAGTCTTTAGGACGCGCCGAAAGGAGCGGAGGTCAGGGGCCAATCATAGCTCCAGGGGAAGCTGGTTCCACAAAATGGGTGCCCCCACAGAGAAGGCCCTCCCCCTAGGGACCGCCAGCCGACATTGTTTGGCTGACAGTACCCCAAGGAGGCCGTGTCTGTGAGCACACACCGGGCGATTGGTGTTCGATGCTGGCAGGAGACGTTCCTGCAAGTACCTCGGCCCTAAGCCATGTAGTTACAACAGCACTGAAAAAAAATGACTGATGGCTGTTTTTCACACTTATGACTGTTGCAAAATCCCCATGGTCATGGGATAAAAAATTTGGATGCTTGGCAACCGATTCATATTTATGACGGTTGAAGTCCCGGGGTCATGTGATTAGCTTTTACAACTTTCTTACAAGCCAAGTCAATGGGAAGCCAGATTCACTTAACAACCGTGTTACTAACTTAACAACCGCAGTCGTCCACTTAACAACTATAGCAAGAAAAGTCATAAAATGAGGCAAAACTCACTTAACAGCCATCTCACAACGACAGAAATTTTGGGCTCAACTGTAGTCTTACAGTGAGAACTATCTGTACATATTTTTAGGTTTTTCAGAAATGTAAATTTACCATGTGCACCTGTGTTCTGGTGTAAGTTTAAATACTTGCCGTAAGGTGTTTTCAACATACCCACATATATAGGATTGTACTGCACGATACTGTATTACTTTATAATGGCTTCCTTCGGATATACCCTTTGACAGATCCACCATATCTGCCCAAATTGGAGCAGTCTTTAAATGACAGCAGAGAGTTAATCTTTTATGTAGCTTTGTTGCCATTTAATTGTTGTACAGTTTTGTACTCCAGATATGGTAGTTTACTTCGGTGTTAGAAGTTCTAGTCCCAGATTTATATTTTCTCCTCTTTCTTTTCTGGCACAGTGGCCAGGAGGGGATGAA
Source organism: Naja naja (assembly GCA_009733165.1). Taxonomy (NCBI): domain Eukaryota; kingdom Metazoa; phylum Chordata; class Lepidosauria; order Squamata; family Elapidae; genus Naja; species Naja naja. The sequence continues at coordinate 148,272,187 of CM019149.1, read as the reverse complement.
AGTTTCCATTTCAGCATTAGGTTAATCACAGTGCATTTATACCTCTCTGCTGCCATTTTGACACCTCAGCTCAGATACTGTTGCCCTAACTTTGAGGATTAGCAATACCCAACAGTTTCTCTGAGAGCTGCTCCAACAAACCTAAAGCTCAGTCAACAATAAAATTCAAAGCATAAAACTCAGAGAAGAAAACTTGAAGTTACGTTGTATGTATTACATTTATATCCTGCTTTTCAGATTGTTTATGACATTTGGTTAGTCCATTTCTTTCTTCTGTGCACAGTGTTGGTTCACACTTCAGGTATGTTTTAGTGATGCGTTTTCTTTATTATGGTTTCTGCTCATTCCTGCATTTCTGGGAGAGCTAAATCTTGGGAAGCAGCGTTAGCTATCAACTTTGAATTTTGTAAGTGGAACTCCATGGGAAATAGTCCTGTGGTCAAATCTACACTACTTTTGGTTATTTGAGTGTAACTTAGTAACAATCAAATATGAAAAAAGAAGAATTAGTTGCATGGAAACAACTAACAGAAACATCAGTTCTGAAATGGCTGGAATAAGATTCAATGAACTAACTCGCTAAAATAATATTTAGCTGATGGTGGATCAAATGTGATGAGGTAGGAGAATAGCCCTTGGCCCACTCCCAACCCATCCACTCAAGAAAGCCACAAGAATGTGAAGACTTCCATTTCTGCCTTGTATAAAACAAATCTGCAGTTCCATATCAACCAAAGCAAGATCAACTAGGATTAATCTTAATTATAGTTAGCAAAATCAGTTAAATTCAAAATGCAATTTATTAAGCTACCTTGCATTTAATAATAATGATAACAATGAAAATTTACTTGTACAGTTTGTTTGGACAAAACACTAAACTATGTTAAACCTAAAACAGAAACCTCCAATTTCTAGGCTGCTAGAGACATCAATAGTGCCACTCTCATAAACTCAATCACAGCATAATATGTATCAGGATGCAGTTATTCTGTGCTAAACAAACCTGAATTATTTTGATCTGACTGCATTGTGTTTAGGAATAAAGGGTCTTTATGTTTCAGCCACCTGCTTATAATCACCTCTTCTTCCACCCCGTGAATTGTGCTTTCTCAGCAATGACCTTGCCTCAAATGAAGGCAAATATATGTGTCCCAGCATAATGTTGCAAGATCCAACCCCAGTCAGTCACTGGGACCAGAGCAGAGATGGTATTCAGCAGGTTCTGACCAGTTCTGGAGAACCGGTAGTGGAATTTTTGAGTAGTTCAGAGAACCGGCAAATACCACCTCTGACTGGCCCCGCCCCCATCTATTCTCTGCCTCCCGAGTCCCAGCTGATTGGCTGGGTCTTCTTTTGTTGTTCTACACAGGAGAACAGAGCTGGAAAGCAGGTTAGTGGGGTGGGAATGGGATTTTGCAGTTTCCTTCCCCTGCCATGCCCACCAAGCCATGCCCACCAAGCCACGCCCACAAAACTGATAGTAAAAAAATTTGAATCCCACCACTGGACCAGAGGTTTAGTCTTCCAAGCTTTTAAACTCTGGCCCTCCTTAGGAAACGTCTCTGTGCGTGCGTGCATGTGTGTGCGCACGCGCACTGGATTGTTCTATGAATAGTATTTACATAGAGAGAAGTTCGCCAATAATCGGCTCCAGCACAATTCCGAAAGCTGAAAGACTAAACCTCTGGTCCCAGTGACCGACTCAAGACTGGATCCTGCATGACCTTGCCTATTTATTTTGCAGCTTTCATTCTGGGATTCTTAGCAATGTCATGCTAGATAAATGTCATTCTCAATCATCTTATTTTAAAGAATTATAATAAAATAATTAGTTTTCCTGAATAACTAAATGAACCTAGTGTTTTTAACTCAATTGTTTAATTGGGCCTTTTTATCTAGTTTTAGGATGTGTGGAAAACAGATCATGTTTTATGGTCATATTTGGTCACAAAAATATTGATAACTCAAAAAGGTTCGCAAGCTTTTAATCAACACTATACTGGTATCAAATGGTAGAGAATTTCCCACACTGTTTTGATTTATTTAGCAGGCAACTATCCCTTTAACACAGCTGCATCTGGATGGCTGCTTGAATACAAGTAAGGCTGCAGCTGAGAAATGCCATCCGCTTTCTAGCAGGAAAGATAAAATGAATTGTTCATTTGGGGCACATTAATGTGCTATAATGCAGAATAAAAATTATCATCTACTATTTTGTCATGCCAAAACACAACAGACTTACTGCTTTCATGGACCTGATCCAGCTGTTCCACAGAACTCAGAGAAAAAAGTCTGTATCCAGTTTTGGTTCCAATGGCCAAGGAACTAGAGAAGAAAAAAATGACACTAATTACATGCAGCAAGATACACCTCATATAAAACACTCTTCGAATATTTGGGTATTTTTTCCACAAATAGTTATTGTGGAAGACTAACTAGGAACCACAGGCATGTCGCTCTGAATATATGAAAAAAAATCAGACAATATAAAGAAATAGTTGCCACACTAATTCAACTAGTCCCAGTTATTTGAAGACAGAGATATGGAAGAGTCCTTGAGAAGTCATTTTGCCCATGAGTGGATCAAACTTTTTTAAAAAGTGGAATTATCATTAGGGCACATGGAAATACTAAAATATGTAAAGAATAAGGAGGAAGCTGTTTTTCATGAAACTACTCTGAAAACAATAAAATGGAAGACCAAATAAAAGCCAAGGAAAGAGAAAGATGGTGAAGGATGAATAGAAGATGGTGCAGCTTTGAGCAAATTGTTAATGAGAAGACAGATTTCTGCCATTAAAGTTAATCACTAAATAATCAAACATAGTACCAGATTTCCTTCATTATTTTTTTTCTTGGCAAGTTGGTAAAATACTCTTAATGCATTTTTATATTTAAATAAAATACCAAAATCCCCAAAAATGGAAAAAGGCTGAAAATGTCACATCCTTTCCAAGTGATGCCATTTTGTCATTAATATTTCACAGTCTCAGTGTTTATTATTATGTATGATCCCAGATATTAATTGGCTGCTCATGGGGCCATCCCTCCTCCAACTGATTTATTGGGCTGTTTCAATTTACTGTACTTAATCAAGCTATATCTGAATCTGAGACAGATATAGGTATTATTGTCCACTCTCACCTGAACTGAATGGGATAAAGATTTTGTGCTGAATAGAAAAGGATCTCTCAAGAAATCCCTGAGACCTGATATTCAATGCAGGACAATTCAATAATAACCAGAGCTGATGCAACTAATCTCCAAAAGGCAGCCATTCTATTTTTTGATCTTGTCGCCATTACCAACTGCCATCAAGCTTCTTTAACAACATTTAACAGCATTTCTCTTGTCTGCTGTTAATAGGATTTATATTACTTTCTCTAAAGAGCTACTTCCAAATGAAAGATGCTTTAGAAAGTTTATCTATTCTACTCTTTCTTATTCTCTATTCCTAGCATGTACAGAAAGACTAAAATCCTTGGGTTAAATTCTTACATCCTCAAGGGTCATACAAATACTTAATCTGTGTCATTGAAAGAACTGATCTGTTTTGACAGCTTCAAATAAGCAGAATAGCTTCAAAGGAACTGCAGAAACAAAGAATTCTTATAGATTTGAATGAATTTGAAAATCTCCTAACTCGAAATGGAGCGTTTGCATATTTACTTTATTTACAAATTGCTGGTGAAATATGACTCAGAAATCAAATAAAGACTAACATAGAAAGAACTAATCTCTACGAATTATTTCACATTCAGGAGATCTATTTACCTCGGTTGATCATCTTATGCAAGAGGATCTCATATGACATCAAATATACTGTAACCCTAAATGAAGGACTTATGAATAGATGCTGGATTGAGATCCAGCTTTCAGAATTTAGTGTTATCTGGATAGTTATCCAGCTGAATATTCACATAAGGTTAACAGATCCTGGGAGAATGCCAAATAGTTGGTCATAATTAATTTTGTTGCTACCTAATGTGAAAATGCATATGAATAATCCCATTAATAGCACCATTTAAGATGCAAATATGTTATTTACAGATAGCCTGCAATAGGCAATACCTAGCAAAGTTGCTATATACAAACTTTCCATTTGCTAAGTATTTGATTGCAATGTTATCTGATAGATAATTGTAGATAATTGTTCAAATTCTAGAGTAAGAATGATTTTCCTATGGATCCTTCAATCACAAAGAAATATGTTTTTGAAAGCCCTTGGGTCACAAAGAAAGCTGTCCAAGCTATGGCCAAATAATCCTTAAACTTTGATTAAACTTGAAGATGAAAAATAATGTGGCAATCTAAATCAGGGTGCAAAATGGCAGATCTCTGCCAACCAAAACTCTGACATCTTACACTATTTGAAGAAGATATACAAGTGTAAGATACACAAGTGTTGGGCACCTTTTCTTCTGCCATTTTGTCTCTTTCAACAAATTTTTCAAATGGAGGAAGATTTCCAGTTCTGGGATATTCCTGGGAAATAGCAGGAATACCCCAAAGCAGTTTCATTCCACTTTGCTTCAATCCTGCAGAAACATCTCAAGTTGCATGCCTATTGCTAGCACTGAGAGTAGTGAACCACTTCATTAGCACAGCTATCCGAAAAAGGAGCTAGGACTGAGCAAACTGATGATAGAAGAAAACATTTCTATAATTGATATCTCACTTTTCTTTCAGAAAAGACAAACGTGATTCATACACGCTGTTAATTGATATAGTGGTCTGAGTTTTTGCTTTAGTGTGAGGTTATACTATAGCTTTAGACTACGGCTTTAATCTTATATACTATACACTTCTGTAAGTAATAAAGAAAGCCACCACATGACAGTTTGAATATAACGGTTATTTTTTTATTTTAGTTTATGAACAAGAAAGCTTATGCTGTCACAAGAATCTGTTTTTCTGCAAAAGGCTACTGTATTTTGGGTTTTGTTATACAGCTATGAAGCTACTATTGTTATTTAAAAGAATTAAATACACAGCACTTATACAGTGTGGTTTAGACCAATTCAGTTTCCCTATCTTGATTCACCACAATATCCCACACTAACAACCAAAGCATAACAGAAGTTCTTCATCAGATAGTAGAAAGCTGACAGAAAGACCGCAGCTGTAAAATCCAGTTTTAACCAATGGGGCTACTTGCTGGATTAACATATAGCAAAGTATCATATTATAAGGTGCAAAATAGATAAAGAAGGCAGAAGAACTTGATTGGGAATAGTGACACACAGGGACAGATCTGGAAGATGGTTTTGAATTGGAATTCCTAATACTATGTTCTCTTAAAACAAAGCATAAATAAAACATTAAATAAGTATTTTGTCTCCCCTTTTCCCCTCATTCAAGTATTCCCTTTTCTTCCCCAATGGGAACTAACAAAACTAAGATATTTTAGCCTATATTTTTCATCCATTGAAGTTACATTTCCCTACAATGTAAAATCTCTATATATGTGGTTTTACAAAGCTATATTACAAAGAAACAATTTGCTAGTTCACTACATATCCAAGTCAATTCTGGTACATATCCTATTCACAGTAAACAGAAACAACTTCGGCACAACTGGAATTTCAGTGCACAGAAGGCACACTCACAAAATGGCTCCTGCAGAAGACACACTACTTTACAAATTATTTCAATAATGGAAAAGTTCTATATATGAGAAATAAACTAGCCTTTTGGAAAACTTACATCATCCCAGTGAAACCTTTGAGGAGCCCAAAGACAGTCCTGTAAAATGACGCTAAAGGTTGGTGCAAGATTTCTTCTTCTTTTTCTCTATATGTAAGTAAAGACACCCTCAACTTACAACTGAACCTGAAATTACAATTGTAAGTTGTTACAGTAGCAACATGTGATCAAACCCGATTTTATGACATTTTTGCAGCAGTCACTAAGCAAACACAGTAGTCATTAAGTGAACACAGTAGTCATTAAGCGAATCCATTTTTTCCAATTAATATTTTTGCCAAATTTTGTGGCAAAAAATGTCACAAATTGCAATCATGTGACTGAAGAATGCTGCAAATGACCATAAAAGTGAGCCAGTTTTTAAGTACCAAAATATGATCATATGATCAGGGGGAGTAGGGAGAACCACAGTGTGCAGCTGTAACTCCGAAAATGGGTAAGAAGCTCTGGGGGAGGTCTGTTGTCACATTGAATGGTTGTTAAACAACCGGTCTTAAGCTGAGGACTATATGTAGATAAGTAAGTAAATAGAGGCAGCAATAGCAATAGCACTTAGACTTATATACTGCTTCACAGTGCTTTACAGCCCGCTCTAAGCGGCTTACAGAGTCAGTATATTGCCCCCAACAATCTGTAAATCCTCATTTTACCAACCTTGGAAGGATGGAAGGCTGAGGCAAAGCCTATAGATACCAAAAATGATACCTAAAGACACCTTGCTTCCAGTGAGTAATATGTCACTTACCCGTTTAAGAAATGCAAATGCCTTTTATTTCTCAGAACAAAGTGACAGAAAAGTGATGCTGAATTTAAGACGCCAGCAACCTAAAACCTATGCCAAATATTTCTACTGGAATTCTGAATGTTGTTGTTTAGAACAATTTGCAAATTGCCAGGCTTCCAGACATGAACCGGATATAAAAGAACAGTCACAAACCTGTAAAGCAGGAAATGTGATGCAAGAGAAAATTAAACACTGCAATGGCCTAAGACTGACAAATACATTCCACTAGATACAGCTCCAAGAGAGCCTAAAAAGGAAGGATCCCATTTAACAGTGACTTAACTACTATTAAGAAATATATAAACAGAAGCAGGAGCATCTTCAAAACTAAACTGAATAACTCACACTTCATGTCTAAAATAGATGAGCCCAACCAGACTTCATGTTTCTTATCAGTTCACAATCCTATTAAAAGCTTGGGTTGGAAAGGAAAGAGCAAAATTCTAGAAAATGCATATAAAATAGCCCTTTCTTAAATATATTTTAGTCTCCGATAAAAATCAGCTACTGCTCTGGATCTGACTTCATTACCAATTCCAGACCAACTTCTATCCATGAAAACCAACATGTCCCATTTTTACTCTAAATAGCCAGCTCGCACAAATACAGGTAATCCTCAACTTACGATCTCAATTGAACCCACAATTTATGTTGCTAAGCAACAGAGTTGTTAAATGAGTTTTGCTCCATTTAATGACATTTCTTGCCACAGTTGTTAAGCGAATCACTGCAGTTGTTGAAGTTAGTAACATGGTTACTAACTTGTGTCTTTGCCCTACCCAACTGACCTAGGCTGAAAATACTGTACAGGGAAGATCATCATAGGTGGAGGAAGGAAAACTCCCAGCACGTAGAACAGGAGAACCCAGGAAGCACTGTAGCACAAGCTGACTTTCTTGAGAAGCCAAGGCTCTCACTAAGGAACAGGTACTCCTTGATTTATAACAGTTCATTTAGTGACATTTGAAGTCACAAAGGGACTGGAAAAAGCGACATTTCACACGTATGGGACCGTTGTTGCATCCCCCATGGTCACGTGATTTACATTCGGATTTTTGACAACTGACTCACATTTATGATGGTTGCAGAGTCACGCAATCCCCTTTTGCAAACTTCTGACAAGCAGTCAATGGGGAAACCAGATTCACTTAACAACCGTGTTAAATAATTTAAGAAGTGCAGTGATTCACTTAACAAACGTGGTGAGAAAAATGGTAAAATGGGGCAAAACTCACTTAACAAATTTCTCACTTAACAACATAATTTGGGGGCTCAATTGTGGTTGTAAGATGAGGACTACCTGTATTACCTGAATAGTATGTTATTAGCTATGCTTCGCTTGAAATCTAGGAAAAGGAACTGAGCTCCAGATCAAGCAAAGAATACAGTTATTTATTTATTTATTTTATTAGACTTGTATGCCACCCTCTCTCCCTAAGGACTCAGGGCGTCGAACAATAAAAACCCAATACAAATTACAGTAAAAAGCCATTAAACAAATACAAGCCTAATCAGTGATAAAATTTAAAAAATTAAAACAAAAACTAAAAATAGCTTTCATGCCAAGATACTAGATTCAAACTTAGCATCACTCAAATGATAGCAGTGTTCCAATATTTAAGGGTGCCACAAAGAGGGGGATAACATATTTTCCAAAGCACCGAACGGAGAACAAGAAAAAATGGGTGGACATTAATCAAGGAGAGAACCAACTTAGAAATAAGGAGAAATTTCCTGACACCTAGAACAATTAACCAGTGGAATGGCTTGCCTTCAGAAGTTGTGGGTGCTCCATTACGGGAGGAACAACCTGAAATGGTACATGGTTTCCTGCCGGAGCAGGAGGTTGGACTATAAGACCTCCAAGGTCCCTTCCAACTTCGTTATTCCGTTAAATCTGTTAAATAAAGCTAAGGAAACTTTTTTTTTTCTCACACAAGTTAACCATACTAGCTATCAGTATGTCTCAGTCTTACGCAGTTTCAAAAATCACCCATGATTCCTTATGAAGCACCTCCAGGATCACAGGCAACTGGGAAGAAACATTAAATAACTGGTTGGTCTCTCTACTACTTCGACTCTTTCGGTCCCACAAGCTAGAAAAGGAACACCGTGGACCTTTAATCTGATCCAGCAAGGCAATTTTTGTTTCTTGTTCTGTAGGAAGTTAGCACCCACCCCTCTCCTAGAAAAATGAAATATCCTAGGAAATATTAAAAAGGCAGAATATTTCCCCTAAAAAGAGAAGTAAAAACTCAGAAGCAGAAACTCACCTCAGAAGCAGAAGCTCACCCCCATCTTTGTTAATGGGCAGGCCATTAAGGCCTGGGCCAGAGTATTCTACATAACAAAGGCCTCTACCCATCTCACCACCTGGCCTGAGAAGATTGCACTCAGCCAGCACCAGGTGAAGCCATGTGGTCCAGCTAAGACCCCTGCCTCTGGGAGTCTGACAGCTAATGGGATAAATTTCTTACACAGGAACAGGAAACACTAAGGTGGGGCCCAACAGAAGGTATATATCTAAGGGTCTCTCAGCATCTTGGCCCTTCTTTTCCTTCACCCAACATCTTGAAGCATGTGATCGTCCTTTTCACTTTGGAGCTCCAAGCCATGTGGTCCTGTCCACCATTAAATCATCTTTCCAAACAGCCTCCATGTTTCCAGTGTCTTTTTCCCCACTTGGAACTGAACCCAGAAGGATATTTCTTCCAACGGTTCTTTTGCTCACTTGTATATAAACTAATAAATATATATTCCAATTTCTAATTCAAATTTTTTTATTGCTTTGAGTACTATTTTATTGTTCAGAAATCAAAATTGCTACAAAAATAAACTCTAGCATTGATAAGATATCTGAGAGAATGAAGATGTGAATGAGCTAGGATTTCTTCTATCCAATTCTAAAAACATGAAAAAAACAGGTAGTCCTATTTTAGACTTACAACCACAATTGGGACCAAAATTTCTGTTGTTAAGTTTTGCCCCATTTTAAGATCTTCCTGGCCACAGTTGTTAAGTGAAGCACTGCAGTTACTGTTAGTAACACAGTTGTTAGGCGGATCCAGTTTCTCCATTGACTTTGTCAAAAGATCGCAAAAGGTGATCAAATGACCCCAGGACACTGCAACTGTCATAAATATGAACCAGTTGCCAAGCATCCTAATTTTGATCACATGACCACAGGGATTCTGCAAAGTCGTAAAGTGTGAAAAATGGTCATAAGTCACTGTTTTCAGTGCTGTTGTAAATTCAAATGGCCACTAAATGAATGATTGTAAATCAAGGTCTACCTGTATCCCGATCATTCTAGCAAGTTAAACCAGAAGGTGTTATATATCTGTAGCTAATTGGTAATAATACACAAATAGAACAAACTGAAGCTTTGCACAGACCAAAAATATCAAATATTATCAACATGTCTCCTTTTTGTTAGTTTTGAATCTACTCAATACATTCTCTTCTTTTCTTGTAATTTACCAAAAGAACAAGATATTTCCTGTTGTCTTTTTTTTCTGTGGTTTAGATGCTTCATTTCTACTACTATTACTTAATAGTACCCTCTTAAAGCCAAACTAGGGTACATCTTTCTCCATATTTTAAAAGTAATGTCTACATTCACAGAACTACTATGAATTGCTTCATATCCTGTAAGTTTCATGCTCATTTACATTAGAATTAATTTCCTTTCTGCCACCATAAGGATTTAAGGCTAGTTTTAATTTAACCAATTGTGAGTACAACTGGGGGTAAAAGCTTTTTGGAGTCACATGCCAAGTGAATAACCATAATAAACTCAGCAAAAAAATAAAACAAAACATTATGCCAAATCATTGTTTGGAAGAATATATGAAATCATATCAATTTAAAATTATGCCAGTTCTAATATTAGCACCCAAAAAGTGCTATATATCATATACCTCAAAACTTTAATATATATTCTTGTTAGTTATAGTACACAATTTTTTTTACAAATACCTTATGCTACAGAAAGCTGGGAGGGTCAATTACAGCTTCCCACAACTTGTTTCAAAAGTAAGTATGCAACAAGTAAAAAGGATATGACTACTTACATACCTATCACACTATTCTGTAGGCAATATTATGCAACTGCAGGGGGGGGGAAAGGCAGGATATTCCATGATATTGCTCTACAATAATGGTCCTCAGCCTTTTCTTCATCAGGGATCCTCTTTAAATATCTTTTATAGCCACTGACTATGGCCATGGACCCCCAAGATTTAACTCAAGATTTAAATCATAATATTTCTCCAAGTCTTCACAGACCCCCATCTCCCCCACTCCACAGTCCACAGGTGAAGAGCCACTGCTCCACACTAACAATAGCAACGGAAACACTACAGTTTTTATACTAAGAAAATGTCTGTTTCCTTTTATTTCAAAGCTCCTTCATTCAGGAAGACACAGTTCCTTTTTTTCCAGACATCTTTCCAACTAGCCTTGAAACAAACATTTAACCTGTGTGGACATAACACAAATACAGAACACAAAACACAGATGCAGTATTTCTTTCTTTCTTTCTTTTACTTTCCAGTTACAAAAAGACTTTCCTTGATACTTGGATCATGGGATGATAGAAAAGAGAGAGAGAGAGAAATCAGCACCCAGGAACATCATCAGTGCAAAAAGGGTGGAAAGAGAAACATCCAGCCTCTGGCTTCGAATTTTTTTTAAAGTACCAATATATTCACAGGCAGGTGGGAGGTGATCATAAATAGAACCACGAAGATGGGAACAATCTCGAGGTTCATTGAGATCTTCCCAATACCACTTTTTTTCTTTTTAAAGGGGCAATTAAGGGAAACGCAGCCATGCAAGGGAGAATCCACACACCTTCTGAACTTAAGTACCCCCACCGGCCACCGCTCCAAAAGCTATCCTCCTGACTAGCTGTTATTTGCAACAGGCTGTTTTTGTTCCAATAGCCGATAGAAAGGACAGACTGAAAACTAAACCAAATAGCTGATCGAACAACTTCTGGATCTTTATAGGCAGGTCTAAAAACAGCCGGCAAGTGACTAAATGGGTGATTTTTCTTAAACCCGCCATTTCCCGCTCTTCTCCAGCCTAGGTTGCATTCCACTTCTGCCCTTCCATTATATATCCCTATCCGATCCCACACCCCCGCCTTATTCCAGTCCTCCTCCTCCCCTCCCCTCCCTCCTGACAGCGAAGACTGGGTCCCATCCCTATTGACGTACGTGCAATCCTGGTTATAGGAAAAGCAGGTCAGGGCCTCCCGCTCCCCTTCCCCGCCGGCGGCCTCCATAAGCAGCGACAGCAACTGAATCCTCGGCCTCGATTTCACCCGATCAAGCCCGGAGCTCGGGATCTCCCGCCGGCCCTTCCTTCCCGCTCGCTGTCACCGCTCCCGGCGCCGGATCGCAACAGAAGAAACAAGTCACCTAACCACGGCCGGCCGAAAGGCGGGGCCTTCGACCTGCCCGCGCTTCTCTATTGGGCGAGGCTGTTTCGAACTCCTCACCTCGGCCCCGCCGCCGCCAACCGGGTTCAAGCTTTCGATCGCACTCCGGAGGCAAAGCTCTCAAGCCCCGCCCACGACGCCAACAGGGCCGGCAGTGGTTGGACTACGAGGTGGAAACAGCTGACAGAGGCCACGTGGTTGTGTTATGGTTGCATCAGACTGGAGCCGGGACAAAAGTGGGCGGCAGGTGGGCCCGGAAGGGCTGAGGTGGCAGCCGCTCTTTCGGACTCGAGGTCCGTGCTGGAGCTTGATCTACCGCGGAGTACAAAACGGAGCAGTTTCCTGTTCCAGACGCACGTCACGCTTGGGACAATATTGTGGATGTGCAGCTCTTTACTCCATTAGGAGCTTTGTGCTGGATTAGGCATGAGACATCATTGTCACTGTGAATGTACACTAGTCGGCAAACATTAAAATGAAATTTCAATTGCATACAGCTCTCAAAGAGTCTCCACCTCCAATATACACTATATAAACATAAAGAAATAAATATAAAATAAATACAAAATTAAATTCACACTCTCTAGCGCGCAGAAGCTCACTGTTATGAGCTGATTCCTGTACCTCAGCCCAAATTTCATATATATTTGGGGGGGGAAGGGAAATTGGAAGGTATAAATCTAATAAGTAAACAAGTCCATTAGGAAATGGATTGCTAGAAGCGCTACACAATAAGGTTTAGAAACAATAAATTCTCATATCCTAAGCTAGTCATAATTGCTATTTCTGCAAGGATTTAAGTCAAAAATAATCATCCAAGTAACTGGTTTCCTCGCCTGATAGCAAATATTTCACAAGTCCTGACTGATATGTAATTGCCAGGTGTGAAAGCATTCCTGATCTGACATAAACATTCATAATCTAGATAGTTATTTTGTTGCTATTATTTATTAATAAGTCTGTGATGTATAAAATCATTAAAGGTGATTTTAAATAACAAATAGTACAATCAACTTAGCTCCCAAATCTTCTTTATCACTGTGTTTGTGTAGTTGGAAATTCAGGCCTGTAACTATGTGAAGTCATTGGCCTTTATACAGTGTACAAACAGTGATTTAACCACACTTTGAGTAAGTTATGATTACCTCAGTACACATATAAAAATACAAACGAAAATGAGTGCATCTACAAGATATGCCAAACTAAAACTAATCAACCATTTCATAATTCCAATGTGCAAGTTGCCACAGGGTTCTTTATTCAAATAGACTATTAACATGGGGAAAACAACTAGAGATAATTGTAAGCACTTATAGTTATTAGAAATGAAAAACAATCTCGTAGCTCCTGTAAGTTGCAAAGTTTATGCAAATCAAAGGAAGTTACAGTAATTATGCTTTGCATCTAAGACTTCATTTACAATTGCTTCATATTGCATAGTATATTGTATGAGAACTTCAGCAGAATATAGCAGCTATAGAAGAGTAGAAGTCTCTGTCAGAAGCAAAGAAACCTGACCATAAATCTCAAATTCTGCCTGTACAATACTGTATCAGTTATTTGGATTAGCACATATTTACCATGCTCAGATTACAAATAACTTCAGAATACATATGCAGGTTGAAATGGGGGAAGCCTGAGATGAAAGACAAACTTAATTGTTTTGACATAAACATAGGAAGTTTTGATAGTAATTAATACATACTGTAGGGGCCAATGAAGGAGATCAGCCTGTGCAATTCAGGAAGACCCTGCACCAGTAAACTCGATTGTGAAGGGAAAAATTACTATTTTAGCTTCCTCATTTATATATTTTTCTATGAGTAAGATTTATATTTCATGATGAAGTAACCAATCATGCAAGTCCTCCTTTGCAGTAAAAACAAGTCATCTGTTATTTGTGAGAATTTAGCCCAAGCTCCATGAAATATAATACAGCTACTGCATATGCAGAGCAAGTTTGGTGTAATAGTTAAGACATCTGGAATTGCAAGTTCAGGATAAACCCTAAAGGAAGACAGCAGCAGTAAACAATCAAGAACAATTATAAATTCTTCTTCCCTCCTTGCTGATAGAAATAGGTGAACGGGATCTCTGCTAGACACCAGGTAACAAAATGTTCAAGAAAGAACAGAGTGAGGAAATATGGTGGATTTTCATCAAAGATACACAGATCTTCTCCACATTCAGACATAACCTGAGGCACATAAGGCAGAGTCTGATGCATCTGTCTGATTAATGAAAGGATGCTCCCATTGATCCAACAGAGGTAAATGCTTGCTTCAGATCCTGTAATTATTCCTTAGCCTGAGACGACCAACAGAATAAAGTGATAACCAATAAAGCGAGTTAAAATGGATGTATTTAACAAACTCAGATATAAAACATCTGTAAAAACTACAAAGACTGTCCCAAACACCATACATCTTCTATACACCTACCAGAGCAATATCCTTCTGAATGCCATTTTCTGAAATTCTGTAACCCCCAAAATCCAGGGTAAGATTGTCAAAAGCACATTTTTTTTTATTTTAGCATGCAATTTGTGTACATTCAGCCCCTCCAGAACAGTCCTGACATGGATGAGCAGCTGGATTTTTTTGGGAGGGGAAATCACCTAATATACCATGACATAAAAGTCCCTGATGTTTGAAAATATTCATATACTGTTAATTAGTTCATCCAAAAGGTATCAAATGTACTCAAATTTCTCACAGCATATGTCAAAGACAGTTCATATTTTTGGCCTCTTTCATAGAGATACAGAAGTACAATTTAGTAAAATTGAGAGATGTGACAGTAGAATGCAATCTTTAACAGTTACTTGAGTACAAAATGCTCAAGTTATGAACTATTCTCAAAGCATGTCTGTTTTTCTTTTTTGACAAGTTGCGAGCAGAGGCAGATGAAAGTCCAAACATCCTTTTTTTTCAGGTTGCCATCAGGACATTCTTTCAATTTTTTCATTTTACTTTAGATAGGGTATCTTCATTTAGAAAGGATCTAGAAACCAAGGTCACATGAAGTTGTGTGTGTGTGTGTGTGCACATGCAATGTATAGTTTCTAAAAATGCTAGCAAAATCATAATAGTCTTCTGGTAAAAAGGAGGTCCAAAATGTGAAACAATGGAGATGGGGGTCTTAGTTCCTATAACTGATTATTTTGGATCTGTACATCTGTTACCATTGCTGAAATAGCTTGTATAGCTACCAGTGGTAAATCAGTTATCATCATCAGGTCTCAGAAATGTAACTAGCCTTACATGTAAAAGAATATAGTGAGTTCTAAAAGTTAATATAAGTTTCTAACAGCAGCATACAGAGGGATTACATTACAGAATCTCAGAAATCAAGTAAGAAAAGTGCTGTCCTCATTTATAAGTAAGTATATAGAGTACACAGAGGTAAGGTCTCTGAGTTGTTTGAATTTCTTTCTCACAAATTCCCAGACTGATTAATACCTTTACACATATAAATGAAATGTCCACCTGCTCATTTGCCTTGTTTTGAACACCAAAACATGGTGTTTTCCCCAGTTTGCAAAAAATTCAGTAGTTACAATGATTTACATTTATTGTCATTTTTTTACAGGTTGTGGGTATACAAATGCAATCATCTTCTGTAACTCTTATTAACCACCACTACTGCTGCTTGTAGCACAGTATTAAATCCCTAGTAATGAATGCTGCCATCTAGTGGAAGTTCAACCTAGCAACTGGAAAACTGGGAGAACTTCATTTATTGGATTGTAAACTTCATGGTAAATAGTCTTGCTTCCAAGCTGAGATGATTAAGATTGCCATAATAATGTGCAACAACTGATTTCCTATTGGGAGGATTAAACAGGAGCCTTAAAATAATTGCAGCTTAATGCATTGTGTGAACCCAGCTACAGTCATTTGTGAAGCATATTTAGCACCATAGCGTACTATGGACTCCAGACAATTGTGGTTTATTTAACACATTATGGCTAATAAACAAGCCCAAGATCATATGAAGAAAAGGGATCAGAGGGTGAAACATATATTCATCCTTCTATTGTCAAACTTTAAAACCATCAGCATTACGATAATTTCCATTTTAAAGCGTGTCGTTCTTTGAAGTAAAAATGACTTGAAAAGTTAATGCATACAGTGCCAAAAGATAATTCTTGACAAATGAAATACAGCCCTTTCCAGGGCAAGCTGGGCAACCAATACTGGTAGAAGGTAAACAGAAAACTCAGTATTAGCAAATTATTTATTCAACATTACCTGCTCAAATGTACTGCAGAAATTTGGTTTTTTTTTGGAAAATCAAGACACTTGTTTATAACTCAATTTTTTAAAAGTGGTACTATGAAAACTAGCCAGTTGTAGCTTATTTAGCAAATTATATATAAACAAGTGTTTTACTGTAATATATGAATCCAATCTAAAATTAAGACAAGGCTCTGACTGTGAATTAAACTAGCAGGAGCAAAGACAAGACAAGCAAAGAATTAAAATCCCAAAAGGAAAAAAACCCAATAAAACCATATTAAAAAGGGTTATCTATAAAAACCTAGTGCAATTTTAATTTGTAATAAATTTACTTCTATATAAATCATAAGTAATATGTAATATGCAAGAGAAAAGGAATTTAATATATTTTATTTGTAGAAATGTTAACTTTCAATATAACCATCCTTTGGCTGCAGGTTTTCTCACTCCATCTATTGGGAAAAACCAGATTTAAATATTCTTGAACACTGTGGGCAAAGTGGAAAGGAGTCACATCTTGCTGAAGGACAGTCCTCTTGATAAGTCCCGATTGCCTCTGTTCAAGAATAAATTCTGCAGCATATCCAAATAAGCCTCATCATTCATGATAGTTCCTCCACAAAAGAATGGACCATTTTTGTGTAATTTTTCCAGATGGCACCAGATGTTCCCTTTAGGAGAATCTCTTTCATATTCTCAAACTAAGTGGTTCCTGTGTGGCTCAAATACAGCAATTAAGAAATTAACCTGGTTGCTGTTCTTTCATCACTAAACAATGGCCTATCAAGCAATGATGTTATTTTCAACCTCATCAATAAGATAGCAGTGAACTAAAGTTACATCATAGTCTTTTAATTATATTTGGTGGACTTGAGTCATTTATGTACTGTACCTGTATTTTAAGGATTCTGTAACCTGTTTTGAGAATTCATGCTGGCTGGGAAATTCTGGAAGTTGAAGTCCACAGGTCTTAAATTTGCCAAGGTTGAACACCCTTGCTTTTGTAATTGAATTTCTTTGGGATGGTTCTAAGATTTAGATTTTCTTCTGACAGCTAATTCTGACTTCAGTCAAACTGGAGAGCACAAATTACCTTTTGTTCACAGTAATTCTCTAGTGAAGAGTTTATGACCTCAAAAATAAAGAAGTTAGAATAAATGAATCATGAAAAAATTCAGTTAAAATTCCATCTCTATTCTATTATAGATTATTTATATTCTAGATAGAAGTTCCTAAAAATTAAAAGTGCACAGAGACTCTCAGGATTTTTTATATGTATAATATACCTAAATACAAGAGAGCTCAGATCTTAAGCTACAAGTGTAAACTTTGCAGTAGGAATGAACTTTGAAGCTACGAAATGGGAAATTCAGTAATATTATGCAGTGTTTTTATATAATGGTAAAACCTCATTAAATCATTTCTTCAATATAAAACTAAACATAATGGACAGTTTCACACAGCTTGGCCAGCAGAGCTGGAAATATCAAGTTAGGAAAAGTGGTTTCAAGATATACCAAAAATATGGAAAAGCAAAGCCTCAGAATAGTTAGAGAATCTCAATATGAAATGAATTACTGTATGAAACCAAGCTGAGCTCTTATTTATGCCAGGCACTTTAACATGGTCTTTCAATAACTTGCTATACATTGATAGTATTTTGATGTGATATAATGTCATACAAATCCGGTAGCAAAGAATACATAATTGTCTTCAATAGCTCGTGACACTGATGTTTACCAAGCAGCAGCATAATATAAACAGAAGCCCAGCCCATTTTAAATGCCCTGCAATTTAACTTTTTAAATTGCATTCCTATTTTGCAAGGACGGATACCGTACTTCAAAATACATCGGCTGGCATCCAGCAGAAAAAAGCCACACGCAGAAGAATTTTGAGAAACAAACCCACAGCTTTTTAACCCTTCGCATTTATTACGTCCACCTGAACGCTCCATCCACGTCCAAGGACAGAATCTCCCCTGTAAAATTGATATTGATGATGATTAGAAAGGGTTTCTGGGAGTAGCAGCTCCGCAAAAACTGATAGTTCGCCTAGCTACCGGGAGCCTGAGAAATCACAATGTACGAGTCTATTTTTTTTCCTGCCAGGTCCAAAGGCCTAGTTAGATAGGATTACCTCAAAAGTTTAGAAATGCAATTTACACATTTTGAGACAAATCCTCCCGCTTTCGCTGCAGCAAATTGCCAACAAGCAGTCGGCAGCTCCATTTATGCCACTCTTTAGACTGATGCACACTTTATTGCAACAGCTGCGACATCCAGTCCGAGGCTCCGCCACCGTATCGACGCCTTCGGTCTCCCTTCTATCCTAAGGCACATCTCTCTCTTCCTCCCTCCCCTCAGTGCTTCACTCTCGGGGAACGGGGAGGGCAACGGTGCCGTTTCAACCCGCAGTCTGACGTCAGCGGGAATTAAAGGAAAAACCAGCAATTACGCGCAGCGCCGCTCCACCTCCTCCCCACTACCTCCTCCTCTTCTCTCTCTGGCTTCTGCTACTGTATAGCGGGGGAAGGAGATCCGGATCCAACGTGGCGCGTCCCCTTTAAGGTTGCCACGGGGACGGTTCGGCAAGTGAGAACGAGGCTCATTGACGTCACGCTGGGCGGTGATTGGCGGAGAGAGCTGGGTTTCCGGTGGGAGCGATTGCTGAGAAAGAGAAGAAGGAGGCCGCAAATCGGGATAGGAGGAGGAGGAGGAGGAGCGGGGTCGACCATCGCGGAGAGGCCCAAGCAGGGAGTCGCCGCTCGGACCCGGGTAAGTCAGGGCCGGGCTTCGAGTCTCTCCCGAAGGGAGGGGGGTCTTCGGGAGCAGCCGCGCAGGGGTGCAGCGAGGCCCGGAGTGAGAGGCACTCGGCTGAGGCGGCTTTTGCGCCGGGAGACGCCAGGCCTCCGTTGACTCAAATCTCGCCTCAGTGGAAACCGTCGAGCGGCGAGGCGGAGGAGGACCGTTGAGGGGACGAGGTTAGGGGCTCGGGCGGGGGGACGCTGCAAAGTACGCCGGCGGCGGGGGCGGGGCATTGGCGCCGGCGGGTAGCGCGCCGTGCCTGGCTTTTGGGGGGGGGGCTGGAGGGGGAGGACCGGGAGAAAACAAGCGGCGGCTCTGCACGAGAGGAGCGCCGTGGGAAGCGGAGGGAGCATCAGCGCGGCTCCCGGGAGATGTCGCCGCCTAGGCAGAAAGCCAGAAGGAATTGGGGACGAAGTCCTGGTTTGAAGTAGCGGCTGTCTGGGGATTATTATTGTTATTATAAAATTTTATTCATTAAACATGAAACTCAGCTGAACATTTAAAATGTATCACAAATATTGACAATTTTATTTATTATTATTTATTAGCTGGTAACCCGTGAGGTAAACCGTTGAGGAACACTTAACTGATAGATTATTTGAGAGGAACATCTTTTTATTATTAAATAAGCCACTCAGTCCTTCCATTGGGAGACAAACTTTGTATTTACCTAAAAAGGCAGGATTAGGAATAGAATTTATTAATACAGGCCTTGTCTGTGTTAAAAAAAATAGTGTTGGCAGTCTCGTTAAAAGATGGAGTGAACTAATGCTTGGATTGCTGTCTCCAATGTTTTGATTTATTTTAGGACACCTCTAAGCCCATATTGTATGGAAAGCAAGCGCTTAGCAATTGTCTACATAGTTTACCATTTGCTTTGGTGTGGTTGCAGACCTGGTTGATGGTTGCCCTGATCTCAGGAAATCTAAGCATGCAAGGATTGGGGGGGGACACCACATAGCCCAGAAGTAAAGAATGCCAAACCACTTCAGTAGCACTGTCAAAACATGGTGGAAGTGTCCATGTAGTCACCAGGAGTTTAGATTGATTTTACATGCTTTAATGGCACTGTTTGTTGGGTCTTGTCCAGAATGCTTCATGTTGGGCTATATTTGCACTGTATAGAAAAATCAGTAGATTGATCATACCCAGAGAGTCACTGCAACTTGCCTGACATTATATAAGGTGCTTTCCTCTGGATATAGGGAAAAGTCCTATATCATTTTCTTATACGGTAGTAAAAATCATGACATCCTTCAGATGATAGTGTCAACATTTTGTCTCCTGATAGAAATGGACTAAAGCTCATAAGGATATCAGGTTGCTTGTTTTTACTTTAATGACTAGTCCTTGGTTAAAAAGAGAGATACTGTTCTCATAGATAAAAACTGCTAAGTTTAAAATAGGCTATAATTTATGATCTCTTAAATATCTTGGTTTTCCTGCCCTGGTGAATGAACGGTTACTTTTTAACAGAAAGCATTTTGTAACTCCCAGTTGCTTTTTTTTTCTTAGAAGAATTATAGGGAATTGCCTTGAAATATGTTAAATGGTTCAGACAGTTATTAGGGTCCTGTAATAGTCCATTCTTAAGGAATGCAGCCTTATTTCAATAAGATGGAGGGTTCCTTTTGTCACTCATTTAGAATCTTTTCATATTTAGAAAGAGATTTTTGCTCTTTTTTATCCCTAATGATTCATGTAGGTAGCAAATATATTTTCTTTGTCTGAAAGCAGACTTTAATTGCAGTGAATTTAGATGGGTTTTACTTTGAATCCATTGCAGGTTGCAATACTGATGGCAACATAAAGGTGTTTATAGAATTGAATTTTCACTTGACACAGTATGTGTAAAAATACAATGCCATTGTTCTTAAGGCAAGTTCTACTGAAAATGGAATGCCTTCTATTTGGCATGCCTCATAAAATACTTGAGACAAAAGTTTCTGTCTATAGTTTTTGCACAGTTGTCTGCTGCTGTTAAGCACTGTTGTCTGCTGCAGTGTCAACAGTGTGAATGTTTTTTCTACAGACTAATTTGCAAGCTGTTATAGAGCCACAGAGTAATTCTTGGATATTTAATTAAGCGGTGTGTTACTGACCTTTATTATGCAAGTTGTCAAAACAGAAAAGCCAGCTGATACTATAGAACTTAAGGCAATATGATTGTAAATGCCATCTAATTATATGTGTGCTGTTCAATCAGAAAGCAGTTTACTGTAACATTTAAATTCTGCAAGAATTGAGAAGAATACAGTGTTTTGAAGGGGAGATTATTCGGCATCTTCATTTTTTATTTAACTGGCAAATTATCTTAGCAATGGAAATCCAAGACATATGTTTATAACTGTAAGAATATAGCCATGTATCTAAATATGTCACATAGGAAAGCATGTATTAATAGGATGTTCCAACTATTCACTTTCTTACTTCCGTTTTGAAAGGTGATACTGGGATTAACAGTCTCCTGCAAATTCTGTGCATACCTGTAATTGCTGTTAACTTCATCTCAAGTAAGTGGTGATCAGCTGAAATACACTCTTTATTTCCATAAATATTTTTAGAAAATCCACTAATGAACATTTTAATTTAATTACGGCAGCTTTCTTTCCGATCAGTTTTTTCTTGGGACCTACAATTAGTAAAATGATTTCTTTTCACTTCTCTTATCATGTTACCCTCATGTTCATTATTGGAAGCAGCTTGGCATCTGACATTCCTAGGATAATTGAACATGGGTTTTGGTTGAATTATGCTTTAATTTTTTTCTGATTTTTCCCCACATTATAACCAAATACTATGTCTGCAAATATGTTAATGTCAACTGCTATGTTTGCTGAGAGACATAGGTCTAATATATTTAGTGTACATTACTAATACATTAAGGTTGCGATGGAAACTAGAGTTTCAAATACGTTTTCTTTCAGATACCAGCAATGGCAGCCTCTAGCAGTAGCAGCAGTGAAGAAGAACGTAGCCTCCGTGAATGTGAGCACTATGTCCAAAAACATAACATCCAGCAACTCCTGAAAGATTGCATTGTCCAGCTTTGTACAGTGCGACCTGAGAGACCTATGGGCTTCCTCCGGGAATACTTTGAAAGATTGGAAAAGGTAAAAACTAAACTTCATAAAAGAAAATGAGAAAACACTCTCAACATAATAATGAATCCTGTGCTTGACCTGGAGCACATCAACTTTTCAAAAAAGTACAGCATTATTTAGTTCTCTGAAATGTGATGAAGACTAGGCTTTGGGGAAATTGCAGAAGCAGATCTCCTTGTGTAAGATTCTGGAATTTTTTTTTATATTCATAGCAACTCTCTATGCTTCAAGAGATTTTTATTTAGAATATTTTAGCTCTTTGCTTTTCACACATACAAAAACTCTAAATATATTCTTAAAATCAAGTTTAACATCAGTTTTCAAACTGGGCAGAAAAGGCTTGGTCTATGAAAAGCACATTATGGTCCAAAATGGAAAGAATCATTGGAAGATAGAAAACTTACTATTTATTATTATTGGCAGGAGAAAAACTTTGCACACTATCTGAGTATTCTGTGGTGCAGAAATTTATAGAAACTAGGATTACGATTGTTCTGTGCACCCGTACTATTTTTTGGTAAATGAGAAGTTACATCTGATTCTTCTCAATGCTGTCCCATCAAAGGGGGATTTGCATGCTACTCAAAGTCAGTTTTGATTGGAGTAAACTATAAGCCTTGCATGCAAATAAATAAATACATGAGGTTGGTGCCATTTTATTTAATAGGAGTGAAGAAGCTGCTTTCATTAATGTTGTTGAATCTTATGCTGAGTTTGTTTGGCATGGCTGAAGAAATCAAAATAGCTAGCTTCAGACTTCATAGTAAGTCTTAAGACATGGATTACAAACTCAGCAAGGGGATGCATAGAACATGTCAACCCCAAATCATGATTTGGCTTAGCATATTGTGTGAAAGAATTGGTAAATGATGTTAAGGCATAAACATTGTTACAAAAAAACCCAGGTTGCTTCACACAAAACAATAATCCAAAACAAACTATGTTATAACTTAATATGAATGTAGCCAGCATATCCGAATTGTAGAGGGACAAGAAGCAAAATTTATAATGTTAATATGTTGCTAAGAAAAGACGCTTCAACTCCATAGGATTGTGATAAAAATATGGTATTGTTTACATATGATGTTATGCTTATAATCCTAGAATATGATTTTGATGCTTTATAAAATATAATCTTCAATTTAGCCAGAACTGGTTTCAACATATTGAGTGACTATTCATGGAACCTGCCAATCAGAATTAACTATTTTAGGGACACACACCATAAATAGAACTAATTAATGAAGTGGGCTGAGTTTACACAAGATGCTAAAGTACACAAAAAGTCCAGTGTTACAGCTAATCTACCTTAACATATATGCAAGTACAGTTAAATCTGTATCCTGCTTGGCTAAATATTTTGCATAGCTGCAACCATTTTATTCACATTCAAAGAGATCCAAGTACATGAATTGTGTTTACTGCACAACATGGCTACAGTAATATTTTCTTCTTGTTCTTTGACTGCTGTGTCAGTAACAGCTTCTCCCATCTCTATGTCAACATTCTGTGGAAGGAGAGAAGGTCAGCAACATTCGTGGCATGGCAGCTGATTATCTAAAGGCATATCACAAGACCAATATTTAGCGTTTTCTGCAGTCACTCTGAATTGTTAGATTAATACATTTAATTCTCTTGGGGCATAGTATTGGAAAACCTATGTTTTGTTTTGTATAGAAGAGTCACTTTGCCCATATATTGATAATTATGTACAAGTACTTTTAAATCACCCTTTAAGGATGGACACATTAACACTACTACTTTGATGGGTAAGTCTCTTGTGATCCATACAGCTTTGAATTTGGCTTGATCCAAACATTGAATTATGCAGTTCTCTAAAAGCAGTCAAGTGATTGTGTGAGCTTTTAAGTTCCTGGCTTTGATTCAGAAATGTCTTGTGCCAGCCGAAAGCACTATCTCACTGGACACTAGCATGAATCTCTGAATTCTTCTATTTACTTATCCGCTAGTGCCCATTTGTGTCAGGTCATAGGATTCTTTGGTCCACAAAGAGTGGAATTGATTTCTACAGGGTGTTGTCATGGGAAGAAGAGTCAGCCAGTAAAATTCTTGTTTCTAGCTCCAACAGAGGTTTCTTATGTATGAAATTCTTCATTGTAATTTAATGCTTGAAGTGCACTGTATGAAACCAATAGATTAATGTACTGATTTTTTTAGTTGATTTTTTTAGCAGGAGCACTTTGAATAGGGACTGATACTTAAGGCAAGTGTGTTTATTTTAAAACTATATTGGTCTTATGTTTAATAAAATATTAAAAATGATATGTTTTAATTTTCATCAAAAATCGGGTTTCAACAAGTATAAATAGTATGATGCAATATCTTTATAAACAATGTCCCAAATTTCCATGGTGATTTGCATAGTTTATAGATTGCATAATAACAGTTGTTAATGACATACTTTGCATGTATGACAATGATGTGAATTGTTGTAATAATATAGTATCTACTTCAATGGATTGCCATGAATAATGAATATTTCCCTTCTGATTGAGATTTCACTCTCAAATCTACCCATGATCTAAAAGAAAATCCTGGACATGTGCATAGCTGTGATACATTCTTGCACATTTTTCATTGTTATTCTCCATCATGAGATTCTGCATCATGAGAGAATTAACCCATCTTAATTCTCAAAATGTTGCTTACTAAAATAATTACTACATTACACTATACAACATGCCAAAATGTTCTTCCAAGAACTGAATTGCTAGTTGTATTGCTTGTCTAATATATTATTTATAGGATAGTAATTTATTCCAAAAGTGGACATTCACTGTTGAACCAGCAAATTTCATAAATTTATATATTGTTTTACATATGTAATTTGCTAATTGTCTTTTTTCTGTTGTCATGTGTGATATATAACATTTTAATTCACAAAAAGTTACATTTTTATGATTTTAAAATGACCGTAATTAAAATTCATTAATTAAAATGTTAAATTATTTTTATTTTAATAGTTACAGTTTATGCAAACTGCTAGATAAGAATTTCAGTATTATATTTTAAAAATTACTCTAGCAGGTAATGACAAGATTTTTTACTTAATTAGGGCTTCAGGATTTATAAATTGCCTCTTTTTTTCTAAAATGTAGAAGAGTAATGCAAATTGCTGTAAACTTACAGAAGTGTATAAGTATCTCTTCCCTTTTTAAACTTTAATGCAATATGCAGCTTGATTGTATCAAAGCCTATGTCCCCTTATTGATTCAGTAATTTAATTCAGTTCAAGTATTCATATGTACTTGGCAGCTTAAAATGACTTCTGCTAAGAATCAGTAATAACTTTAGGCAATTCTAAGTGCAAGATAGTTGACAAGAATTAATGTTGGTTTCTTGTAAGTATATGGTGCTGTTTCAACCATTTTGTTTGTATATGTGTTACTGTGTACAAGTTTAGTAAAACCAATTAAGAAAGAACTAAACTGTAATGTCTATATGGCTTAAATTTCTGTTTCATTCTAGGAAGAAACAAAGCAGTTTATCTGTCAGCAGAAAGCCAGCTCTCGCACAGATTCCCGTGAAGATGAAATTTCTCCACCACCACCGATGAACCCAGTGGTTAAAGGTCGCAGAAGGCGTGGTGCCATTAGTGCAGAGGTTTACACTGAAGAGGATGCTGCCTCTTATGTTAGAAAGGTGTTGCTTCAAGTTGTTACTTCATATAAGCCTTATTTCCTGACTTGTGTATTATTTTTTCCCTGCTTGGGCTGCTGGGACCTGTTTGGAGGAGACAAACTATTTTTGATTCTATTGTATGGTTTCATCTCACATTTTCCTGATGTTAGATCTCCTGTGATACCATCTCTGTGGTCTATATGGCTTTTTAATAGTTTGTTCAAAGCCTAACTTTAAGAACCTGAATTATGAGAAAATCATTAAAATTTTGACTGATTCCTTGGTGCCATTATGTCAGCAAGAGGGATGAGTAAGACATAAATTTTGTTGCTTTATTCATTTTACCTCACCAGCAAAATCACATGTTTTAAATTATCTGAATGTTCAAGAGATGGATTCTAATACATTATAGTTAATACAACAAATAGCGAACTTTTTTTTGTATTTTTGGGCTTCTGCTATTTTTTTCTGTAAATATCAATAGATCTGCTATTCTTTTGGGAAGAATAATACTTACTTAATTTTTTTCCTGAATTTGTATTCAGAACATTGGCAAAACAATACATTTGATCATTGGTAATTTTTCTTACAAATTAATAAAGATATCATTCTAGATTAAACTTACCTCTTCAGAAAAATGGTATGTGATTGTGTCAAATAAAAAAAAGTTGGAATTCAGGGATGAATGATAAATGATTTAAAATGCCTTCAGCTAAAATTTTGTGGGTGTCTTCCATACCGCAGGTTATTCCAAAGGATTATAAAACTATGGCTGCCTTGGCGAAAGCCATAGAGAAGAATGTGCTCTTTGCTCATCTTGATGACAATGAAAGAAGGTAGGGTCTCTTCATTTAAATCAAACTAGAGACTGAATATCCAGGATTATTTTCCATTGGATTTTGGGACTTTTTCAAAATTTAACTTCGAATAAAGTTTTCCAGCTGATTTCATTAAATTTTTTGAGGCAAAAATTCTTATGTGAATCTTACTTGAAACTCAACTTAAATCAAACTCAGTGTATAGCTTTTAGAATTAATTACTTTAAATATTTAAAGGCAGTAATTAAAGTTTCTAACTGCATGCTCCTTATTGGTTTTGCCTGAAAGGTAGTTTTTTAAATGTAAAGGCAAGGATCTCAATTGCAATTTTTAATATATGCCTGAAATTGAACTTGGATTGTACTGCATCAGAATTACTGTTCTGTTTTGAATGCAGCAGGCTTTGTAACTGCTGCATACAAAACAGAATGACAGCTTTCCTGCTCAAAGTTTTGTCAGTCCAAAATCCAAAAAATGTGGATCTAGCAAACTCTGGAATCTTCAAGCTGCAGTCACTGGTTCTAAGTTATTTTAATTTAATTTTAATAGAATTAATTTTTATCTAAAATGAGCAGATTATCTGTTTGATTCCCAATTATAGAAGAGTCTTCAAATTATGTAGATACACTGCCTTAACCAGTGTCTTTTTTTTTTTGAAAAAATATGGGAAAATCTCATAGGAATTTGTTTTTTCAACCTCAGGAGGTTGTGTCTATGGAATATTCCTCCTAGACTGTATTCCATAGGATATTATAGTAACCTCATGTCACTCCCAGTGTTTGCAATATACTTTTTTTTACTTCGTAGGCAAGACTACAAACATAACTAAAGGTGAATTGTAAGATTGGAAAAGAAAAATCTATCATTGTCCTTTGGCGCAATTAGTACCCTCAAATTAGTTTTCAACTCAAACTTTGTTTTATGAATTTAGGTTTGGGATTATTTTATAATAATTTATACCCTTCCTTGTACACATGCAGGGAGAAATAATCATACCTGTGTTATAAAAAGTGTATTAAAGAGTGCTCTTTAATCAAACTAAGCTAGCTGTTACCCATACAAGGCTGCTTTTTAATACTATGATTCTTTCTTCAACTTATTGAGCAGTTTTTTTGGCAAAGTCAGTTTTTGGTCGTATTTAAAAAATAGTGTTCATTATAATTGTCTTAGAATTGAAAAATAGGAAACAAAGTGGTCTGTTCACATTGTTATGGATTCCATTATAAAAATGGAATAAGGTAGAAAATAGCACCTCATTTCAGCAAGTGAAAGCGAATTGTAAAAAAATAAAATATAGAATATTTACAAATACAATTCTTTCTGATGACTTAGTCTTAATTAACAATATTAGTATAAAGATGTTCCACTTTTTCTTTTATGCTGAGTAAATCTGTACTCTCTTTCAGTGATATATTTGATGCGATGTTTCCAGTCACTTATATTGCTGGTGAGACTGTGATACAGCAAGGTATGTGATTTATTTTTTTGATTGGAATGTATTTAACTTCTAAGGTATTAGCTTACCTTAAGGAGCCTCTGTGGCACAGGGGTTAGAGTGCAGTATTGCAAGCTACTTCTGCAGCCAGCTGCCTACAATTTGGCAGTTCAAATCCCATCAGGCTCAAGGTTGACTCAGCCTTCCATCCTTCCGAGGTAGGTAAAATGAGGACCCAAATTGTTGGGGGCAATATGCTGACTCTGTAAACCGGTTAGGGAGGGCTGTAAAGCACTATAAAGCGGTATATAAGTCTTCAGTGCTATTGCTATTTCTATTACGTAATTATTTTTTATGGTATAGGACTTGATATAGAAAGATGTTCCAAATATATTACAGGTAGTTCTCAACTTAAAACAGTTGCTTTAATGAAGTTGGAGTTACAACAGCACTGAAAAAAGTGACTTATCCTTTTCAAACACTTATGACCGTTGCAGCGTCTCCATGGTCACATGAAACTTCAGACACTTGACAACTGAATCATATTAATGACAGTAGCAGTGTCCCAGTAACATATGATCACCTCTTACAACTTTTTGATGAACAAAGTCGGTGGAGAAGTCAGATTCACTTAACAGCTGATTTGATTCACTTATCAACTGTGGCAAGAAAGAGCATAAAATGGAGCAAAACTGACTTAACAACTGTTTCATTTAGCAACAAGAAATTTTGGGCTCAATTGTGGTTGTAAGTTGAGGACTACCTGTATTCACTATGCAATATATTAGGGTTTCTTCGATAGTTATTCATTGTTTATTTTGCCTTGGTAATGCTTTGGTAAACATAGTAAATGGGTTAGGGTTAGGAATACAAACCATAAAAACAAATAGCAGCCAGCATTGGTTTTTGCGGAAGCTTTTACATTTACTTGAGGTAAGCTGGTTGGTCCTTAACTAGCCAGTCATAGCTGAATAGCTCCATCTTTTTTTAATAGTTAGACATGGAATACAAAGTCTAACTTACATGGGTTTGCAAAAACTGAAGGAAATACTGGATATTCTAAAATTATGCCAAGTATAAAATTGTAATTGTATGTATTATGTTGATTGATATTCAGTCTAAAAAGTTATGTTGATGCTAAAATTAAAAGGCACATCTCTAATGCTTTTTAAAGAATTAGAAAAGTTATTTCACACAATGTCCTTTTCTTTCTTAAGGTGATGAAGGGGATAACTTCTATGTTGTTGATCAAGGAGAAATGGATGTAAGTCCCCCCCTGAAATATATTGATCTAGTGTCGTTGCATAGTTTTAATACATGTACGGTAATATTAAATATGGACATGATTATTAAACACAATACAAATAACCAGTTGGGATTTGAGTCACCATTGTGGTCTGCCTTTCTCTAAACATGCTTTAGCCATGCATTTTCTAATATTTTCTGATAGAGCACAGGTTGAGACAAAATTAAGACATTGGTTGGTGCTTTCATTGTGTTAAGCGGTTTATTTTAATCATGGCTTATAAAATCATTACGTAGTGATAAACTGATAAAGAAGTTTTCATTACTGATTCTAAATAAAAATTGTAGGGTATTTTCCTGGCACTTTAAGTAATCAGGAATGAAAAATATGAACAATAACTACCAAAGTCATTGGGAATTGAGTGGCATACAAATTTAATAAATTTAGTTTCAACATAAAGAGCTTGGCCTGGGTTTCCCCATCCTATAGGACAGGGGTGTCAAAAGCTCAATTTCATTGAGGGCTGTATCAGGATTGGGTTTGACCTTGGAGGGTTGGGGCTGTAGCCATGGTAGGCGTGACATAGGACCCCACCTTGGCAGACATGGTTTTATAAACTTATAAAAATAGGGAGGTGTACATTTCTGTGATTTTGTTTTTTTAATACTTACTTGATCACGTTATGAGAGAGAGACCAGATCAAGAAACTGACTCCATAGACTAGACTAGAACTACAAAATTGATGACATAGGCTACAGTAGCAGAATCCTACAAGCCTGAAAGGTAAAATATTTTACTTTTCCTCCCTTTTATAACTTTCGGAGTCAAGGATGGCCTCCTGGACCATTCTGGAGGCTCCGTTTTGGCCCTGGACAAAAGCTGTTGTGGGGGGGCTATTTTTGCTGTTATTTTCAGACTGGCACTGCGGGCCAGATCTAAGCACCCCACAGGCTGGATGTGGCCTGCGGGCCTTGAATTTGACACCCCTGCTATAGGAGCTGTAAGGGGATTTGATCCAGGAGACTGGCCTCTTCAGTAGTAATTCCCACACAATGCTCCCACCTGTAAGCATGATTCTCTCCCATCCTTATGCTCAAGAACTTTCTCAAAATGATATTATTTCAGCAGAACCTACATTGG
This sequence comes from Naja naja, assembly GCA_009733165.1. Taxonomy (NCBI): domain Eukaryota; kingdom Metazoa; phylum Chordata; class Lepidosauria; order Squamata; family Elapidae; genus Naja; species Naja naja. Next base: position 148,241,818 of record CM019149.1, on the reverse strand, counting down.
CACATATCTGTTTTTATTGTTTTGTGTTATCTCTGTATATCTCTATTGAATAGGCTGTTTTAATATATGGAATTGTTCACCTACAGGTTGTCCTCGACTTACAACTATTTATTTAGTAACTGTTTGAAGATACAATGGCACTGGAAAAAGTGACTTATGACCAGTTTTCAAACTTATGACCATTACAGCATCCCCATGGTCACATGATCAAAATTCAAGGTCTTGGCCATTGGCATGTATTTATGAAGTTGTCCTGTCCTGGGATCATGTGATCACCATGTGTAACCTTCCCAGCCAGCTTCTGACTACAGAGTAAATGGGGGGGAGCCAGATTCGCTTATTGTGCAGTGAATAACTGCAGCGATTCATTTAACAACTGTGGCAGAAAAGATCATAAAATGGGGTAAAACTCACTTAACAACTGCCTTGCATAGGAACAGAAATTTCGGGCTCAGTTGTGGTCATAAGTCAAGGACACGGGTGTCAAACTCGCTGCATCATGTTGCTGTCACATGACATTTCGTGATGTTTCCCCATTCGCAGAGCTGGGGTGGGCATGGCCTGCGCATCATGCATCCGGCCCGCAGACCACCAGTTTGACATCCCTGGTCAAGGACTATATATCCAGCTAAAGCCATACAGATTGGAGCAGTCTATAAGCAGTGTAAGGAAAAAAAACCCTAGTAGTACCTTTGAAAAGGCAGCATAGAAAGAGCATTGATCTCTTGAACTTTGGTGTTGGAAAAGATCCTTCAGTGAATTCTTTTATCGTGCAAATAATGCTTAAACATTTTTCCAAACAGGAGCAGCCTCTCGGCGTTTCCATATTATGAACACATGAGAAATTATTAAGATGTTATTTGTTTGATTTCATTCTGTTCTGGAAAGGCCTCAATGCTGATAACAAAATTTAAAACAGAATGCAAATTTTTTTTTTAAAAAAGTTAGAATTAACAAAGTGCATATCAAAACCAAAACATAATATATATATTGAAATAAATGTGTATATATTCCTCCTCCAGGTTTATGTGAACAGTGAATGGGCCACCAGTGTTGGAGAGGGGGGCAGCTTTGGAGAACTTGCACTGATCTATGGGACACCCCGAGCAGCAACCGTCAAAGCAAAAACCAATGTGAAACTGTGGGGTATTGATCGAGATAGCTATAGAAGAATTCTTATGGTAAGTATTTCAGTGTTTTGAAAGAAACAATGCATTTATACCATACTTTATTTGGGGAAGCATTTCAGTAAGTAGCAGAACTATAATGAACTGATAGGAAGAACTGAATATAGTGATCATTTCATCTGAATGTAAGCCTTTCACAAAATGGATATTGGATGTTTATATTATATTAGTGATCAGATCAATACCCATGTCTGTGCTTATTCCATGATTAAGATATCACAAATTGGTTGTTTATACTAAATGATACAGAAATGAGGCACAGTTCTTTAATTTCCATTCTTGCGGTGGGACTTGCACAATTTTAGCTTGCTAAATCCCAGTCAAACATATTTATTGTTTTCATCAATGAAGATGAATGACTTGACAGCTCAGTTTCTGAAATTCATACTTGCATTATAAATGTTAAAAGTGAATTACAGACATAACAGTTTTCTCAGAAGTCTTGAGCCATATTGTTAACTATGATATTGAATGAGTACTTTTTTATAGAGTTGTCAGTAATGCTCTAACCCCTCATAAACCTCATTTAAGCTGGGCAAGTTGAGCTTTTCATTTTTAATGTGCAGTTTAGGGTTAGGGTTAGGCAGATATACATAAGAGACTCTTGCTTATAATAAATTTGTTTTGTCTCATGATGGCTAGAGAGTGCAAGAAAAAAGAAATTAGTGAAAATAACTTCTCTCTACACTATGTAGAGAGCCATGGCCATAATAGCACACTATTCAATGCTGTGAACAGAATATAATTCATGTGAATATTGGACCAGATATCTATGTCCCAAGAGGACTTTTGTTTTTGTATTATCCATTAAAAGCCTCTTAAAGGCCAAAAACATTTCCTATCAAGTTTAGCCGGACCTATATCTAAACTGATTTTTAAAAAAATAAATGGACCTAATATGCTATATAGATACTTAATGTAAAAATCTATGTGGCATATTATGTTCATTTATTTTTTAAAAAATGTTAAGTCATCTTTTTGCCTTCCTGGGTCTCTAAATAATATACTTTTAAACTATTATTTACTATACAAGCATTCAAACAGGAACTAACAAACCAAGAACTCAGGACTATTTGTGACCTTAATATGCTCATGACAGGAGAGTATTCTGACTTCCTAGAACAAAGCAAAATAGAATACTGATTTTCAAGTGTATTTTCTTCCCCAACTTCCAGGGTAGCACACTGAGGAAGAGAAAGATGTATGAAGAGTTTCTTAGTAAAGTGTCAATACTTGGTAAGTGTGATAAATTTCTTACATGGGCAGATAAAGAATATACATGTGTTTTGTTATTCGATATTTTTTTTTAATTACATTTATATGCCATTTATTGCTGCTGTTCTCTTTTATTTATTATTTTGCATTGTGTTGCTGTTCTGTTTATCATCCTGCTTATACTTTGTCAATAGTCTGAATGACATAAATTCAGGGGTTTTGTTCTTCCTTTGACAAAAGTTTGATTTGTGTCTAACTTATATTGCTGAAAAAAATGCAGAAAAATATTTTTATTTCTGTGTGTGCTTCAGCATATAACTTCCTCTTAAATATTTTCTTTCATAATTTTGTTTGGTGTCCTTCAGTCTTTTATTTCTTATTCAACTCTTTTCCTACATCTTTATGCTTCCTATATATTTGTGTGTGTTTGCGCACACCCATGCCCATATCATTTACTTGCTTATGTACTCATGTAGCCTGTCTCCAAAACAGGATTTAGAGTTCAGCCACTGCTTCAGAACATCTTTCTGTGCTACATATTAAATTGTCACATTTTTGCAACCTTGCTGTAAAGGAAAGCAACTGCACATGAGAAACTTACTGCTTATAAGGATCTGTTACATTATTAGTTGTATGTTTACTTATTTACAGTATTGTTAATTGTAAGCATTTAGTTATTTCTAAAGATAATTAATTTTTGATCACTTTATTCAGGGGTGGGATTCAAAATTTTAAACAACCAGTTCAGTGGGCATGTCTTAGGTGGTGGGCGTGGCTTGATGGTCATGTGACTGGTGGACATGGCTTGGTGGTCATGTTATTGGCTGGGTGTGGCCAACTCAATATCACTCACATTGAGGCATGCGTCTCCTTGCCTGACCTCTCATGACTATGGGGATGCTGCAATAGTTGTAAGTGTGAAAAGTGGTCATAAGTCACTTTTTTCAGTACCATTGTAACTTTGAATGGTCACTACACATAAGCAAAGTACCAGCAAAGAAGGGGATAAAAACTCCAGAGACCTTCCTGAGACAGGAAGTCTAGTCCTGCCAAGAATGTAATAAGGAGTTTCTGTAAGCAACACCAGAATGTTTCCTTCCTGCCTTCCTTACAGGATTAGGCCAGTAATTTCTTCTAACATCCGGTTCTCCGAACTGCTTAGAATGTTAACAACTGGTTCTAGAAATAGGTGCGAACTGGTAGAATCCCACCCCTGACTTTATTGTTTTTAAAATACCTTGTTTGTGTTGATAAACTGTTATGAAGAGATAACATTTTGAATAATCCACTACCCTAAGAAGTAATTTGATTTTGATTCAGAGAACATTTTTGTTTCTTAGGACATAGATAAACAGAATGGGTTTGTTTTGGAGTTCTATGGAGTATTATCAGCTCTGTGAGTGAGAGAATCTCCTTATTAAACCTAGAACATTGCTGCCAGTAAGCAGGGATGTCCATTAGAATTGCCAATGTTTACACTAAAAGTTCCTCATTAAGTTGCAGGCTCTTAACTTCCAGCAGCCCCAATAGTGTGACCAGTATTGGGTGATATTGGAATTTGTATTTCAGTAACTTAAGAGGTCACAGTTATCTTAAAACATAGTCACCTAATCTGCTATAAAGGACCTTGACAACCTTTGGGCATTGTTGAGGTATTATTTGAATTTCCAAATTTGTGATGTGAATGAATGTTCATAGTATTGTTCATAGTAATGTAAGAGATTGTGATTGAACAGGCTGCATAATGGATGCTGGGGTAGATAGGAGAAGACCCTCATTTAAAGTAAACAAATATCCTAATTATAAAAATCTTTGCAACCCAGCAAAATTTGCTATTAAATAGTTACTTTTAAATTTAGAATCCCTCGACAAATGGGAACGTCTCACAGTGGCTGATGCATTAGAGCCAGTACAGTTTGAGGATGGACAAAAAATTGTGGTGCAGGGAGAACCCGGGGATGAATTTTTCATTATATTAGAGGTGAGTAATAATAGTCTGTATTGTTTGTTAGATAGTAACAGCTTTAGCTTCATTTCTCTTGATTTAACTCTGATCTTTTTTTTGGTACTATTAGATTCCAATCTCTATCATGAAATGTGAATTGTATTTTTGAAAATGTATGTAAAAATACTAGCAATACTACACTGAGTTTAAAATGGCTCTCAGTAAATTTAATTATTTGATCATGATCGGAGAATATGTTTTTTTTAAAAACTATACAGCAGATAGAATATCCAGTTTGGTTATAAAACAAACTTGTGGGTAATATATGGCACCAAGGATGGACACACAGCCTCTTTCAGTAGGTCTTAAGGGTCATGTGAACAGATTAATCTGAGTTATTAAATGGAGATTCCTCTGCTTTCTGAATCTATCATGAAACTGTTGTCTTGGTACATAGAAAAAAACTGTCACTAACCCTGTAATTCCTTTACAGGGTACAGCTGCTGTGTTGCAGCGCAGGTCAGAGCACGAAGAATTTGTTGAAGTGGGCAGACTTGCACCCTCTGATTATTTTGGTGAGCTTTCCTTTGTCTTCCATCCGTTCTACTTCCCATACTTTCCATCAGTATTATCTCACCATGTCTCTCTAATAGAGCTTAAGTCAGGGAAATGCATTGCACCAGCACAAAATGTTGACATCAAACTGATACTAATCCACATAGAAAAAGTTACTTGAAAAAGATGCAATATTCCTCAGAGCTAAATAGATTTGAGGAAGGTGATACAGTTTCTTCTTGGCTGGTGATGACAGAATAGCTTTTAAGTCCTTACCGATCTTCTTAAATTCCGGCTTGGAATCTGTCATAAGAGATTTGGATTGGAACATCAGAAATTGATTGAAATAAAAGTCCCCTATCTAGATAATTACGATGATCTTTGGAATAGGGAGTGGATTGAGTTAAAACAGTATATTATTTGAAGAAATAATATTGTAGTTGTCTTTTAAATATATTATGGAACATTTCCAGAAATGTGGGGAAATGGTTTTCTCTCCTGTCTAGGGGATTAGAATGAGGCAATTGGCTTCTTCACACTGTTTTGTGCTAACTCCTCAAAGCCCAATTATATTAATAGCAAGCCACTTGGTATGCAAAGAAGTCTCCTGCCCTATATTAACTATAGTTAGCATAACTTACTTTTTCTAACTGAAATTAATGTGAGAAGAGGGAAGTCAGGCTCATATACTTTTCCATCAATCCTATATATATATAGAATTGTATCATTTTATAAAATACATATTCTAATATATGTGGCACTAACAATGAGTAACAATGAGGTACAAAACCTACAACCACAAGTGGTGTTAAGTCAGTTGTGGATCATTATAAATGCATTGAAAAGAGGAGAGGAACTAAAACACAATATGTTTAATCCAGATTTAATGTCTATTGGCAGTTCTGAAAATATTTTTTTATTTTAAAACACCGTTCTTCAACAGTGTAAAAGAACATTTTTAACCATTTGAGCTTGAAAAAGGTCTCTACACTCACTATTACTTGGAAACAAGTAAATCCTTCCCCAAATTTTGAGGCTGTGAAGCAAAATTGCATTGAATAATAATCAGTGATTCTCCTAAGGGAAGTAAATTAACAAAATTTTAACAAATTTTACTTGTAATGTCTAAGATCTAGTTTTTCACTTGAAAGTCCAGTTTTCATTTGAAGGCAGATGGGAGTCTCAGATGGGAATTGCATCTCTATTCATATTAAGGCAGGAATAGACAACCTTTTGGTTACTAAAGTTTATATTCTGCTTTTTGACTATGAGAGCCCCAGTGAGCGGAGCCATCCTGGAAAACCTGTGGGATTTGGTTTTTTTCTGTTTTTTCATCCTTGGGGTTGTGAGGGATTTTATTCCTTTAATGTATGTAAAACTTACTTTAAAGGTTTAGTTGTGTTTCTTGTCTTTAAATATCAGAAGTTTTCTCCAGTTTTAAATCATGGCTGGAGGAAGCTTCAAAAATCAGGTTTGAAGATTTCATATATCCTTAGAGCTTCAGTTTGCCCACCTCTAGTATTATGTTACTGATATTTCACAACAATCATTTCCAAATATTTCCTGTTAAGGGAATTGTGGGCTATCCACAATTGCCTAAGCCTCATTAGTGGGGACTAATGAGGGTAAAAAATAACTACTGCAGTTCAGGAGTTATTACAGTTTTTCTGTCATAAGGAAAGAGAGCATAGTTTTGGTTCAGTTCATAAGTTATCAGTTTTCCATTAATTGGTCCATTTGTAACAAATGTCTCTTTTTTCCTTGTAGGCGAAATAGCTCTATTAATGAATCGTCCTCGTGCTGCCACTGTTGTTGCTCGTGGCCCCTTAAAATGTGTAAAGCTTGATCGGCCCAGATTTGAGCGTGTCTTGGGTCCATGCTCCGATATTCTGAAACGGAACATCCAGCAGTACAACAGCTTTGTCTCTCTCTCTGTCTGAAGTCTCCCTCCTTCTCAAATACATGCTTCACAAATGCAGACTGTTTTCATTACTCTTGTGCAGAGCCACACGGCTACTGGCTATTGCAGCTTCCTGTCTGTCTGAGAGTGGGGGTGGGGGTGGGGACGGGAAGAAAGCAGTTGCTTTTCACAGCGTTTTAAATTTTAGAGCATTATTTTGGTGCTCCCAGCCCCATTGAAAATAGGGAATTGTATGGAAACTTTTACTGTTACTGCTTCTCTCTGTGCAATGTACACTGTCCAGTATGGCCAGTGACTGCCATTCCTTTTGCTGGGAACAATTCCTGAGCACCGAGGTTATTGCAGTAGAGTTAAGGATGTAACAGTGGGAAATTCTAAACGTGCGTCCTCCGCAGTGAGTCCCATGTTCCTTTTAGATTGTGATCACTTTCTACTGTACTTTTCTCAGACAGAGAAACTTACCTTCTCAGCTCAACCTCTTGGCAAAATGTTCTGGATATGGGTGATGTTTGGTTAAGTTTACTGAGATCAGCTTCTAGTAAAACCAGAGTTAGAAGTTTGATAGTTTTGTGCATCTGTATCCATTTCAAGATGGCTTGGTGTTTTTGTCAGGTTTTTGTATACAAGCTTTTGTTTTGGCAACTATTGCCAAGTGTTGCTATCTCTGGCACAGCAAAAAGTTTTGCCTGTTCTCAGATGTGAATATTTATAATATATGCCTCTCCTGATTTTTCTCAAAGGGCAACCAATGTGCTAAACCCCTGAATACAGGTGTAGGTGTTTACACTAGTGTACTGCTCCTCAGCTAGTGTGAGTTGTAACACCCCATCCACACTATCTAGAACAGGAAGCTGAAGGGTGCATTCTTATGTATGCAGTCTTATGCCTGCCCTTTCCAAGCGTTGCCTTCCCTGTTAACTTTGGAACCAGATAGTTCAGTGATGCTATTTATGTAACTGGTGGTCAATGCAGGATGGAATATACAGTCTAATTTAGGAAGATGATAGGACTCTGGCTAAAATGAAACACAGGAAGCAGAAGAATCCATGCCTGTTTCCTGTCAAACTCCTAAAATATTTAGCTGGAAGGAGACACATGCTCTAGTTAGTTTGGCCTCACGTTCTCATTGATCTAGTGGAGTAACTAATTTTGGAAAGTTAATCCTGTTGTCAAGTCGGAAGTGTGTTTCAGTATTTACCAGGTTTGTGTTAACAATATTCTGCGTGGCACTCAGTGCTACCCATTAGCTTTATTGAATTTCACAGTTGGAGAATGTAAGCAAGTCAGTTTATTTGTAACCTAAATGATCTCAAACTACTGTAGAGCTTTATATGGGAGTGGCAGCAAGTGTTTTGCATTGTTTATGCAACTATTTCTTACAAATCTTACTTGCCCGGTTAGCAGCCCCTCCCCTCGGACAATTGGACCTGGTATACACCTTTCTGACTTGCTGGCTGTTGGAAGAACATTTGCTAATCATACTTTGCAGTTGGAGGACTAGGAAGCTTAGTATATTTTTTGAAAAAAAAAAATCTGTGGGCAGCCGTTGATATGTCCGCATTATCTGGATTTGGATTAAATGTAAAATATACATTGTGAATTCCTTCTGCTCACCCTAACCACCTTGGTAAGGTAAGGATATCCACCTGCATTCTTCAGAGATCCATGTTACTTTTTTCTCTAAATTCTATTCAGTTCAAATCTACAGGGATTATTTTTCCTTACACCTTTTGTTATTTCTGAAGCTTGATTTGATCCTTGTTGAAGCACCAAAAAGATTTTAAATGTTATGTAAGCGCTAAAAAAAAATGCACATTTTTTTATATAAGGCTTTCTAATCAAGTTTCACTACTGCGTCTTTTTAGCTTGCTGTTTACTCCCTTTTGTAGTTTTACCAACAGGATTTTAAGATGAACCAGCTATGTCTGAGTTAAATATTAATCACAGTTAAAGCTTTACCTTTGTGTGCAATTTAAATATGTTTGAATCCACAGTTGGTATAGTTTGCCTTAGCTAACATTCAGGGCTTTAGAAGATAATCTGTTTTGCTAGGTCACCTTAGCAAATTTAAAAAATCTATTGCCCTAGAGTGCTATAGTAAACCAGAGGACCATTTTTGTATTGTTACCTGACTATAAGTCTGACTTATTGTATGTGCTAATATATTCCTTTTGTTATAGATTGTCCTAATGGCAGGTAAAGCAATAAAATGATTTAAATTCTTAAATGTAATCAGTGTTTCATTTTTGTGGGCCCTTCCCCTGCTAATTCTTGGATTTGAACAAAGTAGCTAGGGATGGTCTTACTTTTTTTCTGATACTGACCCTCTTTTTACCTTAGCTAATGTAACATAGTTCCGTATATATTGTTAAATATGAAATTGTCAGCTCTTCAAAGTAGGTCAGGCCTCAAAGTAGATCAGGCCTCTCCTATTTGACCATTGACTTGGTACTGGCTGTTTTCTGTCTCTCTCAGCCATTCATTCCCTCTGCTCTCTATTTCACTAGGATTGCTATAGAGGAGTTCCACCTTGGAAAATAGTTATTTTTGAGTTAAATTATGGGTAGGGCTAGTTTACTTTAATACAGAATTTTGATTCATATAAACATAAATTGGGTGGAATTCATAAGAAGAAACTTGTTGCAGTTAAATTATATGGAAAATGGAGTCATGGTTCACACACTGCACTAAAACATAAGATTACATGTTTTTGGCTTAATGTGGAATGTAGATGTACCCTTTATGGCTTAGTGTGTAATGTGCAAACCGGTCCATTGCACTGTAATCAAACCATAGATCAAAAATTCCAGCAAATGTTTAAATCAATCATTAGTATGTTTTGCGGATCACTTAATGATGAGCAGTTAATAAACATGGACACTCCTTTAAGATTTAAAATTGAACTATGGGCTGACTGTCAAATAAATGATTCTTCTGATGCTTTGGCATCAACCAGCGCAAGAAAACATGACTTTCATATATATAAACAGTTTGTAAGATTACTTGGTAAGAAACCTTTGGGATGTTCAATATTGTAGGGGATTATTATTCCTTTTGATAATCAAGTATTTAGGTACACTTCAAGTGTTCGATTATGGCCAACACATTCACCCTGGGTTTTTCCTTTTATATACTCATGAGTGATGAAGTACACCAAGTTAGTATTTAAACTTCCTGTAATGAGAGAAACCACTCTTGAACCTCTCATATGATTGATGTTAGCATTAAAAACATGCAAAAATACCAAAAAATAGAGCACCAGAGATAATGACTACTTTATAGAAACCTCAGTTTTTACTGCCTGAGACCCGAAGTGACTATGCTGATGCATTCCTTTAATTCCATGGGCCTTGGAACCAAACAATTTATTTGAAGAATGTTTTAAATCTTCATATCCGGAAGCTATCAGCAGAGGGAGCTGAAATACTATACAATCGTTGACATAAATAATATAACCAATTTAATACTCTGATGAACCATTGTTCAAAGATGGTAATCGAGCTGTAGTGAAAATAAAAATTTGTAAACTTTAGTTATCAATGTTATACGATACTAAAATATTAAGTATTTTCCTCCAGGGAAGTTTATGGAGAGTCTCCAAGTAATTTCCACAAGGTTGTTAAAATGATTTGAGTATCCTTGAGTATCCTTTCAAAGAGCAATTGGAGGTTTGCAGGGGGTTGCTATGCTACCCATAGCACTTGTACAATAAAGCATGAACATGCTTTTGTGTGTCCATAGACGGCAATTGGAAAGTGAATTTCTACATTTCCTATTTGTAGAAGATCTAGCTTTGGTATGTTAATTGCTTACAAATGTTAAAAAATATAAATAGGTCTTAATATAGGGATCATAAATAATATGGTGCTTTCATTGTTAAAACTGGAATACACTAAGTATACCTCAAATTGGAGTTTTTCCCTAGCTTGTACTCTCCAAATACCTACACCAGAATTCTCGACTTCCATGGGCTATAATAATAATGAAGCTGTTGGAATTTCAGAAAGTTGCTGGATCAGGTTTGGAAGATCGTGTGAAACCAACATCGAGTAGGATTTGACACTAGATTTTTGACTTGTGTCATTCTTCGTAGTTCCATCTCCATACCTCCTATACTAATTAACTTTGCCAAAAGCCAACTAGTAATCCGGGTGGGGAGGCACACCACTCTATCCAGATTCCCGCCCCCCACAAACATTGGAGACTGTGTATAGGCTGCATCTGTGCTGTTAACTTCCATGATCAATGCAAAAAATCTTCAACAGAGATTATTTTCAGATGTGAAACCAACATGTTTTGAATTACTGGAGTGACTAGGGGCAACTCATGGAATTGTCAATATTCCTTGGTGTACTAAATCTTTGTTTTGAAGGGCTATTGGATAAACTCAAGTTTATTTGAAAGGGTAGAGGTGGGATGGTTTTGATTACCAGACTTTTTTTTTAAAAAAAACTATATTTTAATGATCTTGCATAAATTTACTAGGGAAAGAAACCATAGCAGTTGATATCTGATTTCCTCAAACACCTTTCTTGCATTATTGGCATCACACCCTACTTCGATGAGATGTTGTAGACCAGAAGACCTGCCATAAAGCTGCCAGCCTTAATGTTTCCCTTGCCGGCACCAGATAGTTTTAGAACTGGGGAATAAAAAAAACATCAAATTTGGTACCCACAGTCAGTTCACACCATGCTTATAGAGTGTTAAAGGATGACTATTGGCAAAAAAAATGAGGTGGAGTCTGTAATTGAATGGGAAGTGTGCAGGTGGCTGGCACCCTGAAAAAGCATTGTGGTGCAAAATCTTTTTCCAACTTCCATATGTGTTTCATAGTGCTTTCAAGAGTTGGTGTAGATTACCTTGGTATATTTCCTTCTGCTCAGTGTGCTACAGCCCATATTCTGTTTGCTACTCTTAACATCAGACATTGCATTGAAGGCTCCTCATTGTATGTAACTTCAAAATTTCATACAATTATACTGTTTGCTTGAAAAAGCACTGCTACAGCTAGCAGGTGATGAGACATCAATCAAGATGCTAGTCTTATTCTTCATTATTCCAAAGTGAAAGGCTGGAAAGATTTCAGTGGCAATTGCTATAATGTGAAATTGCAGCTTATATGCATTACCTTGATATCAAGGACATCTGAAATCATCTGAAGGCACCCACAATGCAACCCCAAATTGATGGATCCTTTACACAAAAGAAAGCAATTTCCCCCTCCTTGGCAGCCTTGACACATGTGGGATTTTATGTTTTAAAGCAGCATTTCTGTGCCTGCTTTTTTCCTTTCTATTGTGGAGTTGTCTAAACTAGGTTAGAGCCAGAGTGCCTGCCACATCAGCACAGTTCCATGGCTTTTTTTTTTTGTGCCAAAGGCTGCTAGACTTTCTACTGCGGTTCTCCATAAACTAAACATCCCTGAGGAGGTGCAGGCCCACCTTATTCATATTGTCCTAAATCTCAATGTTGGATGCATTCCAGAAATGGGTTTGTTTTTTTAGTGTCCCCCTTTCTTTATTCAACCCACCAATCAAATCTAACCATGATGAGCCCAGGCAAATCCTGAGAAGGACGTCGTTTGGTAGTTACAGAAGACGGTGTATCTTCAATCTCTTGGAGAAGAGGCAGGAAGATTGTGTAAGTGTGGTGTGTATGTGAGTCCCATCTATAAATTTGCGGCCAAAGCTGCAAGTTTCAACCACCCAGTGGTTTCCTGATTCTGCCGTGATCGCCTTCCTCCCAGGTCTTGATGTCCAGATTAAGGAAGCACAATCATTTCAAGTTCAGGTTCCAGGTCTTTCCCTTCCCCCTTGACTCTAGCTTGGCTGTGCCATTCTGTCAAAAGCCATGGGTCCCGTAGGCTTTGTGTCAGCCACGACAGTGTCTTCTCCAAAGGCCTCTATGCATTCCTCCACAGTTTTCAGGATAATCTGTAACCTCCTGTCCAATGCCAAAAGGTGGGCTTCGGTCAACACGGGGGCAAGACGGTCTTGAAGGAGGGACTCTCTCATGATATCGCTCAGCTTGTAGTCTGACTTGGCTAACAGCTGCAGCCGCAATAAAGTGATCTTCTTTATTCTAAAGGACAGGAAAGATAGATTTGAGTCAATCTGTTTATGAAAAAAACACTAAGATCTAATAAGATCTAAGCATCTTAGATCTTATTAGAGAGCAGGTGGAGGTCCACCCGCTCCCAATCCGACCGAGCCCAGCTAAGAGCCCATATTAGGACTTACCTGGTAGCTATGAGAGCGGCGAGAAGGTCTTATCTCTCCGCCCTCATAGCGTCCGCAGATAACCGCCCAGCCGCCCTGTTTCAGGCTACCCGCTCTCTCCGTATGGGGGAGGGGGCAGACCTGTTATGGGGAAGGGCTGAGGAATTTGGTCAATATCTGTTGGACAAGATTGCCCAGATTCGGAGCAGATTGTCCTCCGATTTGCAGTGGTCTGAGGAATTGGGTACAGGTAGTCTGGCCAGTGTGACCTGGGATGAGTTCGATCCTGTTTCCGAGGATGAAGTGGACAGGACTATGCGGCGTCTGAGTTCTACCACATGTTTGTTGGACCCGTGTCCTTCCTGGCTAGCTTATGCCTCCAGGGAGGCCACCTGCGGTTGGCTCCGGGCAGTTGTCAATGCTTCATTGAGAGAGAGTGTTTTTCCCTCCGCCTTGAAGGAGACGGTGGTGAGACCCCTCCTGAAGAAGCCTGCCCTGGACCCGACCGTGTTAGACAACTTTCGTCCAGTCTCCAACCTTCGCTTTTTGGCGAAGGTTGTTGAGAGCGTGGTGGCTCGGCAGTTTCCACTCTTCCTGGATGAAGCGGACTACCTGGATCCGTACCAATCAGGCTTCCGACCCGGCTTCAGCACGGAGACGGCATTGGTCGCGCTGATGGATGATCTCTGGAGGGCTCGGGACAGGGTTTTTTCCTCTGTCCTGGTCCTATTAGATCTCTCAGCGGCTTTCAATACCATCGACCATGGTATCCTTTTGCGATGCCTCGGGGGGGTTGGGACTGGGGGGCACTGTCCTTCGGTGGTTCACCTCCTACCTCTCGGGGCGGTCGCAATCGGTGTTGGCAGGGGGCAGAGATCGACCCGAGGGTGCTCTCTTGTGGGGTCCCTCAGGGTCGGTCCTCTCCCTCTTTTTTTAACATCTACATGAAGCCACTGGGTGAGATCATCCGTGGTTTTGGGGTGAGATTCCATCAGTATGTGGATGACACCCAGCTGTACATCTCCACCCCGAACCAGATCAGTGATGCCCTCTCCCTGATGACCCGGTGTTTGGATGCGGTATGGATTTGGATGAGCGGGAACATGCTTCGACTCAACCCGGCCAAGACTGAGTGGTTGTGCATACCGGCATCTTGGCCCAGTCAGGAACATCTATTTTTGACCATAGGGGGAGAGGTGTTGCCCCCCTATGGATAGGGCGCAGAATCTGGGGGTCCTCCTGGATGTACGGCTCCGGTTGGAGGAGCAGGTGGGGGCTGTTGCCAGGGGGGCCTTTGCTCAGCTCCGCCTTGTTCGTCAGCTTTGCCCATTTCTGGACCGAGATGCCCTGCACACAGTCATTCACGCCCTTGTTACCTCTAGGCTCGACTACTGCAACGCTCTCTATCTAGGACTGCCCTTGCATACCATCCGGAGATTGCAACTGGTGCAGAATGCGGCGGCGCGGGTGGTGATGGGAGTTTCCCGATTCTCCCATATTACCCCCCTCCTGCGTGGCCTGCATTGGTTGCCGGTTGCACTCCGGGTGAGATTCAAGGTTTTGGTTTTAACATACAAAGTCCTTCACGACACGGGTCCTCAATATCTGAGGGAGCCACTCCTGCCGATATCGAGTGCCAACCGCCCTGTGCGAGCACATAGGCAAGGACTCCTCAGGGTCCCGTCGGCAAGTCAACGCTGGCTGGCGGTCCCCCGGTGACGAGCCTATTCTGTCGCGGCCCCTGACCTCTGGAACCAACTGTCCCTGGGGCTCCGCCTGGCCCCTGACCTCCGCACCTTCCGCCATGATCTGAAGACCTGGTTGTCCGACCAATCCGGGCTGTGACCCCTCCTTGGGGTGGGGGATGGGTTTTTAAAATTATTTTAATTATTGTAAATTCTAGTTTTGTAATTTTTGGGCTTGTGAATTAGTTTAATCTCTTTTTAATTATTTATTGTTGTTTTTTAGTTGTGAGCCGAGTCTTCGGAGATGGGGCGGCATACAAGTCCAAATAATAAATAAATAAATAAATAAATTCTTATTCATGTTTGAAACCTTGATGTGCCCAGTGTATAGCTGAACACAGCACTTTGGCACGCAATGAAAAACTATGGCAAGCTCCTAACCTGTGCTACTTACCCAAGCCTTGAGGCTTTTTTCTGGAAAGGCCAAACCTAAAGAAGCTCAGGCCTATGTCTTGATTATGGAGGCAAGGTTTCTTGGTTTTTATTCTGGTAATAGTAAAAGGTCTGTTCTCTGTTTGATGCTGCTTGGCCCATTCCCTATCACACGGGTGTCTATGTGTCATTTGGCACATTGCCATCACCTGACGTTCCGTGACTTTTCCCCCTTCGTGGAGCTGGGGTGGGCGTGGCGGCCTGTGTGTGATGCATCCGGCCTGCAGACCGCCAGTTTGACACCCTTGCCCTTATCAACCTTATTTTCCCATTTTAACATATTTGAAAAATAAAATTATTTATTTATTATTTATTTGAACTTGTATGTCTCCGAAGACTGACAACTAAAAACAAAACAATAAATACATTAAAAAGCCATTAAACTAATCACAAGCCCAAATACTAAAACCAATTACAATAATAACATTAAAATCTCTAATTTAAAAATCAATGCAGAACTCTAAACATCCATTGATTTATATTATTTATATTATATAAATAATCCCCAATATTTGCCATTAGCTGAAATAATTGCACTTGATCTTATAAAAAAGTAAAAGAATCACAAAAGACAAGTCTAAATACTAGAAAATAATTAGTGTAAAATCAGTTCATTCCCTCCCATTGCATGTGACCTATCCATAATTACAAAAAGATGAATAATAATAAATGTTGGAAATATTATGACACAGAATGAACATCTTACCATATCTGTTGGTCATGTAAAAAAGTCAAACGCATTGGAAGGATATACACATAATTATTTACAAAAATCTTTAAAAGAAAGCTTGACCTGAATTCTCAGGGTAAAAAAACCACAAGACAAAAACAACTCTACTCCAGGAGTCTTTCCAGACCAAACAAGCAAACAAATAAAAGAATCTACTTAGATATATGCTGTTGGATGTAAGAACAAACTTGGTCCAACATTGGTACTTTGCCAACAGTATCAGTTTGGGAGTGCAGACTTGAGAAATATGTAGCAGTAATAATTTTAATAGTACACATCCAGAGTAGAAGTTTGAGTAAACTGAAGCAAAATGAGTTTCCTACCTACGTACTGCTATTACCTGTCACACAGCAAGGGAAACCCACAATACTTGCACCACAGTTTTTAAGGGGAAAATATTGACTATAATGACTTTAACCATTAGCAGTTGTAATGTTTATAAATGATTCAATGTAACCACCCTATCATCCTTTTAAAATGCTATACTGAGTCAGGAAAAGATTTTGGCAAAGAAAATGTGATCATTTCAGGGTGGGAGGGGGCAAAAGCTAATGTAGAGCATACGAACTTGAAGGACATTTAAAAGATTTAGTGGCAGCTCTATAATTATAAACCAGATGGATTTGTAAGGTGTGAGTAATGAACAACTCTTGAAACCAGACCTGGAGGCTCTGTATATCTATATGGCTTCAGACAATGATTTTGGCTTTGGCTTCTATAGAAATTTAGAGGGGATATAGTGGAAATTGGTTAGCTATGCTGGAGAAAGAAACCCAGAGGATGAATAACTCTTTGCCCAACCTCTTGAAGGACTAGCTGTTGATTTATATGAATTAATAAAAGAATAACCTGGAGAGGACATAGATACTACAATTTATGAGTAAATCCTATATCGCAAAATGACTGCAGGGGGACACAAAAGAAATGGATGAAGTTTTGGTTCCTTTTAGAAGCCAATAAAGTCTTAATGTTCTTGACAGGGATCAAAATGAATGCCTCAATTTCCTTGTGCTTTGATGGATAGCAGATCTGAAAGGGAAGGCAATGAAATCTTGGTGATTACACCCAGCTTAGAATTCATAGTACTCTGAGCTGGAGATAATTTAGAAAATTATTTATTTATTGAATGTATTTGCTGCCCATCTTGTAGCAAATGACTCTGGGCTATAATAATGGCAAAATAATTTTGTTAAATGTGCTAGATGTTTATGAACCAATTGAAAACACACACAGACAGTTGTGAACAAATGCAATATTGTCCAAGGTGTGAGACCCTTTTTTCCTGGTTCTTCAGAACTCCTTCTCACTTCCCAGATAGTGAATGTGGGAGATAAAAAGGAGTTGGGGAAATCCTTTGGTGATTGCTTCATGTTCTAACAACTTGGACTTCTTGAACTTGGCTTGTCTCATTTAGCATAGTTAGGCAAAACAGGTGATTACTTGCTTGCTAGCTCTCCGGGCCACAACATGTAGCCTTTCTGTTTAACTAGACTGATGTGGAAAGGCAAGTACTTACATGCAACACTGTTTAAGTGGAGCCAAGATGGAGATCTCATCATAGGAATGTTTTCCAAATCTGTGAGAACGAAGAAGAAAAAGTCAATATCAAGGGCACAGCAAACAACCCAGGATGCTGGAAAAGAATGTCTTTCAGAGTGATCAATAGAAGACAAAGGCTTGACTTGAGACTGACTGAATTTGTATCCAGAATGCAGACATACAGTAGGTAGTTAGTTGGAAGAGGCTTGACGGAATCAACAGATGGCAGCATCTAGCCAATGTTGGCCGAGCTTGGAAGCTAAGCAGAAACAGTCTGATTCATATTTTGGTTTGGGATCATTTAGGGATTGCAGGGTTGTTGGCACAAGTTTGAACCAAAGAAAATATTCTGAAAAAGGATGTGAGAAACCACTTCTTTAACTTTGCCAAGAAAACAACACAGATGACAGTATGAAGCATAACCGAAGGGTGTGTGTTTATTGTAGGAAGTAAGCCTTATCTCTTGCCTCTTAACTTCCCAGTCAGCCTCTATAATTCTGACCATATTGCACCCAAGGCCAAGGACAGCTCTGCCACATTTTTGAAATCATAGCTCCAGTGAGCTCCAATATTGCTAACCCCTTCTGAAGTCACTTGACAATCTATCCTGGGGGGGCGGGGGGATTGGGTTTGCTAGTTTGCTGCAGAAGCCTTGTGCCACTAGTCATGCTGCTTCTGGTTTCATAAGCCCTGATGTCCTACAGAGGTGTCAAAATGGCGGCCCGCAGGCTGGATGCACCACATGCAGACCACAGCTCCGCAAAGGCAAAAAACATTGCAAAACATTGTGATCAGTGGTGGGTTTCCAAATTTTTCCCTACCTGTTCTATCAGCAGTTCTATGTGCGTGCGCTCGCAGGGCTTGAAGACTGACCTCTGTCCGAATGCTGGTGAGTGAGCTGAGCTGTTTTTTAGCTCAGCTGAGGCACGACAATCTGCTCTGCTGCATGAATCAGCTGAGCTAAAAAACAAGGGAATATAGGACAGCTAACAGCATGGGCGGGTGGGTGCCGGTTCTCCAAACTAGTCAAAATTTCCGCTACCGGTATGTCAGAACCGGTCTGAACCAGCTGAATACCACCTCTGGTCGTGAAATGTCATGTGATGCAATTGAATTTGACACCCATATCCTACAACAAGAGAGGCAGCTTGCTGGTAAACCCAGATGTCCATCAGGGACTACAGATGTTTAGAGTAGCAATCTTGCAACAAGTCCAGAACCAGCCATTGCCTGTCCTGATCTGAAAGGGAGAATTCCCTACACTGTACTGATTTTTCACATGGTATATTTCTGCCCTGATAAAGTCCTTTCTCTCCCCCTCTCTTACTCCCTCTATCTCCCTCAGAATTTCCTAATCAATATATTTAGTGCTCTAGGTTAAAATTAATAATTTCTCAGGTTTCCCAGAAAGACCTAAGTAGCCTAAAGCCAATACAGATTGCAGAAAATTGGAATGCTCATGTCAGGTGCATTGATTTCCATTAATAGCTGAAAAGCTCAGGTAATATCAACCCAGCATGTACCTCATTTAGTCCTATCCTGCTTAGAAAGATTAGGGCACAGGTATGAGATCCATGAAAAGACGGAATGTAACTTGAATTATCTCATACCGGTATTGACAGACTAGCTGAGGATGCTAGTAATTGTGGTTTAGCAATATCTGAAATCCACAGGTCCTCCTGCAGGAACCATGGCTCCTGTTCAGCATCTACATGAAGCTGTTGAGAGGGGCCATCTGCTTGCATGGGTTCAGGTATCATTAATACTGAAATCATAGTCATACATCCCGCACCCAGGATGAACAGGAGACATAGTGTAGGTCCTTTTCCATCCTGGCATGAGAAAGTTTCTATACTCACAGTGTCTCTGAATGGATGGAGCCTGAGGCTTCCCATTCAGACTCTAATAGTCATCAGGAGATGAGATTTGATCTTGACAGTATCACAAGGCTAGGATGAGTATCTACTAAATATAACCATACTGATGATATCTGTGTCAACAAGTGATGTCATCCAGGGCTTCAGGTGGACATTAAACATGAGAGTCAAGAGTTTTGAGCCCTATGACACCCTACAATTTAGGCTTGGCCTCTTCCCTTATCAACGTTGATTGAAACTGACCATGGAGAAAGAACTACCACAACATTACATATTTCAATCTTAGTCCTGTCATCAGTCCAGAAGGATACTTTCTTCAATGGTATTGAAAGAAAGAAATTAACTGAGAAATTAAGGAGGACCAGGACCAGCAACACCTCTATCCTGTATTTGTCTATGGAGATTCTCACTCATCCAGGTCATGGTTATCGCAAAAGGCAACTGGGCTTTCTGTTTTTTCTTTGAAGATGTTTCACTTCTCATCCAAGAAGCTTCTTCAGCTCTTTTCATCCAAGACAGTCAAGAAGTTTCTTGGATGAGAAGCGAAATGTCTTCAAAGAAAAACCAGAAAGTCCACTTGCCTCTTGAAAAAAAACCCTTTGGGTCTATCCTGCATTCCTGTCCTGAAAGTCAGCTGAAAAGGGTCTAGATAATTCATTTCCTCCAAAGCCCTCTGAAGGTACAACCTGACCATCTTCTCAATGATATCCCCCAAAACAGAGATGTTGAAGACTATAAAAATTGTCCCAAGTCAGCAATGATTTCTTAAAGAACAGGGACACCGGGACCTTGGTGGTGCAGGCTGTTAAACACCTAGCACTTAGCTCCAGCTGCCTGCAATTAGTGCAGGCTCGAATCCCACCAGGCTCAAGGTTGACTCAGCCTTCCATCCTCTTGGGGTAGGTAAACTGAGGACCCAAGATTGTTGGGGGCAATAAGCTGACTTTGTAAAAATGCCGCTTAGTAATAAGCAGGCATATACAATGGAAGGAAGGCTATTGCTGAGCACATTGGGTTGTATCCCAAAGATTGTAAGCCGCCCTGAGTCTCCAGAGAAGGGTGGCATATAAATGTGAATTAAAAAAAAAAAACCTCCTTCAAGGCAGGCAGAACCACCCTCCCCTTCAAGGCTTAATTCACCCATCATATTGACCCAACCATATTTTTGTCAAATTCATATTTGAAAAATCATCAAAACCCAATATCTGAAGTAAATACTAGCCAGTAAACAAGTTTGGTGGAGTTGTCCTCCCATCAGGGCCGTCTTAACAGCATTATGGGCCCCAGGCAAAGCAGTGTCCTGGGACCCCTATGACAACCACTCACAGGAATAAAAATGTAAATGGTCAATAAAAGTAAACATATATTTGCATTAGTATTAATTTTAAAAATACAGTGAAATATAATAAATATGTTGCTGTATTTATATGATATGATGCATTAAAGGGTTAACATTCACAGATTAATATGGGGCCCCTATGCTCATGGGATACTTAGTTCAGTGGCTAACATGCTGAGCTTGTCGATCAGAAAAGTCGGCAGTTCAGCGGTTCGAATCCCTAGCGCCGCGTAACAGAGTGAGCTCCCGTTACTTGTTCCAGCTTCTGCCAATCTAGCAATTCGAAAGCATGTAAAAATGCAAGTAGAAAAATAGGGACCATTTTGGTGGGAAGGTAACAGTGTTCCATGTGCCTTCAGTGTTTAGTCATGCCAGCCACATGACCACGGAGACGTCTTTGGACAGCGCTGACTCTTCAGCTTTGTAACAGAAATGAGCCCCCTAGAGCTGGAAACAACTAGCATGCATGTGCAAGGGGAACATTTACCTTTACCTTATGCTCTTGGGGCCCACGGGCAAGTGCCCATCAGGCCCATGCATTAAGACAGCCCTGCCTCCCACACGTGTAGAAGGTGTCAGTTTTAGGAAGGCCAAAAGAGAACCTGCAGGTTTTATATGCAGCTGGCTGCAAATCAATTCCTGGCATCCTGAGGGACATCCAGAGAAGCTTCTGTCAAATTCCCTGGAAATGCAGGACTGGTCATTATCAACATTCCAGGACAAGAGGATCAAACATTCTGGCATAGTGCAAAGGAACATTGATTGTGCTATGAGCAGCCTGAATGTAGCTGGTTTATTTCTGCGGCAGATGAACCTGGCCAATTACTGGTTGTCATGAAATAGGTCAGTTTAAGGCAGTTTCTAGCTCTCCTCCCTTCAAAGAAGGTCTGGAAGAAAAAAGGTGGGAAGGAACCAGGGCTGCGTCAACTCCTAAGCAGATAGGAGCCCTGTTTTAGTTTAACTTGGGATTTTATCATACATATTGCCTAAACCAATATTGTGTCTGATTATATTTTTGCAATCTGTGTAACTGAAGTCCAGTTCTATCTGCAAATTGTCAAGGCCAGTGCTTAGATAGGGAGAGCACTGATAAGGAGGAGTTGCCTTACCCTCTGGCGTTATCCAAATGAAGCAAAAAGCCATCATCTCCAAACTTCGTAAACATCTCATAATGATGGCGGTCCATGTTACCTTTCAGAAGACAAAAAGGAAGAGCATGGGAAACAAATGCATACTAGACCCACATCCAATATTTAAATACAGAAATCAGCCTGGATCCACAGATGACGAACTGCTGAAAAAGAGAAATCAAACCCTTTTAATGTGAGAGGATCAGCAACTTAAAGAGCTCATAGAAAGCTTTTGGGTCATGTAGGCTGACAATTTGGGATGCAAATGCACATCTGGTTTCCTTAACACTGATTGATTTACTTTATTATGCTTTCCTTATGGCCTGTGTGGGGGGCAGTTGTGCTCAAGTGAACATCTGGAATTCTCTGGATGGGGTCTAAAAACTGGACTCAGTTTGAGTTCCCGGTTATACATGCATATTAACGCATGAAATGTCACTATTTATTCCCAGGAACTAGCATGACTGTCAATATAGTTCCATGATTGCTTGTTTAGAGGAAACCCCCTTGAGTTACTTTAGATTTACAGCCAGGCCAGTATATACACAAAATTGCAACCTCGTTTGTTCTGTAGTTTTGTTAACGTTGCATGTTGTGATCAATTAGGCTTTACTGCTATACTGCAATCCAGCTAGAAATCCCCATTACAGGAAAGGTTATTAATCTTCGTGGCATGTACACTGGATTCTATATCAGGACTCCAAGCTTTTCAACTATTTAATTATTCCTTCCTCTGGCTGCAGCTGAGCGGAGGTAAGATATGTGGTTTCTAGACGAGGCCAAGACTTTGACATTTGGAAGTCTGGTTAAAGTGTGCGATATCCTCTCTGCCCAGTAAACGGGAGCACAGCTGGATTGCTTTTTTGAAGTAGTGCAAAGTTGAGATATATAGCACAGGCCTCCTACATTCTCCTGGCCATTGTTTTTACCTTGTTTTAATTTAAAAATGAGAAGTCTGCAAAGAAAGGTATTTCCTGAGACATACAATCAGCCCTACATCAATGCAAAAAAGCCCTATCATATTCAATAAGAATAGACTCTTTGCAATCCAATGCTTTGTTGGTATGTCTGTCTTGGGAGAAAAAGCTACCTCCCCAAAATTAAGGAGGTAGAAGGCATCTTGGGAGGTAAAAGCCATGATGAGAAGCAACATTACCCATTTGGCTTCTGATAAAGGAGAATTTTTGAAGGCCATCAAAGAGTGGCAACCCTTTTCCAAGGGCGTTCACAATAACGTCTCAAATTTCCCAACAGTCAACTGGAGACATTTGCCATATATTATAAAATGTGTTTGTTCCCTGCTGCCAAATTCGGGAAGAATACATGATGGAATATGGCAGAAAGCAAGAGAATTGGGAGGCTTGTCCTGGCATGCACCTATGAGGGCACATTGTTAACATGGAGACAAAATTGAGCACAAACAATTCAGCATGTCAACATCATTGTGAAGTAAATCCATTGGAATGAACTGTAGTAGACAAAATGTCATGCCACAATGCATCTGGCGTTTTTTTAAACTGCCATTGTCATTTTTAAAAAAATTCGCCAATGTCTGAATTAGGATGGATAAGTGAATGACTGTGTAGCTTTCCCCCTTTTGCATGAATATATAATATTCAGTGCACAAGAATCAGTGCATATGGGCTGGCATCTGAGGAGGGAAACTACAGTTTTAATATTTGCTTCTGCTATTTCTATCTGATGCGATTTGGCCATTGCTAAAACAAAAAACAACATCACCAAAAAAACCACCCCCAACCCCACCCCCAACCCCAAATGGAGAGTTTGAATGCTGAAATGATGGACTACGATGGACTCTCATTCCTGTTCAGTCATGAAGCTCATGGGATGACCTGGGGCTAGTCATTGTTTTTCAATGCAAATGTTGTAAGGATAAAATAGAACTAATTGCACAATGAACCAACGTTTGTTTTTGGAGAAAACATAAACGCACCCCAAAGGATTGCTTTTCTCTGGATTGTTGACATATTGTTTGTTGTTGTTGTTCAGTCGTTAAATTAAGTTTGACTCTTCGCAAGCCCATTGTCATGCCCCTGTTGGAATCTGATTCCGAGGGGGAGGTCGAGCAGCTTACAGGGAGTGGGAGTGTGGCTCCAGTGGCTGTGGAAGAAACTGGGGAAGGGCACAGTCCAGCTGGGCATTCAGAGGAAGACCCAGGGCCACCCCCTCTTCATCCTAGGGTACGCAGGGAGGAACGGAGAAGGGAGCAACATGAGTTACGTGGGTTACGGGGGAGAAAAGGGCCCTGATTCCCTTCTTTAGCTGCAGCTGGGAAAATAGGATTTAAAAAGGGCGTTTGCGCACAGCACATTGCTGGAAGCAAAGTGTGAATTACCTTTGTTTGTCAAGTCTTATCTGGGTTCTGGCTTCTTCCCAACTGTGTGTGTTTTGTTATCCTTTTGAAGTCTGCAATTCCTTATCCTGACCTGTCTCGTTAATTGCTGCAGCGTGGTTTGTGTTGGTTTTTATTTATAATTTATATGTACTTTGGGTTCGGACTGAATTTCTTCCCTCTAAAAGCTGTTCTTGGGAGAGTTTTTTCCCCAGCCAATGATAACTGGATATTGGGGGCCAAGTTGGAGGTATTAAAGGGACTTTACCTACTTTTGTGACTTTGTTGCTTTTGTGCCACGCCCTGGGTCATCACACCCATGGACCACAGCATGTCAGGCCCTTGGTCCTCCACTGTTTCTCGGAGTTTGCCCAAATTCATGTTCATTGCATCTGTTCTGACTTGGGCTTCCCAAAATCACGAAGCACATTCCTTGTCCCGACAAAACCCCCTTTTATTAGGCTAATGTGAATTCCTATCATTCACATCCACCAAAGGCCTGGCAAACAGTCTGTCAAGGGTGAATTACAACAACAGACCTTATCAGGCTTGGAGAGCTGCCAGGCCGATAGCTTCCAAGCGCAATGCTGTACAAGAAAATACTAGGTAAGGAGTCTCTGAGAGTTACGAACAAATCTTCACACTAATTAAATGAACTAGTTGTCTCCTGCAAGCACAACTCCCCTTTTGCCCCCCTTTATTCCCTATGGGAGGTGCCATCTACCATCCACCTGTGCTTTTACTCCTGAGTCGACCCTTGTTCCTTAACTTTTCCCTTCTTCTGGCAGCTCTGTGCATGCGCACATTGGGAACAGTCTCCAGCTGTTCTTCTTCCCCATTGATCTCCAACTCTGAAGGCAGCTGGTAACTGTCAGACGGCCCTGGCCACATCTCTGCCTCTGATGCAGAGCACTCATCAGAGCCTTTCCCAGACTCCGGGACTGGCCCATGTTCTTCCCCAACCTCCTCACTGTCCAAGTCTGTCGCCAGCTCCGCTGGCCGCTGGCGGGCCACAACAGCATCAATGTCACTGTCTAACCATCTCATCCTCTGCTTCACCCTTCTCCTTTTGCCTTCAATCCTTCCCAACACCTGGATCTTTTCCAACAAGCCCTCTCCTCTTATTAGGCAGCCAAAGTATTTGAGCTTCAGCTTCAGCTTCAGTATCTGTCCTTCCAAAGAAAGTTAGGGTTGATTTTCTTTAAGATTGACTGATTGGATCTACTTGCAGTCCTAGGGACTCTCAGGAGTCTTCTCCAGCACCACAATTCAGAAGCACCCGTTTTTCAGCGCTCGGCCTTCCTTATGGCCCAATTCTCACAGCCATACATTACTACTGGGAAAACTATGGCTTTGATTATGAAGCTTTGATGAGAAGGTGATGTCTCTGCTTTTCAATATGCTGTCTAGGTTTTCCATTGCCATAGATTGCCAAGGAGCAACCATCTTTTGATTTCATGACTGCAGACACATTGGCAGTGATCTTGGATAGCATAAGGAATTTAGGTAACCCCTTTCCACTCCCCATATTGAAAGGAGAGAATTCAATTCAGAAAACCTGGAAAGTTTTGAATTGATCAGCATGTTCTAGGCTGGCTGTATTTCATGCCCCATGAAAAAATCTCCACTCTTGGACAGAACACCTCAGATCCATGAGGATCACAATCCCTCCCTCTCCTTACTTACCTATTAAGAAGTCAAATATGGCCATGTCAATGATATTGAGTAGCCGGCTGCCACTGCTGTAAGGATAAATCTCCTTCACAGTATTGCAGTAGAGAGGATTTACTTCCCACCTGGGAGAAAGATCAAAAAGAAGAGAGTTGCTGCTGGCATCAGCACCCTCCCCATCTGCTGCCTTTCTTGAAAACAGAGGGAAAAGGTGATGGTGCAGCACTGGACTCTAAGAGGAAATTAAAGGTTTGGGGTCTCACCTGCCTTGTGAAGCCATGAGTCCAGGGCAAAAAGTGAATGTAAGCAATAGGCAAGGATCTTCAAAACGGTCAAGGTTTCTAACACATCTAAAGAACATCTGTAGAGAAGGTCTCTATACTAGGGGTGTCAAACTTATGGCATCATCTTGTCGTCACTTGACGTATCATGACTTTTTTCCCCTTTGCTAAACTGGGGGTGGGCATGGCCAGTGCGTGACGAATCCGGCCCACAGGCAGTGAGTTTGACAGCCCTGCTCTACACTATTGGGAAAAGAAGTTTCATTCTTTCCCTCTCCTTTACAATCATGATAATAATAGGCCTTCCACGGTTGGCTTTTATATTTCAAGGTAAGCCTACATTTAATACTTTTGATATTTTTTTTCATATTTATATCTTGATTTTCCTCAAGGAATTTAAGGCAATGCACACGATAGGTGTTGGGGTTTTTTTGGTCTTATTCCACTGCAGCTACTCAAAGAGTTGGCCTCAAACCACCCAAAGAGCTTCTGTTGGCTAGGTATGGAGGCAGTAGCTTCAGGAGCAATTTTTTAAAATCCAGAATGGGTTAGAAAGAGGATTAAATTTTTTCACTCTTCCCTCAGGCATGTCCACACACCTCTTCATATATAAGTTCCTGTTGGACTTCCTAGAAGCTGTTATTTTACAACAGAAAATGGAAACAGCATTTATTGCTAGCTTAGCTATGGTGGTTAGGACCTTTGGTCCAAATGCATCTGGTTGCTTCTGGATGGGCCAGATTAGGAATGCAAAATGGAGGTGTGAGCTAAATCTGGGTAATTAAATAGATTTACCCTCCAGTAACTGTGTCTATCATTATGTCCTTGTTTCTGTTCTGCATAAATGGGACCAAGGGCCTTTCTGAAACTGTCCTGCTCAATAAATGTAGCATAGCATAGTTTTTGAAAGGATGGCCTTTGTCTGAGCAGTAAACAAAAAGAGAGGTCCATTTACCCACTTACTCCTCTTTTCCTGCAAAGGTGTAGGATCGGATCCATGGATTAGGGATGGAGATTCGTGTGCCAAGTTGAGAGAAGGCAGGAAAACCGAAAGGGAACCTTCCAACAGGTGAGGGTTCCCACAGACGGCGTATTCTGTTTTGCACATGTAAGGGCACTTCGCAAAGAAACAGACATTGCTGGCTAGGGAGAGAGGAATCCATATGAGACTGATGCAGGAACAGAGGTTGTCCATAACAGGCCAGAAGAATGTCAGAATGAAGACACGCTCCTCATGAGGTCATTATGCAAATGGTGTGATTGCATAATGATACCTGATGCCCAAAAGTTTATCTATTTATTAAGAAAATTTACATGGCTGCCCAATTTATGGTGACTCTAGGCAGCTTATGAAACACCAGTACAAAAACCAATAAACCTCCACTCTTTGGTGACAACAATCAGACCAGCGACTTGATGGATTCTGTTGGCAGAACCATGTCTTCAGGGCTTTGACCGATGTCAAAGTGAAGGCCCATCTTATCTCTGCTGGGATGATGTTCCACCAAGAAGGAGCCACCACAGAGAAGGCCCTTCTTCCTGATCTCACTAGGTGGACCACTTAAAGCAAAGGTTTTCAAACTTGGCAAGTTTAAGACTTGTGGACTTCAACTCCCAGAATTCCTGAGCTAACATGACTAGAGGATGAATTCTGGGAGTTGAAGTCCACAAGTCTTAAAGCTGTCAAGTTTGAAGACCCCTGACCTAGAGACTAGAGTCATAACATTTGCTGCCTCTCCGCTACAATGGGTTGAGTAGATATGATTGGGAAAAGATAGTCTTTCAAAGTAGTATAATGTGGTAAAAAAGCAAGGCACTTAAAACTTGGTTTTGTCACAGGGCCATAGCGCCTGTGAAATAGTTGCACTATGTTTAAGTCCATAAGCATTCTATTCTATTATTTTATTTTTATTTTTTATTTTTATTCATATTTATATCCTGCCCTTCTCCGAGACTCAGGGCGCTTACAATTTTGGGATACAACCCAATGTGCTCAGCAATAGCCTTCCTTCCATTGTATATGCCTGCTTATTACTAAGCGGCATTTTTACAAAGTCAGCTTATTGCCCCCAACAATCTTGGGTCCTCAGTTTACCTACCCCGAGAGGATGGAAGGCTGAGCCAACCTTGAGCCTGGTGGGATTCGAGCCTGCAATAATTACAGGCAGCTGGAACTAAGTGCTAGGCTATTAACAGCCTGCACCACCAAGGCCCTTATTACAGGTTTTTATTATTTTAATTTAATTTTAATGCTTTTGTTTTTAATTATTTTGATCATTTTTGCTACCCAGTATCACCATAGGAGATGCCAGGGGGTGGGCTATATATTAGTGCTTAGTACAACTATTATGTCTAAACAGTGTTCAGAGATTTAGCTGCCAGGGAAGTATGACAGGACTAATACTTGTTCTCCCTGATAGTTAAATTCAAGAGTCTTTCCAATGTGACAAATTTTCTGGGCACACAGGTTTTGTATAAATATGCAGGGTATCTATGGACCCTTACAACAGGAGAAAAATATCTCAATTTTGTTGCATTTGCTCATTTAGTTAATTCAGGTTTTCCAACTAAATTTAAACTGATCAGGTTTATTCTGATAAATACTGACAAAGTTGCTCCCATTTTGCCTGGAGCAATCTTGGAAGTGGAACAAAGTGGAAAACAAAGGCCTGGAGCAAATTTTGAAAGAATCTTATGGGTATAGCCCTCTGTCAATACGCCTCACAGGTTGGTCTGTAGCAGTCTGTCCACAACTTTTAGAATGGCTGTCAAAATTTGCATGTTACTACAGCGAAGTTGAGTATTTTTAATCTATTATTTTAAATTCTTAGATTGTTGTGTGGTAAGAGAAAAGCTGAAGAGGACCAATATTTTTAATCTATTATTTTAAATTCTTAGATTGTTGTGTGGTAAGAGAAAAGCTGAAGAGGACCAATATTTTTAATCTATTATTTTAAATTCTTAGATTGTTGTGTGGTAAGAGAAAAGCTGAAGAGGACCAATATTTTTAATCTATTATTTTAAATTCTTAGATTGTTGTGTGGTAAGAGAAAAGCTGAAGAGGACCAATTCAAAAGTAACTCTCAATCGTGAGGGTGTTGAAAGTGACACCTCTTTTAGTAGGCGAAACGTTTATTCTTGTCCATTTCTAACCCCAATAGAATAATTAGTTTTATTCATGCTGAAGTGGGGTACAGAAATGTGTTTCTTATTTGAGGTGGTGGAAAGGTGATATAACTTGAACATCTCAATTTAAGGTGCTGCCATTGTGCTTTCAAGTCATAAATAGCTTATGGCATGCCTATTTAAGGAAACTTTGAAAGACACCTCCACTGTCCCAGATTCATCTTCCTAGAATATTGGAGCAGGCCTTCTCCTCTACGATTTCCAGAATATGAAATGTATCTTACAACTGAAAACATAGGGTTGGAAGGGATGTGGAGGTCTTCTAGGGCAACCCTTTACTCAAGCAGGAAACCTCATACCACGCCGGACAAATGGCTGTCCAATCTCTTCTTGAAAACCTCGAATGAGGCAGCACCCACAATTTCTGGAGCCAAGCCATTCCACTGATTAATTGTTCTTACTGTCAGGAAATTTCTCTTTAGTTTCAGGTTGGTTCTCTCTTTAATGAGCTTCCCCGTTACTTCTTGTTCTGCCTTCAGGTGTTTCGGAGAATAAGTCAATCCCTTCTCTGTGACAATCCCCCAAGTCCTGGGAGACAGCTATCATGTCACCCCTAATCCTTCACTTCTTTAGGCTAGAGACATACCTAGTTTCCTTAACCGTTCATCATACAGTTTAGCTTCCAGGCTCCTCCTCATCTTTGTTGTTCTTCTCTGCACTCTTTCTAGGGTCTCAACATCCTTTTTGTATTATGGTAACCAGAACTGGACACAATATTCCAAGTGTGGCCTAGCACTTAGCACTTAGACTTATATACTGCTTCATAGTGCTTTACAGCCCTCTCTAAGCAGTTTATAGAGTCAGCATATTGCCCCCAACAATCCTGAGTCCACATTTTACCAACCTGGGAAGGATGGAAGGTTGAGTCAACCTTGAGCCTGGTGAGATTCAAACAGCCAAACTGCTGGCAATCGTCTGTCAGCGCTAATAGCCTGCAGTTCTACATTCTAACCATTGCACCATCATAGTTGTACTATCACTTCTCATGATCTTGATCACTGCTCTCTGTTGATGTAGCCTAGGACTACATTGGCTCATTCAGCAGCTGCAGCACCCTGCTGGCTCATAGTTAAGTGGTGATCCACTAGGACAGCTAGATCCTTCTCATACTTACTACTATACCATATGGCTCCATGTAAATCTTTACAGTTCAGAAAACCTGTGAAGAAGAACCGGCTGCTCTTTCACCAGGAATTTTACTGTAAACTGATTATTGTTAAGTTTGCATGAAGAGACAGACGCGGAGTGCTTCAAGCTCTTTAGTTTATTAGTGACTACAGCTCAGAATGGACCCGACTGGCTTTGCTGCGGCTGCTACTTATAGCCGGCAGCCGCAGCTGACAGCCAATCAGAGTGCAGGGTTTTCCCGCACTTTCTAAACCAATCATTTCCAACACTTTACAAGAACGATTCAAACTTAACCAATGATTTCAAACCTGCATACATAACAATTATAGTTCTTAATTTAATTTATTTCATGTTTTCAACTGATATATACATATACATACATATGTGTGTGTGTGTGTGTGTGTGTGTGTATTTTAAATGTTGCCAGCCTTTTTGAGTACTCACCAAAGTAGAAAGACTGAATATAAATCTATGAAACAAACTTACCTGGGGAAATAAAAAAGACACTTCGTAAAATTTCATTCTTTGTGATTTCTAAAATTTCTTTTGTGACGTTAATCATTCTACCAGCTGCTGGAGGGACGCGACGGAAATCCAGGATTCTGCAAAGGGCAAAATGTATTGCTCAGATCAATGCAAAGAAAGCTATCTCCTTTTTGTTAAACTGAATCTGGTCTATGTCTCCATTAGATTTTGTAAACATTAGCATAAGCTTTTTGTTAGTTTAATCTGCCATCGTGATATCCATAGCAACTTCCTACATGGGGAAAGTTTACTTTCCATGTTGTTCTCACATCATCTTATGAAGGTTGTCTGTGCTCCACAGAAAAGTCTATAGAACATGACTGTGTTCTGAATATATTGGCTGCCAGCTGAGAATAAAGAATAGGATCGCCAGGCCTGTTGGCTTACAGTGCACTGCCAGTTTAATTTGGGTTAAAATAACTTTTCTGCAAGTATTCAGAACCTTGCAAATTGGACAAGGAAGTCATCTAACAGGATGGAGAAGTCTGTGCCCATTTAACTTCCTTGATAGGGCTTCTGTCAGATTCCTAGCCAGCTAGAAAATGGCAACTATTTTCTATTGATATATATGTAAGGAATTTTCAGTTTCAGGAAAATTCAGAGCAAATAATTAGTCCTCGTGAAAACAAAAAGCCAAATGCACAACTCTACAGAAGGCTGAAAATATAGTATCTTTTGTATCTTGATCAGAATGTAGGATTTGTCAGTTCAATGTGGGTCCTTCATGTTCTGAAGTTGGATGTTGGCACATTTCTGCAAGCAAGGATTGTGTGTTGCTGTATTAATTTGGTTAAATGTATCCCAATAAGAGCTTTCCATGGAGCCATGTTTTAATCCCAGGAAGAGTGAAATCAGAGTTCTCATCACAAAAGTGGTGAACACTGAAGTACCAGGTTGGAAAAGGCTAATGAGCCAAATTGAACTTAACTTTATCCCCATTTGATACCCTACTGCAGTGTTAACCTTGGCCATGTTAAGATGTCTGGACTTCAACTCCCAGAATTCCTCAGCCCGTACTGCTTGAGAAACGCCTTCTTATCGGCATGATACTCTAAGAATGCATCTCAGAATTTTGAAACATTCTGAGTATTCTAAGAACTATAGTCCCCATACATTTGCAGAATACATTGGGAAAAGCTAAGTTGGATACTCCACTGCTCTGATTCATCATAAGGCAATTTCTTCCATTGCAAGGATTTCCAAGGATATACCTTGACTGAACTACCTTGACACTAAGAGAGTTAAAACATTTTGATCTTTAATAATAGCACAGATGGAGACATTTCACCAAGAGCAGCTATTCTGATCTATCATAGGGATGAGTAGCATAAAAATTTAGCAAATAAATAGAATATATAAAATTATACCCTCTAAAATACACTTCTATTCATGCTATACACTTCTATTCATGCTGGACTGTTTTGTCCTGCTTTGCATTAGAACCACAGATTAAGCATGTTATCTAAAAGGTCTGGAATTATACACATTACCCAAAGAGAGGAATAGCATGATACAATATTCATAATTCAAACAAAGAGGGTTTTATGTTGTATGCCATCAGAGTGTTAACATTGGTAGCTGCTAATAAAGAGAAGTCCTTGAAGCTCTCTGAACTTGGTTGTTTTCTTGGTTGTTTCTTACCCAAACTAGGTAACATCATCAGTGCCAGCGCTGGGTAATGAAACATCTGCCAGATTTCAATCCTGAGCCACAAATATTCTCCTTTATCAGTAGCTGCTACTAATATTTAACTACGGTAACCTGGATCTAAGCACGTCCTCGTTTATTCATCCTGTAATAGCTTTAATTACACAGGGGGACTTTATTACAACCCTTCACAACCTTGCATTGTGCTGCTGTTGCTGCTTTGTTCTCCCCACCACTTAAGCAATCCATTAAGACGTTTGATGGATGGCTCAAGTGAAATGCTAGATGCCAACAAGAATACTGCCCCAACTTGTAAATGCTGAGACGTGGGAGATATTTCTACTGTTTGGGCTGATTCATACCATACAGGCTTGCAATGGATGTTCTGGGGTCTGGTAGATTTTTTTTTGTCAGCAAAACAAGAAGATATTTGGTTAGTGAGTCAGTAACTGCCAAGCAGACTGACTAATAATGGCATAGAAGCTTCTTAAAATGCCCTCAAGAACTAGCTTTTTCAGCCTGTTGTTTGCAGAATAAAAACACAAATAAAGCATAGATTTGGATCTTGATCAGGACTCCTGATGCACCAAATCAAGCATGATCTACCACCAGACGTACCAGATGCATCACAAGCCAAAAAAAAAGGGGGGGGGAGTTTAAGAGAGCTCCGAATGACGGGCTAATATAAATCAAGCAGCTAGGTGGGAAACAGGTGCAAGAGTTATCAAAAATTTGGTAAATAAACAAACAAACAAATAAACATTTCATTTTCCCGACCTTTTGGAAATATCTAAAGACCTGGTTTTGCCATCTTGCTTGGGCTTTGCAGCCATGGGGCTGGTCAGCGTCCTGAGAACCTTCCCTCCACCTTTTAATTCTGAATGTTAACTTTCTTTGTCCTTTACATAATTTTATATATGGTTTTTATATTTTTATATTTTACTTGTACACTACCCAGCCTCTCTGTGAAGGAGACGGGCAGTTTCTAAATGAGGTAGATAGATAGATAGATAGATAGATAGATAGATAGATAGATAGATAGATAGATGAGATTTAAAAAACAAGCAAACAAATAAATAAGAGGCAGCTTGAGGCAGTATCAAATCCCCACCTTTTTTGTTAAATTTTATTTGTTACATGTGAACTATGAACAAGCAGTGAGTTGTATCGAGGGGCTGTTTATCCACTTGTGAAGTGGGATCTGCTATAGAAAAGTTCCTCTCTAAATTAGGGGAGATATGGAGGAGAACAGCAGGAAGGCCACTTGCAGAAAGTATGATATAACCAGGGGTGGGATTCTACCGGTTTGGACCAATTCTATAGAAACGGTTGTTACGATTCTGCACAGTTCAGAGAACCGGTAAATCATGCCCCTGGCTGGCCTCTCCCCTCTCCACCGCCCCTCCCCTCTCCTTCCAGTCAGTCCTTATCATGCATGTGCGACTTACATGCCCAACATCGCTGACTGCATTCTCTCCTGCCCAGTCACTCCTTAAGATATTTCTATTTGTTTTCCTCCTGACGATCAGAAGTTCTGATGATCAGTTGTGCTGGGATCCCACTCACTGTCTTACTGCTTCACCCAGGAGGCTTCCCTGAGGCCCATGAGGCAAAAAGGCGCAGGGGGCTGCTGCCACGCCTGCCCAGTCAAATGGCCACGCCCACCTAGCCATGCCCATAGACCTGGTTGTTAAAAAATTTGAATCCCACCCCTAGATATAACTTATTATGTTCTAGAAAGTTGGGACGATCTGAAGCAAAAAATGATCTTTCCAAATAATAGTAGTTTATTAATTATCTATTAAACTTGCATGCTGAATGACTATTGGCAGTTCTCAACAATTGAAGAAATTAGAATATAATCAGTGTAAATAAAGGTAAATAGAATGTCTATGGAAATTATCTGGGAAGTTTGCACAATGCTCTAGGAGAAAGAGCTGGAGTATAAAACTATTATGAACTTGTATTTTCCTTTCTATTACAGCCCCATTCTTAGATCATAGGCTACCACAATTTTTCTCATTTTACATGCTCTTTTCTGCACTGCACCTAAAGATGGCCAGAGAACACAAATCAATCATCAAATCATTCTGAGCACGAAATGATGAGGAAGCTACTATATTCCCTGCTTATTTCTTCCCTCAGCTCCCCAGGGAAGATTTCATAATTCACTAGGAGAATGTAGTTATATCAGCAGTAGGAGTCAGCAAACTCCCAAAGTGGATGAGCTATGACTCCCAGCAGTCCCATTAGCTTGGCTAAAGATGAGGGATGTTGGGAAGTATAGCAACTTAGAGGGCCACCGATTTGTCACCCCGGATCTAGATTAATCAGTATTGATTCTTGAAGGTTTTAGACAAGCCCAATCATTTCAGTGGCCCTGGCTGTTCTCCTCCTCGGGTCACATGATCATGTTTCCAGCACTCAATAACCAGCCTGCATTTATGGCTATTTACAGCATTCTGCAGTCAAGTGACCTTAATTTACAGCATTTGTTTTGTTGGCAACTAGTGTCTGCTTCCAATTTCTGGCAAAAACCGCCCATTGAGGACAATGGATTCACTTAACAAATGTAGCATTCGCTTTATGAATCCTGTATTCATTTAACAATAGCAGCAAAAAGATTGTAAAATCAGGCAGAGCCACACGGAGACCTTCGTAACAACCAGCATGACTTATGACCATAATTCCAGGCTCAATTATAGTTGTGAACCAGGGACTAATAATTTAATTTCTGTCCTGAATTATAATTCTCCCCAATAATGTGATTTCCCTCCCATCAGTATTTATTCTGTTGACCCTTAAAGTTTTTAATGACTGAAAGGGAAGAGCAGAACATTCATTCTATAATGATGCAAATGGCTTTAAAATTTGTGGCCTATGAGTAAAGACGGACACCTACACTCAATGCTCACACAGTTTGTCTACTGTGCCTTTTGCTTCACCCCTCTGAAGCTGCAGTCAAACTCCTTTTTAGACAAATAACTCAGGAGGTAATTAACACTTGGGAATTACCTGTCTAGGTGGAAGGCAGCAATCTCTGCATTGTGTCTCTGAAAGTCAACAAAGTAAAAAAAATCTTCCGGAGTCTCCTCATCTCGTTTCTGTCTGAAAAAAAGGTCCAAGTAATTAACAGGAAGGAGATTGTGCATAAAGCAAAATATCTTTCTGACACTAAGAAAAGCATTTGACAGTAGCTAGAAACCTTCCTTCTCTTTCTGCTTTTCAGTGGCTCAGATCTTTTGGGTTCCTTTGTGTTCTTCTCGACTTGGAGTCTCATGCTCAAACTAACCAATATCACCAATATGTTTAATAATAATTGAGAAGACTAAATAGTCATGCTATGGAATTGGAGTCCAATTATGGCAGCACAACTCTGGCAACTTTACGACCTATGGACTTCAACTCCCAGGATTCCTGAGCCAGCATGGGGATTGAGCATGGCTGGTTTAGGAATTCTGGGAGTTGAAGTCCATAGGTTGTAAAGTTGCCATAGCTGTTCACCCTTACATTGTGGGAACTTTCCTCTGTTGTCATCCTAATGTGATTTTGACCCAGGTCGGTCTGTTTGCTTTATTATTATTATTATTATTATTATTATTATTATTATTATTATTATTAATTAGACCTGTATGCTGCCCTCTCTCCCTAAGGACTCAGGGCGGCTCACAGAATAAAATACAATACAATAAATTAACTAAAAAAATGATTAAACAGTACAAGCCTAATATTAAACATTAAAACTATTAAAATTATTAAAATTATTAAAGTTGAGGAGGAAAGTTGCTATTCAGGTCCAAAGGGATCAGTTGGGAGATCTAGATCCCAGCTGGGATCAGGACAACAGAGAGAATGGTCAGAATAACTCCCTCTTTTGCTACACTGCTCTGGTCTGCACTGCCTCATCTCACATCTGCTCTTCATTCTTTCCATAATTTTTAAAGGATGTATGTGGTCACACCCAGTTGGCAGTTAGTCAACCAGCAACTTCTAGGTGTCTTCTTTTATACTCATTCTGAATTCCCTTCAAAATCTTTATACATTAGCTAAATGTCTATGGAGATTCTTAGTTGACCAGATCATGCTTGTCCCAAAGGTGCTTTCTTTCAAAATGCAACTGGACTTTCTTGTTTTTCTTGAAGACGTTTCGCTTCTCATCCAAGAAGCTTCTTCAGTTCTGACTGAGTGGTGAAGTAAGCCATTTTCCATTCTATCCTTCCTACAAGGAATATAAATCCTTTCATTCGTCACCATTCAGACAGAAACGAAGAAGCTTCTTGGATGAAAAGCGAAATGTCTTCAAGCAAAAGTCCAGTTGCCTTTTGAACGAAAGCACCTTTCAACATTAGCCTTTCACTGAGGTTGGGAGGCACCAAACTTGGTTGTACAGGATGCAGCTTCCAATCCCTCTTGTGAGCTTTGTTCTTTCCACAGAATTGCTGAAATTCAGCAGCACAGTTTATGGACATGTCGAGGTAGGAAAACATAAAAAGTACACCATAGTGTAAGTCCTAAAATAGACTTTGGGTATTTAAAAAAAAATCATCACACTACCTACCATCACCAAAAACAAACAAACAAACCACAATTCGAACCCCTTCTCTGCACAACATCTACAGCTTTGCTAAAAATGCTTTAGTGAAAAGGATTCTGGCCATTTTTAAGTGAAGCAAGCTTACCTCATTGGTTTGAACATGGCTTTCCCGAAGTCTTGGAACCGCAAAACAAGTTTCAGGTGCACCCCACTGGGCTTTACAACTAAGAAAGGAAGAGAGATTCAGCTCCTCGTTCAAATGTCAAAACCCACAGGAAACATAATAACTGTCTTAAGAAAGAATTGGAATGAGCTTCTAATGCCTTAATGGGTATGGTATATGAAGATCAATATCTAGTTTGCCCTTATAGGTTGGAAGCCATTTAGATATGCTACATTAAACTTAAAATAGTGAAGGTCTAACTTATTAAGGAGCACATGTCTCACAGTATATGCAACCTACAGCTCTGATAATTCCCTGAAAATTTCCAGTATAATATTTCTTCATTTTTATTTACTGATCTGTACTGAGTTATATTTTGATTGCTTTGTTTACAGGTAGTCCTTCACCTATGGCCACTAACAGCCCAAAATTTCTGTTGCGCAGTGAGACAGTTGCTAAATGAGTTTTGCCCCATTTTACAACCTTTCTTGCCCCAGCTGTCAAGGGAATCACTGCAGTTGTTAAGTTAGTAACACGGTTGTGAAGTGAATCTGGTTTCCCCATTGACTTTGCTTGTTAGAAGGTCACAAAAGAAGATCACACGCAACCATGGCAACCCTCATAAATACATGCCAGTTGCTAAGCATCCAAATTTTGATCACATGACCATGGGGATGCTACAATGATTGTAAAGATGAAAAATGGTCACAAGCCATTTTTTTGAGTGCCGCTGTAACTTTGAATGGTCACTGAGTGACCGGTTGTAATGTGAAGACTATCTGTATAGCTCTGGAAAATGAAGGGAGGAAGATAAATAATTCTTCTTCCATTCTGTTTGAT
This sequence comes from Naja naja, assembly GCA_009733165.1. Classification (NCBI taxonomy): domain Eukaryota; kingdom Metazoa; phylum Chordata; class Lepidosauria; order Squamata; family Elapidae; genus Naja; species Naja naja. The sequence continues at coordinate 148,203,654 of CM019149.1, read as the reverse complement.
CTCTACAGCAGGGGTGTCAAACTCAAGGCCCGTGGGCCAGATTCGGATCACAGGGTGCTTAGAGCTGGCCTGTGGGTCCCCCCCAAGTTCTGTTTTCAGTGGCAGAGGATTGCAGGAGGCCATCGCAGCCGAAAACGTACCCCCCCCCCCGGCAGAGGTGGTACTCAGCAGGTTCTGACCAGTTCTGGAGAAACAGTAGTGGAAATTTTGAGTAGTTCAGAGAACCAGCAAATACCATCTGTGACTGGAGATTTTACAGTATCCTTCCCCTGCCACGCCCATCAAGCCACACCCACAGAACCTGTAGTAAAAAAATTGGAATCCCACCTCTGCCCGCTGGGCTCTGTTTTCACTGGCAGAGGGCTAGAAAATCCTGCCTTATCACTTGGCCACCATGGGTTCCCCCAACATGGGTGACGTCGAGCTGACCATGCCCCCCTGCCCCCTCAAGGTCAAACACAACCCTGATGCGGCCCTCAATGAAATCGGGTTTGACACACCTGATCTACAGTAAAACTGAGAGATTTGTGCAGCTGTGAGAACTGGTAGGGTAGAAGGTTGGCTTAAGACCAAGGGAGCCGAGCCCAAATCCATCTTCACAAACTCTAAGGATGACCCTGGACATAGGGCAATTTGTCAAATCTGACTCATATGGGTATCCTCCTAGACCTCTTGGAGGAAGAACAAGACCCCAATAACGCTACTTGGCCAGACCTCCATATTTCCCATTTTAACTGGTGATCCTAGCCTGGAGAGTCCATCTGTCAAAGCTACCCCAAAGAAGAATGGGAAGAGAATGAAACTAGCAGGGTGGGGTGTGCATGTGTGTGATATATTTTATTTTGCAAATCCTTCTTTTTTTTTAACGCTGGCTGATCTCAAAAAAAGAAAAAAGCAAAAGCTAAGCAGAGTTAGAGCTTGTCTGGAAATCAGTAGGAGACCTAAGGAAGTCCCAAAGCTGCTGGCTGGTCAAAAACGAAGGAGGCCAAGAGTATCACTTCCACACTATTGCCAAAGGGGATTCATGCAGTCCCCAGGAGTTGACCTTGACCTGAGACCGCCTTTACTTTTGTTTTTACTGATTTTTACCGATTTAACTCATTTTGGAAGAGGTTTAAACTGTTTCAACTCCTTCCCTCAAAACGACACTATAGAGCACTGCACACCAGAACAACTAGACACAAGAACAGTTTTTTTCCTGAATGCCGTCACTCTGCTAAACAAATAATTCCCTCAGCACTGCTCAGCTATTTACAAAGTCTGTAGTACTATTACAATTAATCTTCTATCACTCCTTATCACCCATCCCCTCCCACTTGTGATTGTAGGACTGTAACTTTGTCGCTTGTATCCTTACGGTTTATATTGACAGTTTCCTAGTATGATTTGATTGCTGATTGTACCCTATGACTATCATTAAGTGTTGCACCTTATGATTCTCGACTCTTGACAAATGTATCTTTTCTTTTATGTATACTGAGAGTATTTGCACCAAGACAAATTCCTTGTGTGTCCAATCACACTTGGCCAATAAAGAATTCTATCCTGTTCTGTTCTGTTCTGTTCTGTTTTGTTCTGCTCTGCTCTGCTCTGTTCTGTTCTGTTCCATTCCATTCTATTTGATATAAAATCAAGCATTTTAAACCCCTAAGAAGCAGCTGTAGGGTGCTTTGAGTCCAATAGGAATGATTGATTTCTACCCATGCACAGGTAATCCTCAACTTAGGACCACAACAGAGTCCAAAACTTACTGTCGCTAAGCAAGACATTTATTGAGTTTTACCCCATTTTATGACCTTTCTTGTCACTGCTGTTAAGTGAATCATGCCGTTGACCACTTAATAACTCGTTTGTTAAGTGAATCTGGCTTCCCCATTGACTTTGCTGGTCAGAAGATTGCCATAGGTGATCACTTGACCCTGGGACACCCCAACGGTCATAAATATGAGTCAGTTACTAGGGGAGTCCAAATTGTGATCACATGACTTGCAATGGACCTGCAATGGTCGTAAGTGTGAAAAATGGTCACCAGTCTCTTTTTTCCGGTGCCGTTGTAACTTTGAACGGTCACTGAATGAATCATTGTAAGATAAGGACTGTCTGTACAAGGTGTTTAAAGGGATCCAGGATTCATCGTCTCATCGATCCAGCTGGAAAATGCAGGGTTCAAAAGTGGGCTGATTCAATGTAGCAGGATCAACATTTCTGCCGGGACACGGAAGAGACGAAAGGCATTTCCTTCATCTCTCTCTTTCTGCCTGTCATCTTTGTACTTCTTGACAGACTGCTACGGAGGTGAGGGAAGTCTGAGAACAGGATGAGGAGGCTTGTATCTCCTTGAGGGGATCAAGATGAAGGAATGTCCTTCCTCCCTCCCTCCCTCCTTCCCTCCCTTCCTCCCGGTGTATTTCTCTCAAATCCCAGTGCCCCTTTGGATCCAGTTCAAGGTCAGGAAGAGATACTGATACCGGTTCAACAAATGCACAGCAAGCCTTTTAATAGCCGTGCAACTCCAAAGGGAAATTATACCACAGCGCTTAGAGTTGCCTTTAAGCATTTAGGGCTGGGTGAGACAGAGCCCTAAATAAAACCCAAGGGTAGCACTGAAGACTTGGCTCATACGTCTCATTAATAGAATTCCATCAGCCCCGCCCGCCAAAAGGACTCTGGTGACACATTGGTCAAAAAGCCGTAGCAGATAGAATAGCACTTCACCTACTTTGGGAGCAGTCACAGGCCCCGAGCAAGGCTTTCTCGTCCTGGCTGTAATCTGGAACGAAAAAGAAAACCTCAGGAAGTTTTCTGACAAGGAAGGGAGGTAGAAGGTATAGAAAGCAGGGGGATGGCCTGCTAACAGGAGGATTGCGAGCTTCCGTGCCATGCGGGAAGGGAGAATCAGCAAAGGGGACCAAAGGAGAACAACAGGACCAGCTGGCAAAATGAAATCATGGTGTCGCTAATATGAGTTTATGAGAACTAGTTTGGTCTAGCAGTTAAGGCACCCGGCTAGAGAGCGGGAAGCTGGGAGTTCTAGCCCCACTTTAGGCATGAAAGCTGGCTGGGTGACTTTGGGCCAGTCCTGCCCTTTCAGCCCAACTCATCTCAACAAGATGGTTGCTGTGGGAAAAATAAGAGGAATATTGGATATATAGGAGGTGTTGGATATATTTGCTGCCTTGAGTTATTTGTGAAAGTAATGAAGGCAATATATATATGAATGAATGAATTAATGAGTGATTGAGTGAGTTTTTGAATTACAAATTATTTGTAGGATGATGTCATCAGGAACACAACATCATTGTGGCTTCTCCCAAATTCCCCAAAGACATTGCCTGTGGGATACACTCCGGTTTCTCTGGAAGTAAAAACCAGCAAAGAGAGTTCTACTATATCCAATAATTTCTACCACGGCCCCACACACATACAGGTAGTCCTCGACTTACGACTATAAATGGGGCCAGAATTCCTGTTGCAAAGCAAGCTAGTTGTCAAATTGAGTTGTGCCTGATTTTACAACCTTTTTGCCATGATTGTTAAGCGAATCACTGTAGTTGTTCAGTATATCATGGGGTTGTTAAATAAATCTGGTTTCTCCCATATCCTTTGCTTGTCGGAAATTGGCTGGGCAGGTTACAAGGGGCGATTACATAACCCTGGGATGCTGCTTCCATTGCAAATCTGTGTCAGTTGCCAAGCACCCGAATTTTGATCACGTGACTGTGGAGATTCTGCAGTGGTTGTAAGTGTGAGGACTGGTTGTAAGTGTGAGGACTTAGTAGACAACCAGTTAAATATGAGCCAGCAGTGTGCAGCAGCAGCCAAAAAAGGCAATGCAATCCTAAATTGTATTAACAGAGCCTTGGTGGTGCAGGCTGTTAAACTCCTAGCACTTAGCTCCAGCTGCCTGCAATTAGTGCAGGCTCGAATCCCACCAGGCTCAAGGTTGACTCAGCCTTCCATCCTCCCAGGGTAGGTAAATTGAGAACCCAAGATTGTTGAGGGCAATAAGCTGACTTTGTAAAAATGCCGCTTGGGGGGGCCAAAAAGCCCTAGTAATAAGCAGGCATATACAATGGAATGAAGGCTATTGCTAAGCACATTGGGTTGTGCTCCAAAGATTGTAAGCCGCGCCCTGAGTCTCCGGAGAAGGGCGGCATATAAATCTGAATTAAAAAACAAACAGAGAGATACAATCGAGATCAAGGGAGATACTAATACCACTCTATAAAGCCTTAGTAAGACTACACCTAGAGTACTGCATCCAGTTTTGTTCACCACATTATAAAAAAGATGTTGAGACTCTAGAAAAAGTGCAGAGAAGAGCAACCAGGATGATTAGGGGACTGGAGACTAAAGCATATGAAGAACGGTTAGAGGAACTGGGCTTGGCTAGTCTAGTAAAGAGAAGGACCAGGGGAGACATGATAGCAGTCTTCCAATATTTGAGGGGGAGCCTATCACTTGAGACTTTCAAGAGAACATTGGACTGCCATTTGTCAGAAATGGTGTAGGGTCTCCCACTTGAGTGGGGGATTGGACTAGATGACCTACAAGGTCCCTTCCAACTCTGATTATCTGTTATCTGACTGGTTGTAAGTCACTTTTTTTCAGTGCCACTGTAACTTTGAACAGTTGCTGAATGTATAGCTGTAAGTCGGAGAACTCCCTGTGCTACCATGGAAGAGCATAGAAACCAGTGTGGTTTCCCAACCAGAAATTTCCCTTCCAAGAAATTCTCTTTCTTCTCTTTTTTTGACTGCAGTGCACTCTCAATTTCCTTTTGAACAGATTCCCTTACACAGTTCCCTTCTGACTGTGTGTTCCCTTTTGTTTAATGCTACTCGATGCTTTTTGAAAAGAAATAAAAATCAGAAGAACCTCACTACTGAAGTGTTTGCTCCTTCACAGGAACAGAGGTTTCCGCTGTGAGAATTAAGTCAGCCTTCTTCAAATAAAGGTTACTTACGACCACAACCAAGCCCAGAATTTATGTTGCTACGTGATAAATTTGTTAAGTGAGTTTTGCCCCATGTTATGACTTTTCTTGCCACGCTTGTTAAGAGTTAAGTTAGTAACACAGTTGTTAAGCAAATCTGGTTTCTCCATTGATTTTGCTTGTCAGAAAGTTGCAAACGATGATAATGTAACCCCAGGACACTGCAACCGTCATAAATATGAATCAGTTGTCAAGCAACCAAATGTAAATCGTGTGACCATGGGGATGCTTCAATAGTCATAAGCGTGAAAAATGGTCATAAGTAACTTTTTTTAGCGCTGTTGTAATTTCGTATGGTCACTAAATGAACACTAAATGTAAGTCAAGGACTATCTGTAGATTGGAGTACACTGCTTTTCTTCAGACTGAAGGCCCTTTACTTGAATGTTGTCTCGGGTGTCACTCTCCAAAGAGCAGGGAGGGACACAGATATTTGGGAGAAGCCACAATGATTGCATGTACCCGATGACGTCATCATACAAATAATTTTCAATTTGTAAACTCATGTCAGTGATATCATGAAACCAATGATGTACAGTACATCACTTGTGTGGCTGTGTCATGACAGATGTGCCATCACTTGCCTCCCTGGCCCCGCCCTGCAGATGGGGTCAGGACAACAATTAAGATTATTTAACCACATTTACCGGTAATTAAAACACCGAAGTTGTGATGACCCAGAGTATCTCAGAAATATAACAAAATCCAAAACGTAACTAAAAATCCTTTAATGCCTTCAACTTGGCTTCACTGTTTAAGTGTTCACAGTGGAGGAGTCAAAATAACATTTCAAAGGCAAGAAACACAGTTCACAGTCAAAGAGCCGATAACAAAGCAAAAGCCAAAAACAAACCGCATTCTCTTTTCCATGGAAAAGAGGACACAGATTATTACTCGATATGGGACAAATGGTACAATTGGGCAGACCAAAAAGGGAAATCTAAATAAAACAAAGGAACTTAGGAGACAGATTATAACTGGCTATAAATGATAAATCTAATAAGAATATTAAGTTTTCTACTCCTACATTATTGCTATTTTTTGATTATTATATCTCTGTGTTTACTAAACATGCAATATGAAGGTAATGTTTACTCAAATAGTTATATACTAAAGACAAGAATGGTAGCTTATTTGTTGTTTATTACATTTCTGTGTTTACCAAATATGCAATATGAAGGTAATATTCACTCAATTAGTTATATTTTAAAGATAAGAATGGTATTGTATTTTTTGTCATTCGGTATACAATATATGAGTGTTAATAATGCGCCAGATTTTGGTTAATAACGATTATCAGGACTTATCCAATTCGATATAAAATGTAAATAATGATTTTTTTTAGCAGTTTTAAAGTTTGTATGTCTTTCTTAATTTATGTAAATAAAGTTGTTTTTAAATTTAAAACAAACAAACTGCATTGAATAAAGTTCCTCGGCAGACCAGGATAGATAATTGCCAGCTGCAGGAAGATAACCAGGGACAGTCCGTTGGAAGAACACCAACCAAGATAAACCTTCTTTAGAACTAAAACACTAATTTGTCTCCAGCATCTGTGAACACGCAGTTACAAACTCTTATACATAGCTCACAGCTGCAATCCATGAGGAGGATCATGGCCCTCTCCTCCCAAGTAGACCATGCTTTTCCTGATCCTCTCCTCTCTACATGTCCAGGATGGATAGAGGATGGGCCTGGATCCTCCTCTGATTGCTCAGCCAGCCTCTGCACTTCCCCAGCTTCCTCCACCACCTCTGGAGCCTCACTTCCACTCCCTGTTGGCTGTTCCTCCTCTTCCTCAGAGTCAGTCTCTACCAGGGGCATGAGAGAAATCTTCTGACCCTATGTAACCCTGGGAGGCAAGTTGATGCCCCAAGAAATTACCTATTCATAATTGATTTGCAGCCCTATATGTGATCTGGGCATGAAGCTCAAGAATATGAAATGTACGTGGCTGACTTCCAGAGGTTCTAACTCTTCCTGCATCCTAGTGGTCACCTGGATTAATTTAGCATCCCTGATTTGGGAGCCTAACATTTCCTAACAAATTTCCTAACAGTGAAATTTAGAAATTTTCCTAACTGTGAAAACCCTGAAGCCATGGAATGGCTTTGCCTTCCGAAGTTGTGGGTACTCCATCACTAATTTAATTTAATTTAATTTAATAACTGGACTTGTATGCTGCCCCCTCTCCAAAAGGACTCGGGGTGGCTCACAACTAAAAATACAAACAATAAATACTTTAAAAACAAATTAAACCCAACAAGCCCAAATAAAATCAATTTAACACCCCCCGCAAGAGGTCAGTCCAGCCCGGCCTGTTCAAACAGCCAAGTTTTCAGATCGTGGCAGAAAGAACGGAGATCCGGAGCCAAACGGAGCCCCATGGGCAGTTGGTTCTACAAGGCGGGGGCCGCTACAGAGTAGGCCCTTCCCCGGGGCACCACCAGCTGACACTGTCTTGCGGATGGCACCCTGAGAAGTTCCAGTCTGTGCGCTCGCACAGGGCGATCAGCATTCGATGCTTTTTTTTGCACTAGATGCTTTTAAGAAGAGACTGGGCAGCCATTTGTCTGGAATGGTACATAGGGTCTCCTGGTTGAGTAGGGGTGTCAGGGTAGTGATTTAAGAGCTGACCAGCTGCTGCCGGGATGCAATGAAGGGAATGAGTCAGCAATGTTTTTGGTTGTTATCCCTTTAAGAGCCTGTATAATAAGAGGAGGCCCTTATTAGGCATCTCTCTCTCCCTCTCCCTCTCCCTCTCGCTGTGTGTTCTTCCCTGCTGTAATTGCTGCTTGTTTGACCTCTGCTTGTAATACGTGTATGTATAGTATATATTCTTTTGTAGATAAAAGCACTAGTTATTAAAAAGCTCTGTTTGCTGTTATTGCTCCTGGGTTGTCTCATGTAGTAAAGCTGTGTGCACTCTGACAAGGGGGTTGGACTAGAAGACCTCCAAGGTCCCTTCCCACTCTGTTCTTCTGTTATTTCTTTTCTTTTAAAAGCCCTCTTTTAAGAAGGATTCAAAGCATTACTTACCAGCACTGATAGTACTAAACCTGTGTGTGTCCCTAAGGAGTTGATCAACCATAGGGCTGGCCCGTGGATACAAGGCATGGCGATTGATCCCCAGGTGGAACTGAAGCCAGCTTGCCTCGTGTCTGAGTTGAACCACTGAACCCACAGTTAGGTTGCGCTCTTCTCTATAAACCTGGTGTCTTCTGAAATACATGAAGCAGAGAACTTGTGTTTATAAGAAATTGATATCATAATGTAAGAAAGTTTTAGAGAGCTGGAAAAAGTTGCAAATATCGTTGGGCAGAATTGCCACAATAAAAATGAACATATTACCAAAAATTTCACACTTCTTTCAGACAATTCCCATAAAACTGGACTGAAAATTCTTTGAAGACTTGAACAGAATGGTGCTTAAATTTATTTGGTTAGGAAAGAAAGCACATATTAATATAAAAATGCTACAAGATAATAGAAGTAGAGGTGGCCTAGGACTCCCAAAATGGGAACTATACCATCAGGCAGCAGCACTGCTCTGGATTAAAGATTGGATAAATTTAAATAATAAGAGGATATTAGTATTAGAGGGACATGGTCTCCACAGAGGATGGCATGCCTTTTTGTGGGACAAACGGGAAAGGACCCATTCGTATTTTTATCGTCATCAAAGAGATTCATTAATAACAATTTGCCACAGTTGTTAAGTGAATAACTCTCAGTTGTTAAATTAGTAACACACTTGTTAAGTGAATCTGGCTTCCTCCCATTGACTTTGCTTGTCAGAAGGTTGCAAAAGATGATCATGTGATCCCAGGTCAATGCAACTGTTATGAACACCTGCCAGTTGCCAAGTGTCCAAATTTTGATCACATGTCCATGGAGATGCTGCAATGGTTGTAAGGGTGAACAATGGTCACCAGTCACTTTTTTCAGGGCCATTGTAAATTGGTTATGAAATGAATGGCTGTAAATTGAGCATTACCTGTAGATCAGGGGTGTCAAACTTGCGGTCCGTAGGCTGGATGCATCACGCACTGGTCACACCCACCCGTGGTTTAGTGAAGGGGGGAAAAGTGGCAATACGTCACATGACAATGACGTGACGACACAGGTTTGACACCCCTGGTGTAGATAATTTGTCCAAAGAGATCTAAGCTTCAATCTAGACAATCAATAGGCTGGACACTGCCATCTTTGCAACAAATTGTTGTTGGCCCAAGTGAACAATAGGTCTGGCTACTTTCTCTCTCCATCCCTCACTTCCTTCTCCCAGTTGCTGGCAGCATATCTGTTCCTGTTAAGCCACAGCAGACAATGCCAGTTAGATTTCCTAAAATCAGTTTACCGACATGATTGCTGTTTCTGCTTTCCACCACACTGCAACTGAATTGGGAAGAAGGAATGGTCTGGTCTGGATGGCAGAGTTTTACATTATCTACAAATAGCCCTCAACTTACAACCAGGGGTAGGATTCAAATTTTTTAACAACAGGTTCTGGGGGTGTGGCTAGGTGGGCGTGGCTAGGTGGGCATGGTCATGTGACTGGGTAGGCGTGGCTTTTCTTTCTTTCTTTCTTTTTTTGCAGCATTCCCCCCACTTTTAGGCCTCCTGGGCCTCAGGGAAGCCTCCTGGGGGGGGCATTTTTGCTCCCAGAAGGCTTCCCTGGGGCCCAAGAAGGCAAAAAATGGAGCTTAGGGCAGTGGTGGGATTCAATTTTTTTTACTACCGGTTCTGTGGGCGTGGCTTGGTGGGCATGGTGTCGCTTGGTGGGCATGGCAGGAGAAGGATACTGTAAAATCTCCATTCCCTCCCCACTCCTGGGGGAAGGTTACTGCAAAATCCCATTCCCTCCCCACCCCACTAACCTGTTTTCCAGCTCCATTCTCCTGTGCAGGGCAACAAAAGAAGAACCAGCCAATCAGCTGGGACTTGGGAGGCAGAGAATAGATGCGGGTGGGGCCAGTCAGAGGTGGTATTTACCAGTTCTCCAAACCACTCAAAATTTCCACTACCGGTTCTCCAGAACTGGTCAGAACTGGCTGAATACCACCTCTGACCCTCGTGCAGCTTGTGGTCCTAATTTCAAAAAAAAAAACCTGACAGAGAGGAAAAACATGTCAGCTGCTCATCTTCACTTTCTTTGAAGCTTGCTAGCAACTGCCATAACTGGGGTTGAGGGTGGGGTTGGGAAGGGGGCATATAGAAGGGGAAGTGTGTTAGAGGTGTGAAAGAATGCTATGGGAAATTGAGGAGTATGAACACTAACTGGAACCAATGGTGCCAAACCAAGCCATCTGCTGAGCTTCAAGGACGCCAGTCCTGGGAAAGGAATTTGCACAGGGGCCTCAGGCACCAAGTTCCCAAAACACTGGAATAAGACCTGATTGGACTGCTCTCCCAGTGGGAGGGTTTTGGACATTGAGGATTGTTTTCAATATACGATTTTCGTGCAGTTTTTCCTCAGGGCTTGCCTCATCCACGCTGCACTCAGCATCTTTAGTAAAAGTACATTTTCTCTAACACCTATGGAGTCAAGGATCATTCTTTCTAGAGAGTAGCTGGGGCCAGTCTGACAGTATGACAGAGAAAAAGAAGGTGTCAGAAAGAAAAAGGCAACTGTGAGTATAGAAACATGGAGCATCTACAAGACAGAGAATTGGAGGCTGTCCTCATGTTTTGTTTTGGCTTCACTCCTGGCTACTGATTTGCATCAAGCCTCCCACAAATTGGAGTTCTGCATTAGTAAACATTCATTCATTCATTCATTCATTCATTCATTCATTCATTCAATATGGATGGTTGTCCATCTTGTCAAATGACTCTGAGAGATTAACATAGGTGTCATGCCCCTGGTGGAGACTGACTCTGAGGAAGAGGAGGAACAGCCAACAGGGAGTGGGAGTGTGGCTCCAGAGGTGGTGGAGGAGGCTGGGGAAGTGCAGAGGCCGGCTGATCAATCAGAAGAGGATCCAGGCCCATCCCCTATCCATCCCAGGATATGCAGGGAGGAGAGGATCAGGGAAAAGTGTGGTCTACTCGGGAGGAGAGGACCATGATCCTCCTCAGAGCTTACAGCTGGGAGCTATGTATATAAGTTTGTAACTGCCTATTCAGAATTGCTGGAGTCAAAGTTAGTGTTTCCTTTGAAAGAGGTTTATATTTGTTGGCATTCTTCCCAAGAACTTCCCCTGGTTATCTGCTTGGAACATATAATTACTTATCTTGGTTTGATTTGGAACTCTTGCCACTACGGTTTGTTCTTGTTTTCCTTTTGCCTCATTATTTACTTTTGGGGCTTTAAACTGTGACTAATGAAACAGTTAAGTAGAAGGCATTGCTGGACTTTAATTCCTGTTTTGGGTTTTGGGTTATTTTGAGAGACTACGGGGTCATCACAATAGGGTTAAAAACTCCAAACAAACTAAACAATATACAATAATATACTGTCTGTCTAAGGGTTGCATCTTGCCTAGGGCTTGTTTATATCAGAATCTTCCTGCATTAGACTGGAGTCTATTAACACAAAATTGCTGTTTTCTTTTTCTTTCAGTTTGCTGGACATTTCAGAAATGGATGATAAGAGTTGGCAGACCAGGCTTTTCTCAGAAGCTGGAAGCCTACACTGCAAATCCGTTTTATAGTTCAGGTAAGCCAGTTCAAGAGAAATGTCCCTCTCCACACGGTTACTTATTCCTTTCCGTTCAGATTCTTGTAAGCAGATGTGCATTCTGTATCTTTACTTGAATCCATGTCTAGGTCATGAAATGAACAGGCTAAGTGTAGCCAGCAGTTACTAGATAAACAAATGCTGGATACAATTACATTTGGAAAAATTTTTTGAAATGGTTGCCTAAACTAAGTACTCCAAGATCAGAAGTGGAGAATGGCCCACAGCTCAGGACATTTGTGGTTTCCAAGATGTCTAAAAAAATAACAGGGCACCAAGCTTTTTCCAAACCATAATAATCTGACAAGCTCTTGGAGAGATATAAATCCTGTAATTGCATGTGTCATCAGTGTCAGTGACAATAATGAAGGCCATATTTGCATTAAAAGTTTAGTTGGTCCACAGTAGAAAACTCTAACTCTGTGGTGCCATCTAGTGGTCACCCAGAATTCTTGCAGCCTAGATACAGCTGACCAGCCTTTCATGCTGGGGTTAAAGAGAATTAATTTTAGCTCCAAATAGCTTTGGGTGTAACCTTCCCTGGTGAGCTCTGTCATGCAAACACATAAAGGAAATTAACAGAGGGCTCCTGGAAGAGCTACAAGTACTTAGGGCAGCCCACATAACTGGACCTTCTCCAAAAACTCTCTTTTTCTGATTTTTCTATTTTTTCTGTCCCTGAGCATAGTTTGCTGTTGCGGTATCCAAACTGTCCTATCAGAGCCACTAAATGATGTGATAGTTTTAATCTGGGACAAATAAAGGAAAGTTGGTGGATTCCAGAGGTGGTATTCACCAGTTCTGGAGAATCAGTAGTGGAAATTTTGGGTAGTTCGGAGAACCAGCAAATACCACCTCTGACTGGCCCTGCTCCCATCTATTCTCTGCCTCCCAAGTCCCAGCTGATGGCTGGGTCTTCTTTGGTTGCCCTGCAAAGGAGAATGGAGCTGGAAAGCAGGTTAGTGAGGTGGGGAGGGAATGGGATTTTGCAGTAACCTTCCCCCAGGATTGAGGTGGGAATGGAGATTTTACAGTAACCTTCCCCTGCCATGCCCACCAAGCAACATCCACTAAGTCATGCTATGCCCACCAAGCCACACCCACAGAACTGGTAGTAAATTTTCATTGATATATATAACCATTGGATGAAAGTATAACATAAATTTTAGATTAAAAATATATCTCGTATATATGATGAAACAAATAGTTTATTTATTTATTTATTATTTGAACTTGTATGCCGCCCCATCTCCGAAGACTCGGAGCGGCTCACAACTAAAAAATAGTAACAATAAATATTTAAAAAGAGATTAAACCAGATTTACAAGCCCAAATACAAAAACTAAAATTTACAATAATTAAATAATTAAAAACCCCATCCCCCACCCAAAGGAGGGGTCACAGCCCGGGTTGGTCAAACAACCAGGTCTTCAAGTCATGGCGGAAGGTGCGGAGGTCAGGGGCCAGGCGGAGCCCCAAGGGCAGTTGGTTCCAGAGGTCAGGAGCCACGACAGAATAGGCTCATCGCCGGGGGACCGCCAGCTGACATTGGCTTGCCAATGGGACCCCAAGGAGTCCTTGTCTATGTGCTCGCACAGGGCGGCTGGCATTCAATATCGGCAGAAGACGCTCCCTCAAATATTGAGGACCCATATCGTGAAGGACTTTGTATGTTAAAACCAAAACCTTGAATCTCACCCGAGTGCAACTGGCAACCAATGCAGGCAGTGCAGGAGGGGGGTAACATGGGAGAATCGGAAACTCCCATCACCACCAGCCACCATTTTGCACCAGCTGCAGTCTCCAGATGGTATGCAAGGGCAGTCCCAAATAGAGAGCATTTCAGTAGTTGAGTCTAGAGGTAACAAGGGCATGAGTGACTGTGCAGGGCATCTCGTCCAGAATGGGCTAAGCTGACAAGGCGGAGCTGGGCAAAGGACCCCTGGCAACGCCCCCACCTGCTCCTCCAATCAGAGCCGCACATCCAGGACGCACCCAGATTCTCCGCCTATCCATAGGGGGCAACACCTCTCCCCTATGGCCAAGATGGATATTCCTGACTGGGCCGAGATGCCGGCATGCACAGCCACTCAGTCTTGGCCGGGGAGTCAAGCATGTTCCCGCCATCCAAATCTGCATCCGATCCAAACATCAATGGGTCAGGGAGAGGCATCACTGATCTGGTTTGTGGAATGTACAGCCGGTGTCATCTGCGTATTGATGGAATCTCACCCCAAACCCCAGATGATCTCACCAGTGGCTTCATGTAGATGTTAAATAAAGAGGGAGAGGACCGCACCCCTGAGGGACCCCACAAGAGAGCACTGGTCGATCTCAACCCCCGCCAACACCGATTGTGACCACCCCGAGGTAGGAGGCAAACCACTGAAGAACAGTGCCCCCATTCCCAACCCCTCGAGGCGTCGCAAAAGGATACCATGGTCAATGGTATCAAAGCCACTGAGAGGTCTAATAGGACCAGGACAGAGGAAAAGCCCTGTCCCGCCCTCCAGAGATCATCCATCAGCCGACCAATGCCGCTCCTGCTGTAACCAGGTCGGAAGCCCGATTGATACGGATCCAGGTAGTCCACTTCATCCAGGAAAAGTGGAAACTGCCGCTGCCACCACACTTTCAACAACCTTCGCCAAAAAGCTTAAGGTTGGAGACTGGACGAAGTTGTCTAACATGGTCGGGTCCAGGCAGGCTTCTTCAAGAGGGGTCTCACCACCGCCTTCTTCAAGGCAGAGGGAAAAACATCCTCTAACTAAGCATTGACAACTGCCGGAGCCAACCACAGGTGGCCTCTCATGCATACGCCACCAGGAGGGACACGGGTCCAACAAACATGTGGTGGAACTCAGCAGCCAGATAATCCTGTCCACTTCATCCTCGGAAACAGGATCAACTCATCCCAGATCACACTGGCCAGACTGCTTGCACCCCCATGCTCAGACCACTGCAAATCAGAGGACAACCGGCCCAAATCTGAGCCATCTTGTCCGACAGATGTTGACCAAACTCCTCAGCCCTTCTCAACGGGTCTGCCCCTCCTCTATAATGGCGAGAGAGCGGGTGACCCGAAACAGGTGGTGGGCGTTATCTGTGGACGCTATGAGGGCGAGAGATAAGATCTCCTCGCCGCCTTCATAGCTACCAGGTAAGTCCTAATATGGGCCCTTAGCTGGTCTCGATCGGATTGGGAACGGGTGGACCTCCACCTGCTCTCTAAGCCCCTCCAACGACACTTCATCTCCCGGACTTCCTCGGTATACCAAGGAGCCATCCGGGATCCACACGGCGGTGAGGGGACGATGGGGACAACTCTGTCGAGGGCATCCAACGCAGCCTGTTGCCGGGCACGCCAGATCCTTGGCAGAGCTGTGGGCAAGGGAAGAGGAAAAGACCCCAGTTCCGCCTGGAACCTCTCAGGGTCCATCAGGCATCTGGGGCTGAACCATCTAAGTGGCTCCTCATCCCAGCAGTGGGGTGGCCTGTTGGAAGACCAGCTGCAGGAGATAGTGATCAGACCATGGAACGGGCAACGCCAAAAATGGCTTGCCCTCTGTCACTACGCCACTGTTCAGAGACAAAAACTAGGTCAAGAGTGTTCCCCTCGTGAGTCGGGCCTTGAATCAATTGTCAGGCCCATGGCTTCCATAGAAGCCATGAATTCCTGGGACAAACCCGACGCTTCCCCCAGGGAGGGCAGATTGAAGTCCCCCAGGACTATAAGGCCCGGGAACTCCACTGCCACCCCCGAGAGGAGATCGAGAAACCCAGGCAGGGCCACTGCCACACAGCTGGGGGAAAGGTATGCGAGCAGCAAGCCCACCCAACCATTAGGCCCCCACCTCAAGAGGAGGGTCTCACTCATGCCTATCTCTGGAACTGTGACCTCCCTTGGAAACAGGGTCTCCCGAATAACCACAGCCACCCCACCACCCCTCCCCTGGGCCTGTGGTTGGTGCAAAACCCAAAAACCTGGAGGTTTAATTGTACACAAGTAATAATTGATAAAATACATAATGTTTTATTGATATGAGAAATTTTCTTTTTGATAAATTGTGAGTGATGAATATGAAAGGATGACACAAAGGATTTGTAACCAACTGACACACTGTATGTATATATGGAAGATGGTTTTTATGTTTTGTATGTCATGTTTGTATGTTTGTATCAAAATAAAAACTTTTTTATAAAAAAAAAAGAACTAGTAGTAAATTTTTTAAAAAATTCACATTTATATGCCGCCCTTCTCCAGAGACTCAGGGTGGCTTACAATTTTGGAGCGAACCCAATGCGCCAGCAATAGCCTTCATTCCATTGTATATGCCTGCTTATTACTAAGCTGCATTTTACAAAGTCAGCTATTGCCCCCAACAATCTTGGGTCCTCAATTTACCTACCCTGAGAGGATGGAAGGCTGAGTCAACCTTGAGCCTGTTGGGATTCGAGCCTGCAGTAATTGCAGGCAGCTGGAATTAAGTGCTAGGCATTTAACAGCCTGCACCACCAAGGCTCTGGTGGATTCCTCTGACTTTTGTTTGTCCTCCCACCAAACATTACTTGCCAATCATTCTTGAACAAGTAGTGAGAGGAGGATGGGGATGGAGAATTGTATACAGATGCTTGGAGCAGCAAACAACTCTCAACTTCCCCGACTCCAAGAGGCTGGAGGTCCAGAATTCCCATGTGTGCCATCCTGTATCCATGGCTGTCAGCGGGGCAATTCTTGGACATCAATTTATTGCTCTTTTCAAAGGAGAGGTAAGCCCACATTCAGAAGAAGCCCAGATGATAGATCACAGGTGTGGAAAAGGGGATGCATGGGGGCACCATCTCCTGCTTCAGCCAGTATGTCTCCCGTACATTGTAGTCAGATGAACAGTTTTGGAGAAAATTAATGGAGTAGAATCCATCTTGATCCACTACTGTGAGAAACATGGCAGTTTGGGCTGAAGAAGGGCGTGAAACATGCAAAATGTGTGAGGTTAGCAAAACATTTCACTTCTTCTCCAAAATAATAAAAACAGTGGGAAATATGACCCCCTCCCCCATATTCTTCTCAGCAGAAACAATGGAAAACTTCCACCGGCTTCCCCATTTGCTTTGCTTGTGGGGACCATGTAGGATTCATTTAACAAAAGCAGTCAGAAGTGCCAGAAGTGCCATAGCTGAGTGATATGGGCATGTGACATCATGCTTTCCAACCATGTTGCTAAGCAATGGCAATCCCATTCCCTATTGCTGTCATTAATTAAAGGATACTGGCATTTTTTTAAATGACAACTTCATTTGCTGTCTTCTGAATCAAGCAAGCCAAGACTGTAAGGACTAATGCTCCAAACCAGTAAGAAAGTTCTGATGGGATAATGATTGTGGGGTGCCGCAAGGGTCGGTCCTCTCGCCTCTCCTGTTCAACATCTACATGAAGCCGCTGGGTGAGATCATCCGTGGTTTTGGTGTGAGGTATCACCAATATGCGGATGATACCCAGCTTTACATCTCCACCCCAAACCATATCAGTGATGCTCTCTCTGTGATGTCCCGGTGTCTGGATGCGATGCAGATCTGGATGGGGAGTAACAGGCTCTGACTCAACCCGGCTAAGACTGAGTGGCTGTGCATACCAGCATCTCGGTTTTCTCAGGATATACCATCTTTGGTCATGGGGGGGAGAGGTGTTGCCTGCTGTGGACAGGGTGCGAAACCTGGGCATCCTCCTGGATTCACAGCTCAGTTTGGAGGAGCAGGTGGGAGCTGTGGCCAGGGGGGCCTTTGCCCAGGTTCGGCTGGTTCACCAGCTCCGCCCTTACCTGAGCCGAGATGCCCTATGAACAGTCACTCATGCGCTCTTCATCTCCCGAATTGACTACTGCAACGCTCTCTACATGGGACTGCCCTTGCGGACCACCCGGAGGTTGCAGCTGGTGCAGAATGCGGCTGCGCGGGCTGTGATGGGGTGTCCCGATACTCCCATGTTACACCCCTCCTGCGCGACCTGCATTGGTTGCCGGTTGCCTTCCGGGTCAATTTCAAGGTGTTAGTAACAACTTATAAAGTCCTAAATGGCTTGGGTCCAGGGTACTTGCAGGAACGCCTCCTGCCAGCATCACATTCCGATTGCCCAGTACACTCCCATAGGTAGGGCCTCCTTGGGGTACCGTCGGTTAGGCATTGTCAACTGGCAGTGCCCAGGGGTAGGGCCTTCTCTGAGGGAGCACCTGCCCTATGGAACCAACTCCCCATAGACCTGTGTTTGGCCCCTGATCTCCACTCCTTCCGCCGGGACCTGAAGACCTGGTTGTTTCAACAGGTCGGTCTGGACTGATTTTGGGGGTGTGGGTTGGTTTTTTAGTCTTTGTTTTATTTTTTTTAAATTTATAATCACTGATTAGGCTTGTATTTGTTTAATGGCTTTTTACTGTAATTTTGTATTGGGTTTTTTTTTATTGTTCACCGCCCTGAGTCCTTAGAGAGAGAGGGCGGCATACAAGTCTAATAAAATAAAATAAATAAATAAATTGTTATGGTGGGGTAGGGAAGGAAAGGAGAATATGGGGGTGGGGAAATGGCAAATTCTTTCTCTTTATTGTAGGTAGGTATAGGAACAAGACTTTTCTGGGGTTTGCCTACAAATCTCCAGAAACATCACTATAGGCTGTGTGTGTGTGTGTGTGTGTGTTTGTATTTTTGGGTGAATGAGTACTCTGATTAAGCACAAGAATCTTAGGAGTGGAAAACTAAGGAGCATAAATGGCTGAGTTTTAGCAATTGAGCAATAACTTACTATACTATATCATTTCTCTGCCACTTTAATTTGTACAATTAAATTGGAAAACATTTTTTCCTCTTCCTCTTCCTACTAAGTCATCTTATAGCAACTTACCACTTTTCTGAATCCTATGCGAAAGTTACAGTTTATAAACTCTGCACCATACCTGGATTTGATCAATAGGACTGATAAGAATCCAGATAGTCTGCTTATTCTAGGGCATTTATGTAAGATTCACTTAACAACAGTGGCAAAAAGATCGTAAAATTGAGCATAAGTCAATCTAACGATGACCCACTAAGACTGAAAAGGCTCTTGTGGCTACAACACAATTGTTGTAGTAGAAACTTTTACAGGCAACTATTATTTTCAGAGGCATAAAGTGGACTGAAGATGTGCTTGGATGTAGGAGGGAAGCTGTTTCACAAGATAAATGCAGAAGAATAACAAATGTGTACTGACAGCAGAAATGCCACCTATGAGTCATCCAATTTAATCTAATGCAACTTGATTTTTATGAATTGGCCCAGGAGTTATAACTATGCTCCATTTTCAGGTGAGATAATTCTTGTTCCTAGAATTATCAAACCTGATTCATCCTCCAAATGTATAGAGGAACATTACATAAGGCAATGTACAATTCTGCAAAAATAATTTGAGAAAATTTGGCAGAAGACTCTGACTTTTGACTGTACCACACCAACACTGATGGATTTAGTCCTGTTTGCCCATTTCACCCTCTAACTGGGGGTGTAACCAGAGAGCATCATTTCCATCTATATTATTCACAAAACTGGTAATATCTTTCTATAAGAAAGTGATGCCCCACCATATCTAGACTTTGTTTGTTTCTGTTAAGCTTAGGTAAATTGTGCTGGGCAGGGGTGTCCAACCTTGGCAACTTTAAGACTTGTGGACTTCAACTCCCAGAATTCCC
The DNA here is from genome assembly GCA_009733165.1 of Naja naja. NCBI lineage: Eukaryota > Metazoa > Chordata > Lepidosauria > Squamata > Elapidae > Naja > Naja naja. The sequence continues at coordinate 148,184,261 of CM019149.1, read as the reverse complement.
ATGTTTGCTGAGGAATTTTGGGAGTTGAAGTTCATAAGTCTTAAAGTTGACAAAGTCGGACATCCTGGTGGTGAGGAAGCCATAGTGCTTACAAATGAAAAAAAATGATATTGGAGCTGCTATATGAAGTCAATGCTCAAATAATCAGATATCCCCCAGGCCAATTGAATTAATCTGAATGCTGCTAATCGATGTAGGCTGCGAAGCTATGCTTATTTTCCTAGACATAGCTTCTATGGAAGATAACAGAAGACTCACTTCTTGGTAAACATGCACCAACCTTTTCATTGTAAGCAAGCCTTACTTCCAAATAATTTATAGATGTTTGTGTGGAAGTAAATATGCATCAATCACAACTGTGGCTGTACTTATAAATAACATTAGAATCAAGCTGGATGGTCCAATATATCTTTGAAATCTCTGCATGAAATCCCTGTAACATGTGAATGTGTCACCTCTCCAATGGGAGCTGCATTGATTGCTGATTTGCTTCAGGGTGCTGGTTGTCACCTTTAAATCCTTACATGGCTTGGGACCAAGTTATCTCGTCTCTTCCTGCTTAAATCCACCTGACCCACCAAAGCAGGGAGGCTGGGAATGTTGCATGTCCCCTGCCCTAAGGAGGTGCATTTTGGTAGGACCAGAAGAAGGGCCTTCTCTGTGGTGGCTCCCTCCCTTTGGAACATCACCCCACCCCCCTGGAAATTAGACTGGCCCCATTCTGATATTCTTTCCCAAGGCCCTGAAGACCTGGTTCAAAGGGCTTGGGGAACCCAGAGTGGGATGGAACCTATAAAGTGGAGAAAGGCAAATATCCATGTCCCGTGATAATGTTGCAGGATCCAATCTGGGTCAGTCACTGGGACCAGAGGTTTTGCCTTCTGAGCTTTTGGACTCATGCTGGAGCCCATCTTCAGGGAACTTCTCTCTGGCTCCAGCACGAAAGCTCAGAAGACAAAACTTCTGGTTCCAGTAACCATCCCAGATTGGATCCTATCAAGTGGTTTTTTGATTGCTAGTGGTCACCAGGGGGTGGGGGTGGGGTTATTGTGTATTGGGTTTTTTGTATTGTGTATTTGGGTTTTTGTTGTATTGGTGTGTTTTTTTAATAAGTCGCCTAGAGTTGCTGAAAGTGAGTGGGAGGCCATATACATTCTATGAATGAATGAATGAATGAATGAATGAATGAATGAATGAATGAATGTTCTGAACTCCTGGTTCTTGCTTTATGAAATCTGTGTGCAACCTCTGAATTGGCAGCTGAGTTCATACATTATTGTAAACCATAGCAGGGTTTTAGCATCGCATGTTGTTTAAATCCAACCACTTCAGGTTGTGAATGCTCATTTTAGGCGGGGCCCTGTGAATGAAACAGGCCATGATGGCTTCCTCAACAAATCATAGTTAAAATATCATGGCTTAGATAAAAAAGCATAACTCCAAGCAATGTTCTTGAAGGGAACTGAACCAGGATCCCAACCAAATGGGTGTGAAGCAATCCCTTGCTTCTTCCTAGCTATGTTCCGTTTCTGGTTCCTTCCCTTAAAAGACTTCTAGTGGTATTATGATTGAGTTTTGCCCATTTTACTTCTGCTATCAAAATTTACAACGGCCTGAAATAAAATTGCTGAGCTCCTTTAGGCCAACTGCAGAAATGATCTTCAGCTGTTTTCAGATGCTTGCCACAACTCTTGACATGAATATAAAATGAGTTAGAGAGAATTTGATTGCTTTATTTTTCTTTTCAGGTTTCTGACCGGGCTTTCTCTTTGTGCTTTTTATTTTCACCTGCTACTTGGGATATGCAGGTAAGAAGATTCTCGTGTAACTGCAGCCTGAATTAAGTTGTGCCTCGGTGATTTAAATTATTAGTCCCTCGAGATTCAAGACCATTTGTCTCCCTTTTGCTTCCAGTTTATGAGATCGTAAAGTGTCAGCAACACAATTTATGAATCAGGATGCATCTCAGCGTCAGTGTATAAGAATTCAGTCTTCCAAAACATGTTCTTGCTTTATTTGCAGCTTGGCATTAAAATCCAGACAAGTCTAACGTTAACACAGCTTGTTAAACTTCTCTGAATGGCATCCCAGTTTATGAAGGCCATATATTGCATTACAAAGCAGCTGCAGAATAATCAATAGTGTCTCACACCCAAAGAATACGATGCAAAGCTAAGTCACACCAGGGCAAATGGCTGGCCCAGACCGCACAGAAATAATCTTGGCAGATTATTTATTTGGCAGCTAATAAAAAAGCGTCCCAACCCCCGCCCCCACCAGAAAAAAAAGAAAATTGCAAAGGATAAATCAACTGCAATGGATAAGAGAAAGAAGGGACAAAAGAGGAGAAACTCAAACAAATAGCTTTTTTTCCTCCAGGATGGATGGAATGAGTATAGATAATCTTTGACTTATAACCATTCATTTAGTCACTTTTTCAAGTTACAACGGGGCTGAAAAAAGTGACTTATGACCATTTTTTACACTGTTGCAACATAACCATGGTCATTTCAATCAGAACAGAGCTAGAAGGGTTAGTCTTCTACAGTATGCTCAAGCAAGCATCCTGTATCATTTCAGACAAATGGTTGTCCAATCTCTTCTTAAAAGGTTCTAGTGTTGGAACGCCCACAACTTCTGGTTAATTGTTCTACCTATCAGGAAATGTTTGCTTAGTTCTAGGCTGTTTCTCTCCTTGATTAGTTTTTCTCCCATACTTTCTCTACTGCAAGATTCTTCTTTAACAATGACAGCAGTACTATTATTATTGAAAAATCCCAAGGGGAGAAGGGATTCCCTCATGGGGCTTTTCCCTGGGATTTAACGAAAGCATGAGAAACTGCAGGAGAAATGGATAGCATAGAGACAGTGCAAGAACTTCACCTGCACTTTTGACCATAACTAAACAAAAGGCAGAAACATCATCCGTTTCTGAGTCTTTCTGCAAAATGCTCTTTTCGGCCCTTGAAGGAATTTGTAAAGCAAATTCATCTGCACTGAATTGCATGAGATTTGGTAGGGGCAAAAATGTAGGAGAATTTCTGGGCTTAGCAATTTGGTGAAAGCTCAAAGGACTTCCCACAGCATCACCTGGGAAGACTTCCAAGTCTTACAACCCAAACACCAGGACAAACAGCAAAGAAAACACTTCCATTTCAGACCGGAGATAAGTTTTCTTGCAGATGTTTCATTACCGAAACTAGGTAACCTCATCAGTGCTAGAAAGGAATGTGGTTTGCATGCTCTCATTTTTTTATTCTATTGTTTAAATTCTACTGATGATGTTACCTAGTTTGGATAATGAAATATCTGCAAGAAAACAACCCAGCTCAGAGAATACCAAGGACTCCTTGTCTTTTTCTAAAATGGACTTGTTTTCTAAATTTTTTGTCTATGCCGTTGCCAAGAAAGCTTACACAGAAATATCCATTTGGTCATCAGAAACTGAGCTCACCTGATAGAATTATTTATTTTTTCCTCTCTCTTTTACCTCATTATTATTTCTCCAGATTTACTCACAGAATGATTGCACCCTTTTCTTTTCTGGTGCCGCTCCTATATATTCATCTTTCTATCCCCTTTCTATCCCTTCATGATTGTAGCAGACCCTTGGTTCATCTAATTCAGAACCCAGCCTTATCCAAAGATACTCTACAAATAAAGTCTGCATCACAACACTTAAACATCCCCACCAATGTCTTTTTCTGGGGAAACAGCTTTATCTACAGAATTTCCATCTCGCACCTTGGGTCTTGAAGTATTTAATAAACTGGTGATCGCTGTTCAAAGAGTCCCCAGCAGAGATTCAAAGACGCAGCTGTTTGATAAGGTTACTTATTATTAGGGAGATAGCAAAGTTATAATAAAGCAGAAAAGCAGCAATGTAGCAGTCCCAAACCTTGTGCTTCTTTTTCCCACTTTCCTAGATTGCAAGCAGCAGGTCCTTTCTCAGAGATAGAGATGGCTGACCTCGGGCACTTTTCTTGTACCTGCCCTGTCTGGTCTGAAGCTTCTTGTTCCTGACCTTGGTCCACATAGCTTTCAAAGTTTTCAGCCTTTAGATATCTTTACTGTTCATTGAAGAGAGCCGGTCAAAGTAGTCTTTGACTTAACAACCATTCATTTAGCGACTGTTCAAAATTACAAAGACACTGAAATAAGTGACCTATGGCCATTTTTCATACTGACATGACTGTTGCAGCATTCCCACAGCCACGCGATCAAAATTCAGATGCTGACAAACTGGCTAATATTTCTGACGGTTTCATGTCCCAGGATCACATGACTCCTTTTTGCAGTCTTCTGACGAGCACAATTAATGGAAGCCAGATTCATTTTACAACCGTGTTCCTAACTTAGCCACTACAGTGATTCCGTTAACAACTGTGGCGAGAAAAGTTGTAAAATGAGGCAAAACTCACTTAACAACTGTCTTGGTTAGCAATGGAAATTTTGGGCTCATCTGTCATATGTGAAGGACTACCCAACTGTCCTGTCCTGTCTGAAACTTTTTGTTCCTGACCTTGGTCCTTCCAGCCCTTATAGCTGTATAGCCTTCAAAAAATAATTAAGACCTTTTCAGCCCTTACGAATCCTTACTATTTATTAAAGAGAGCCAACATAGTGATGGTGTTGGACCAGAAATGAGCAGAACCAGAGATCCCACCTTCAACCATGAATGAGGGTGGGCTAATCAGACTCTCTCATCTCCAACCCCCTTTCCTGTGGGAAAATAGGGTTTGTATGTAGCTATAAACACATACCAAATGGAAATACCGAACCTCTTTTTCGCCAACTTCTGCTGCAAGCTTGAGAGTTGCTACTCCTTTAAGAGTGACTTCGATGAGTTGGCTCCTGAACTGATGCAGCACCATCGGTTTTAAAGCTTGCCCAGATACCTGAAAATAACCAACCTGCTGCAGTAAATCGCAGTGAGCGGCTGCATTTTTGTGGTTCTTCCAAATCATTTTTGAAGCATGGATGGTCTGAATCGTAAGTCCAAAACCTCTATGAAAAGTAAAGGAACCGTCAAGTGATAAGCAGAAATTCTAGTGGTCCATCCCTCCATCACTGCTGTGTATGTTGGAAAGTGCACCCTGCAGCCACACAGCTCTTAAGAACACATTTTCCTATTAGGAAAAGGAGGGAGGAATATATATGTTTTTTACTAACTCAGGGTGGTCTTTTGTATAGGCTCACCTTTGAGTCAATTTTTGACTCCTGATGATGGCTTGGAATAGATCCTGCCATTTTCTTGGCAAGGTTTTGTGGAATCGGTTTGCCATTCCTTGCTTTCTTAAAGCTGACTGGCCCAGAGTCACCCATCTGGCTTTGTGCCTAAGGCTGGAGTAGGGCTCATAGTCTTCCAGCTTCTAGTCTGAAGCCTTAACTACTACTACAAACTGATTTGGGGGTTTTGGCACGGTAAAATATTCTTGAAGTAAATCCCACAGCTGCACGGAGATGACATTTGGCTTTTGACCGCATGAAACTTCTGCGTACCAACAGACTCTTTCGCAACGTTCTGATGGCCCGGAAGCCATCAGGATTCTGGAAATAATCTTGGATCACATTCCTGATACCCGAGTACAGGCTTCAGGACATTTCCATTAGTTTAAAAATATAGCTTTGTTTTGGGTGGTTGTCCCAGGCACATTTCCAAGGTGCTATGGTTGTTTTTTATATGACAGATGCTCATCCATTGGTTAAAGACAGATGAGACTTCCTTTTATTTTCCTTTTATAAGACATTTCTTTGGTCTGAAGTGAAATTAAGGTTGATCCTGATAGGCTTCATTTCACCCTAGTAGCTTGAAAACAAAACAAGCTGTCACTTTCCGACATGGAGACAATTGATCAACCAATTGCCTTTCTGCAACAGCAACCCATAAAAAAGTAACCACAACTTACTTGGGCAGCTTACATTTCTTTTTCCTTCCTCCCACAGCTTGCCTTTTTTTTTTTTGCTATGCTTCTTCCTGCAAGTACTTCACTTTTTTTAAATTACATTTATATGCTGCCCTTCTCCGAAGACTCAGGGCGGCTTACAATTTTTTGGAGCACAACCCAATGTGCTCAGCAATAGCCTTCATTCCATTGTATATGCCTGCTTATTACTAAGTGGCATTTTTACAAAGTCAGCTTATTGCCCCCAACAATCTTGGGTCCTCAATTTACCTACCCTGAGAGGATGGAAGGCTGAGTCAACCTTGAGCCTGGTGGGATTCGAGCCTACAGCAGTTGTAGGCAGCTGGATCTTAAGAGCAGGCATTTAACAGCCTGAGCCACCAAGGACTCACCAAGGACTTCACTTTTTCTTCTCTCACGAAACCTTTCAGGGTTGCTCCTACAAAACCGTTGTCATTGATCCCTCATTGCTTTTTTTACAAAGGAGTTAATGATGAAGCTGGCTCCAATTGTCGCTATGAATCGGTAGCCTTGCTTTCATCAAAAAGACGTGGAATTTATGGTTTGCCTCCATTTACGGGAAATCGGATCAATTGTTCCTGAGCAAATGAACAGTGAATGTCTCCTCTCAGTACTGATATAGATCAACTTAGCAATCTTTGCTGGCTGAGAATTCCAACCGATAAGAGGGGACTCACTGAGAATATCTACTTATGTGGCAGTTAAGAGATGCAGGTTCAAAACTTGAGCTCCACACAATGGGGGGAGCTCCTGGCTTCGTCTCAGCTGCTGCCAACTTAGATGTTTGAAAGCATGCAAACACGAGTAGGTAAATAGATACCACTTAGGTGGGGTGGTAACAGTGCTCTGTGACATCATGCTGCTCACATGACTGCAGAAATGTCTTTGGACAGTGCTGGCTCAACAGTCTTGAAACAGAGATGAGCACCACCCCCTATAGTCAACAATGACTAGTGGAGTAAAATCCGTAGGGGACAGCAGATAGGGTGAAGTTGCATGCTAGCGTCCCAGAACACAACCTGTGGTGGAATGTAGTCTGGATTCCCAGATGGGAGGGGCCACATTCCAGAAGGCAAAGAGGCAGCAAAGCATGGAAAGTCTTTCATACTATATTTATTTATTTAGATTTTCACACTGCCCATCTCCCTCAAAGGGTACTCCTACGGTGTACATGAGATGGAAGGTCATACAGCTTCCATGCACAATATTGCAAAGGTCACAAATGGGGCCTCCCTTGGTTAAAATTCCAGCCCCATCCAACATCTGGGATATGGAAATACTCCTTGCATGTCTGTTACTCGTGCATTTCTCCCTCTTTTTCTTTTCCCATTGTATTGTTGACTTTTTAAAAAAATCCTTAGATATCATATGCTTCTGTTGACAGTTTGACCTTGGCAGCAAAGAACCAGTTTTTTTTAAATCTCTGGGCTGCCACCTAGTGGTTGACCATATGGGCGCACCTGCGATTGATTGATTGATTGATTGATTGATTTGATTAGTCAATGGCTTACAAGATAATAGGTATAAGTATAAACATAGTTATAAATACATGGATACATATAAGAAAATAAAAGAAACAATAGGACAGGGATGGTAGGCACTTTGGTGCACTTATGCACGCCCCCTACAGACCTCTTAGGAAAGGGGTGAGGCCAATAGTAGACAGTCTAAGGTTAAAGTTTTTGGGGTTTGGGGAAGAAACCACAGAGTCAGGTAGAGTATTCCAGATATTGACCACTCTGTTGCTGAAGTCGTATTTCCTGCAATCAAGTTTGGTGCAGTTAACCATGAGTTTGTATCTATTGCCTATCTATTGCCTGTATCTATGGTATCTACAGCCAGACAATTAGAATTGTGGAACATGTAGAGCAGGGATGTCAAACTCGATTTCATTTAGGGCTGCATCAGGGTTGTGTTTGACCTCAGGGGGGCTGGGGTGGGTGTGGCCAGAGTGGGCATGGCCAGCTTGACGTCGCTTGTGTCGGGCGTGCCTGTAGTGGCCTGAGCAGTCTGCCAGCAAAAATGGGCTCCCGAGTTCCATTTTCGGCTGCAACGGCCTCCTGCAACCCCTGCCAGCAAAAATGGAGCTTAGGAGAGCTCTGTTTTCACTGGCAGAGACACCACAGGCCAGTCCTGCATTATTTCCAGAGCAGCCTCCAGGCCTTGAGTTTGACACCCCTGATGTAGAGTTTGAGAAAAGGCATGCATGCACGGCAGAGACCTGAAGACCAGCTGGCTGGTGTGAGGCACACATGCACAGCAAAGCTGAGCTGGAGCAATGGCTCATGTGCCCACAGAGAGGGCTCTGCGTGCCACCTCTGGCACACGTGCCGTAGGTTCGCCATCACTGTACTATACTATGGCCCAGTTCTTTCAGTTACAAGCCTGAAGCCAGAGGTGGGCTAGTCAGTTTCAGTGCTTTGCATCCACAGCTCAGCAGTTTGGCTGTTCTATCCCTAGGTGGCATTAAAGAGGCTTTGAATCTCTTAAGTTGCTTGCTCAGCCACTTATTAGGTCAATGGATCATCTGAGCATAGGGACAAAGGAAAACACACACCGCAAGCCAATAACTAAGGATTTTAGTCATTCTTTTCATCCTATTTGTGAAACCAGGGACTGGGTAATCAATGCCAGAGGAGGAGTGCGCTCTGTACATTGACTGGATGACTGCTCAGTCAAGCCATAGGCAACATTAAAAGCAAAAAGCTGTCAGTAGCAGGGCTGAAGTCACATTAAAGCTAGGGGAAAAAAATAGATAGGCAGAAAAATGGTCAAGAACTGGACTGGCAGAGCCAACTGGACCTCGTGATTTTGAGCTTGGCACATATTATTCGAAGCTGCCTCCACACTGCCCACATGCAGCACCTTGACCTGGGGTATTAGGGAAAATGGCCCTCTTGGGATGTTGGTTGCTTTGGGTTGAATTTTACTGTTATTGTCATTTTTGTTAACTGCTGCATGTTGGCTTTGACAGGAGCAAGAAGTATACAAACCAAATAAATAATTAAGAAAGAATCTTTCTCTATGGATGGCTACTTTAGAGGAAGGGAGGAGGAGGGAAAGAGATATCAGAAAAAGGAAAATAAAAACATTACTTTTGACTCTATCCCTACTCATTGCTTGCCTCAGTCCCATTTAATAGCTTATTCTCCTGGAATGTGTCCCTTAGAAAAAAAGAAGGGTGTCACTACTTCACTCCAGCTAAAAGAAACTAAAAAGATTTTTTAAATCCTTTTTTTCCCCCCCGTTCTCCGATGAAGACAAACATGTAATGGAGCACATACTGTTTGTGAGGAAGGCTGCAAGGAAGCTATGAAGGCACATCCTGATAAACAGTGCTGTTAATATTAAAGGGGGATGTGTTGAACTGATACGGTCAAGGTAATTTTATGTGCAGTTTGCTAAAACCTATCATTGAGAACAAATGTTTAAATATGTAACAACAACAACAACAAAAGCCAGATGAAAGAGCTTGTCTTTCATCTCTGTTGTCGTGAGCCGTTGGTGCTAAGCGACAAGTTTCTTTATCTCCACTGTCACATTTCAATTGCTTCAGCAGAAGACTCGTTTCCTTGAATCGAAGCAAGATGAGCAATGCTCCCTGATCGGCTCTCTGGATCTCACACCAGTTCTTCTTCTTACGTTATACTATTTTTGAGGGTGTGTGTGTGTGTGTGTGTGTGTGTGTGTGTATGTCTGCGTGTTTGTGGAAGGGGAGGTTGTTGTTCTCTCGGGCATCCAAACTAAGAGCCGTGGTGGTGCAGTGGTTGGAATGCAGTACTGCAGGCTAATTCTGCTGACTGCCGGCTGCCTGCAGTTCGGCAGTTCGATCCTGAATAGCTCAAGGTTGACTCAGCCTTCCCTCCTTCCGAGGTCAGTAAAATGAGGACCCAGATTGTTGGGGGCAATATGCTGACTCTGTAAAACGCTTAGAGTGGGCTGTAAGGCACTGAGAAGCAGTATATAAGTCTAGGCTATAAGCTGTGCTGATTAAAGACCCAGACACAGACAAACATCGCGGCAGATTTTTGGCTCCTGCGCAAGATTTTCAGGATGACTTTTCGTGCAGGACAAAAGTGACCCTGTTCACTTTAAAGGCAGCCAGTAAGTTGCTAAACAAGTTCGACTGCTGCATTTGGAAAAGATGCTGTTACTCAACAGCAATCTCTTTACTTTTATTTAAACTTCTGTGCGGTGTGGATTTTAGCAGGCCAAGGCTGGCCTTGGAAACATGCTGACCTGGATGTATCTGCTTGAGCAATCAACAGGACTTCGGTCCAAGAAACAGTTGATAAACAGCAACATGGAAAAGCTGTTTCTCTCCATTACTTTACTCCCTGTAATCTGCTATTGAGATAAGACCTAATATCAGGGATAAGGCCCTCAACAGAGAGCAAACGCAAAATGAGCCAATTTTAACCCTGTTTTTTTTAGAAAGTACACACATGGTACTGTATTAAGCCATTCCAGCTGATGAATATGGATGCTCATATAACCTACTTATCCTTATTCCACACAACTCATACTCCCCCATCAGCTACTCATCTATGTTTAAACAAGACATGCAAAACAAATGGTTCCCGTTTCTGATGAGCACTGACAGAATCTGAATACTAACAAGCAACCATATTTTCAGATTCTGGTCAGTCCTAACTAGAAGTGACACCCACTCTATCAGGTGCAAACAACAGACGTGTGGAGTTTAAATTAGCTACTTTATTGCACTGCACCAATTTTACAGGAATCTTCCCAGACTGGCAGCTGTGACCTAGGAAAGACTAGACAAGGCTCAATGGCATTCAAGGAAGGGTGTGTGTGTCAGACCTTGTCCATTTGTGTTTATATAACAATTCCAGGCTAATTCCCTGTTTGACCCCTCCGGTTGATGGTTGCTCTTCAATACATTCCATTTTCACACATTACCTTGCTGTATTAGGAACAACGCACTACAGCTCAGGGCTTCTGTGAAACAGGAAGAGGATGTAGTGTACTAAGTCACATTAAATTGACTTTCTTTTTGATTCAGAGCCCAATAAAAGCTACTGGTGTTTTGTGTTATAACCTAAATGGCTCAGCACCCAAATGTCTTGATGTCACAAGTACAGTACAACCATACTTTTAGGTAATCAAGAAATCCTTTATGACATTAGCCATTTTCTATTGTGACCCTTGATTGTAGAACTGTACTTTGTGAGGAAGGGCAATGGCCTTGGCGAAAATATTATTCTGCTCTTTTGGTTGTTACACAAACTTTGATGACCAGCCAATGTCAGTTTTTTGCATCTCTTTGCTGCCTTTGAATGACTAGTCTGAATTTTGCAGGCCAGATATAATAGCAGCCCCAGAGCCAGATCAAACAACCATTTCCCCACTATATTGCAGCTTTTAAGGCATATTTATTTTATATAATTTCTTTTTTTGCATTATATATTTATCTATAATTCTCTTTTTCCAAAATTACATGTTGTCAACCACTCTGTGAACAAAAGAATAAGGTATCATAAGCATAGTTTAAAGACACAAAAAATACCCCTAAACAACTAAGTGTGTGCCTTGCTTTCCATGGGTATATAAAGAAGACATATTAACCTGATTTACATAAATGAACCAACCTTCTGCATGTACAGGTAGTCCTTGACTTACAACCATTCATTTAATGACTGTTTAAAGTTACAACGGCACTGAAAAAAGTGACTTATGGCCATTTTTCACATTTATGACTTGCAACATCCCCAAGGTCACGTGATCAAAATCCAGATGGTTTTGGTAACAGGCATGTAATTATGATGGTTGTAATGCCCCCAAGTTTTGTGATCAGCTTTTGCAATCTTCTGACAACCAAAGTCAATCAGGAAGCCAGATTTACTTTATAACCATATTACTAACTTTACAACTGCAATGATTCACTTAACAACTGTGGGGAGAAAGGTCGTAAAATGGGCCAAAACTCACTTAACAACTGTCTTGCTTAGCAATGGAAATTGTGTGATTGTGACAGTGAATCGAGGACTGCTTATATTGCAGATTTACAGCAACTGTGTTCTTACACTACATTAAACCACGGTTAGGTGTACATGCCACAATTGGATGGACTCATACACGCTGCTAAATTAAAAGCTAATAAACCATAATAGGACTTTGTGCAGTATGAAACATCGATGTTTACATTTTTCATCTGTAAGCATTCTTTTTTTTATATTATATTCTCCTTGGGTTTTCAAGAAGGCTCTGGAGAAGAAGAAGAATTTGCTGTGGCTAGACAGAGAAGCCTTACATAACGTGCCTCACCTCCCTGTTTTTTAAGGTCACCAATGATTGACATGCTATAGATAGGGAGGATTGTTTGAATTGTGCAAGACTTTTGTGGATTCAACTGTAAGACAAATTCAGATCTTTAGAAAAATCTCCTTAGCTGTGCACCTTAATTTCACTGTGGTTATAAACCTCAGCACATTTCAGTATTCCACCCCCCTGCTTTCCTCTTTTTAAGTATACCTTGGTTTAATGGTCACATTTTGGCTCTGTCATCATCTCTTAGAAGAAGTAAGGAAATACAGAGCTTGTCAATTTCTGAAAGGTCAACTTAACCAAAGATACTCGATTCAAAAAGGACGGATTTCATGTTCTGAATCTTGGAGCTGTCTGTACTGTTCATCTCTAAAAAGGCTTAGCTTCCCTTTTAAATGTTCATCATGACCAAATGCTTCAATAAGGATGACACGGGATTTAAACTGGCCCCACTAATGGGCAAAGTGTGACTTTTTCTAAAACAGGATGGTAGTGTAGTAATGGCTGATTTTGCTTTTTAGAAAAGGTATAGGTACTGCTCATAAGACACTGTTATAATGGAAGAAGGTAGTCCTTGACTTATAACCATTCATTTAGTGACCATTCAAAGTTACAACAGCACTGAAAAAAGTGACTTATGACCGCTTTTCACACTTACAACCTTTGTAGCATCCCCCATGGCCACGTGATCAAAATTCAGAGGCTTGTCAACTGGCATGTATTTTTATGGCGGTTACACTGTCTTGGGGTCATGTGATCACTTTTTGCGACCTTGTGTAGCAAGTGAAATCAATAGGGCAGCCAGATTCATTTTACAACCAGGTTACTAACTTGACAACACAGTGATTCACTTAACAACCGTGGCAAGAAAGGTCATAAAATGGGGCAAAAATAACTTAATAACTGTCTCGTTCAGTAACGCCAATTTTGGGCTCAGTTGGGTTCGTGAGGGGAGGACTACTTGTATATGAGAATCAGATGCAATGTATATTTCCCAAAATGGGAGTATTTAGACATCAATTTGCTTTATCCTAGCTAGCTTCGTGAACATCCTTGTCACTACCAATACTTTTCTGGTCTTCATTAAGAGTGAATTTTCAAGTCTGAAGGCTTTGCATTACTCTGCTCAACAATGTAACTCAGGGGGTGTCAAACTTGATTTCATTGAGGGCCACATCAGGGTTGTATTTGACCTGGGGGGCTGGGGTGGGCGTGGCCAGGGTGGGGGTGGCTAGCTTGATGTCACTTGTGTCGGAGCGTCTGTGGTGGCCCGAACACTCTGCCAGTGAAAATGAGCTCCTGCACTCCGTTTTCAGTTGTGATGGCCTCCTGCTGCCCTCTGCCAGTGAAAAGGGAGCTGGGGGTGGTGGTGGTATGCATGGCCCTCCCCAGCTCCGTTTTCGCTGGTAGAGGCACTGCGGGCCAGTCCTCCACTGTTTCCAGGGCGGCCCTATGGGCCAGATTTAAGTACCCCAGGGGCTGGATCTGGCCCCCAAGCCTTGAGTTTGATACCCTTTATCTAGCTGGAGAGATACAGTTCTAGGATCATCTATGTTTTTCTTCCAACTCACCTGGAGCAGATCCATTCCATTCCATTCCATTCCATTCCATTCCATTCCAATCCAATCCAATCCAATCCAATCCAATCCAATCTCATTCATTCATTCATTCATTCATTCATTCATAAGACATACACAGTTACCCATTTGAGATATCATAGTCCTGGGTAGTTCAAAAACAATGATACAAAACACAACCGCCAACAACTGCAATAAAACCCCTGGGGGTAAGACTCTTTCACTCATCAGCATTCTGCCTTGCTGGCTTTCAACTTCATCCTCCCACAAAGCTTGGGGTGGTTGGGGAAAAGACCCAGTTCTTCATAGCCTTCTGGAAGGTGAGGAGGATGGAGGCCTGCTGGATCTCTGGGGTAAGAGTGTTCCAAAGTAGAGGCAACTATGGAGCAGGCACACTTCTTGGGTGCCACCAGATGGCAGCATTTAAGGGAAGGGACTTGGGGTGCACCAACCCTATCTGACCTTGTGGGACAGGTGGATACCTTCAGGGAAAGGTGCTCCTGCATTTAGCCTGACCCCCATGCCATTAAGGACATGCAGATACTTGCAACAATTTGATATGACTTCCATTAACTTAGTAATTATTTTTTTTTAAAAAATTGCTTATGGCTAACATAGCAACTGCTGTTATTTATAGGCGAGTAAGAATAGAATCACACTTTGTATCAATAGATTTATAATCACATCTGCACTCCTCATGAAGAATGCAGCCAATACAGGTCCTTCTGGTGTCAATTAAGTTATCAGAAAAGGGAACATTTGCCACACCTCACAGTAATCCTCCTTTCCCAACTTGATAATATTATCCATAAGTACTGGGATTATGGTTCCCAAAATTTGCCATTAGCATGGTAAACGCTTGGCTACAGGAGGAGGATGGGAGACTGTAGGAATGGAGGCCAAGGATCTGGGAGACTCTAGTCCTATAAATATTGAAAAAGATATTTAATAGGAGAAGGCTGATGTAGACCAACTCAGAATTAACATAGGGAAGGGCTATAGCTCAACAGTAGCTTTGCCTGCAGAAGGTACCAAATCTAGTTCTAGAATCTCTACAATGGAGTCAGAATACTCCAGCTTGGATTCTTGAAGACTTGCAGGTTGATAAAACTGTTGTCCACCCTGAAGCTGGCCTGAGCGAGGCCATTTTCTAGGCTCCAGTGTTGCCACACTGGAGCTGAGGGTTAGGGAGGGGGGAATAGAGATAGAGGGAAGTGGGTTGTAGCCAAAACAAAATGCTTTCTCCTGGGAACCAAAGGACATGCCCAATGGTGGTCGAAGAGAGGTGGAGTGATGTTATCAGGCAACTGGACAGCACGATGATTGGACCAAGTGACTGACTGTTGGAGGAAGGGGAAAAACTTTAACTTGGTGAAAACAGCAGGAATATTCAGAGTTGGTTTTCACCAGTCTGTGCCAATATGATATTTCCAATAAACCAGTTCTTTGAGGAACCTGCTTGCCTCAGAGTCCTATTTATCATGGGAGTATTCCTTGGAACCAGAGCTGGTATTCAGCAGGTCATGACCAGTTCTGGAGAACTGGTAGCAGAAATTTTGAGTAGTTTGGAGAATCAGCAAATACCACCTCTGACTGGCCCCACCCCCATCTATCCTCTGCCTCCCGAGTCCCAGCTGATCAGCTGGGTCTTCTTTTGTTACCCTGCACAGGAGAACAGAGCTGGAAAGCAGGTTAGTGGGGTGGGGAGGGATTGGGATTTTGCAGTGACCTTCCCCCAGGAGTGGGGAGGGAATGGGGATTTTTACAGTATCCTTCCCCTGCCATGCCCACCAAGCCACACCACGCCTTCCAAGCCATGCCCACAGAACTGGTAGTAATTTTTTTTAATCCCATCACTGCTTGTTTAGGCAGCTTGTTAGGTCTGACTCTGTAAGCAGCTTCCTATAGCCCAGGGATATCCAACGTGGCAACTTTAAGGCTTATGGACTTCAAGGCTCAAAATTCCTCAGCCAGACATGCTTTGGCTGTAACTGTGCTAGGTGAGGAATTCTGGTAGTTGAAGTCCACATGTCTCAAAAGTTGCCAAGTTTAGAGATCCCTGCTATAACCCTAAAACAGAGATCTGAATTTGATTTCCTGCCCCCCTCCCATTTTAATGTCCTCAGCATATTTGTTTTTAAAGGCAAATGCCTGAACCTGGCTACCCTTTCTCTATTCCAGACATAGGTAGTCCTTGACTTAAAACAGTCATTTATTTAGCGACCATTCAAAGTTTACAGCAGCACTGTAAAAAGTGATGACCTGTGCTTACGACTGTTTTACAGCTTCCTGGTGGTCACATAATGAAAATTCAGGCCCTTGGCAACCGGCATGCATTTATGACTGTTGCAAAGGCCTGGAGTCATATTATTACCATTTGCAACCTTCTGACAATGGAAAGCCAATGGAAGAAGCTGGATTCACTTAACAATGGCATGATTTGCTTAACAGCTGTGGCCAAAAATGTTGTGAAATTGGGTGTGATTCACTGGAAATGGAAATTCTGGTCCCAATTGTGGTCATAAGTCAAAGGGCTACCAGTATCTTCATTGTGGGACAATTTACATGAGAAAAAGACTCCTTCCCAACCACCACCACCACCACCACCAAAGATAACGCATCTCCAGCTGGAAGTTCTGCACTTCTTCTGCACCTCAATGTGGATTCTCTCAGGTGATGGTTCCAGAGGGTGCAATTCCCCCTGCCGGAGCCATTTTGGCTGCTGAGCCCCATGGTTTCTGGAACCCAGCTTCAAGCAGCTCTGGGATTTCACGCTCAAGAAAGCCACACAAAATTTGCCAGCCCTGCAGCCCAGTCGGTCCCATCCTACAGAAGAATGATGTCCAAGAATGACATCTCAGCAGGCCTTTGCCCACAGCACCCCCCCACACCCAAGCAAAGCTGGCTCTGTTTTTTGCAGGCAAAATGTGACAGCCTTAAGCCATTCTTAGCCAAAGTGGTATCACAGTAGGATTAGTCTCCTTCTTACAACACCATCTCAGCCTTAAGGTGTGGAAAATCTGTTAGGCTTAGTCACCTTAAGAGGGAAGTCAGGTGACTGCAGTGAGATGGAACCAAGGGTAAAGGCACAGGGAAGGGACTGGCACCACACTTGCAAGGGCGCTATTTTCTAATGGCTCAGAAATGGATGCGGAGCAGATTCCTACAATGGGCTCTGACAAGGACTTAGGAATATATCTCCATATTTATGTGGGTGGGTGGGTGGGTGGAAGGAAGGAGGATGGTTGGAGGCAAATTGATGCTTTCTAACAGATGGTGGTAGGCTGGCTAATGGGGCAGAAACCACTCTGTCCTGCTCGGGGATATTCTAGCTGCTAGCAGGTTGCTCAGTGTAACTCTGATTGCCACAGAAGGAGGATCGGCCTGCTTGGCTGAAGTCACTCTGGGCACTGAGACCGGGCACAGGTCCACAGATAGGAGGGGATTGAAGAGTGTCAAAAGGAAAGAGATAAGAAGCCCGGGTGCAACCAGAAGTGAGGAAACCGCTAATCTGCCCCAGCACATATTTTTTTTAAAAATTACATTTATATGCCGCCCTTCTCCGAAGACTCAGGGCGGCTTACAATTTTTGGAGCACAACCCAATGCGCTCAGCAATAGCCTTCATTCCATGTATATGCCTGCTTATTACTAAGCGGCATTTTTACAAAGTCAGCTTATTGCCCCCAACAATCTTGGGTCCTCAATTTACCTACCCCGAGAGGATGGAAGGCTGAGTCAACCTTGAGCCTGGTGGGATTCGAGCCTGCAGTAATTGCAGGCAGCTGGAACTTAAGTGCTAGGCATTTAACAGCCTGCACCACCAAGGCTCTTAATATTTGCCCATTGGGGAGGCCCTCTGCCTTGTTCCATGAAGGCAGGCCTTCCGTCCTTCCCAGATCGGTAAAACGAGGACCCAGATTGTGTGTGTGTGTGTGTGGGGGGGGCTATATGCTGACGCTGTAATAAACCGCTCAGAGAAGGCTGTGAAGCACCGTGAAGCGGTATAGAAGTCTAAGTGCTCTTGCTCTTGCTAGCCAAGAGATTCCCTCGGAGATACTGAAATTGAGTTTCCCAACCAGCTGACAACCAAGATCAGATTCAGGAAGAAGACTTTGGAACTTCGCAATCAAACCTCTCCCCCCACCTCTACACCCCTTGCACAGAGGCGCGCGTGGGTACAACTTTCTCTTTCTCAGCGCGAGCCCAAGAAACCAACTAGTCGCGGGGCTACGCACCCACGTGCGCTTCCCTGCCCCACCTTCCCCAGCCCCCCCCCCCAGGCATCGCAGCGACAAGTGGGGTTCCCTCCCCGAGGCAGGTCTCGCTCTCCGCGCAAGGTGCCCGAGCTGCGCTTCCTCCCGTCCGGGACCACGCACCTGTTCCAGCGGGCTATTTTCCGCCGGTAGTAGCGTAGCGTCTCCTGCCCGTTGAGCAGTTTCTCTGCCGGCCTCTCGGGGGCGCTGTAGAGCGGGTGCGCGAAGAGCCTCCTCAGCTTGGAGGGGTCGGCCTGGCTGCTCCGGTTGGCGGAGGCGCTGGCGGGCGGCCGAATCCGGAGTTTTGGACCGGCAGCGGCGGCGGCGGCAGGGTGGCTTCGGCGGGGCAAGAGCAGAGTGGTTCAGCCGTGTTGGCCAGACCGAGGCGGCGCCGCATTTGGGGCCAGAGGTGGAAGTAGAAATCGGCGCTGAGCAGCGCCCCGAAAAGCATCAGGATGAGCAGCCGGTCGCGGCGGGTCCCCAGCATGGTCAGCCCGGGCGCTGGGCGAGAGGCAGGCCGGGCGAAGGCAGCGCACGGACGATCCCGGGCAGAGCGAGGGCGCTGGGTGGGGAGGAGGCGAGCCTCGAACCGTTGGCTGGGAGCCCGGGCGAGTCCGGACAGGGCCTCTGCCCCGCTGGCGCCGCTGGAGCAGGTGAGAGGCCGAGGGAGGGAGAGATGGAGGCAGGCAGGCAGCGCCCCGCTTCTGGCGAAGAGGCGACCGGTGAACCTTTGCCCGATCGTGTCTCCCCAGCTGCCCTCCCCAGGCAGGCAGACAGACCGTGCCGCCTCTGGAAGGATGGATCTGCTCGGGGTGGGGAAGGGAGGGAGGGAGGGGAGCTGGCACGACCAGGCTCACCTACTACCCTCCTCCTCCTCCTCTACCTCCTCTTCCTCCTCCCACCTCGGCTCAGCAAAACCGCGGCGGCGGCAGCGCAGCCGCGCCTTCAGATCGGGGCCTCTTTGCTCCCCGGCTGTTCTCTTTCCCTACCTCGCCGGTCTTGTTGAAACGTCCCGGGCGAGGCGGAGGCAGCTGGGTGGGCAGCGAGAGCCGAAAGCGCCCGGGCGGCCGTCGAAGGCAGGGAGCAGACAGCCCGAAAGAGAGCGAGCGCCAAGTTTAGGAACTCCGGGGCGGTAATTGCACTGGGCGAAGGCGACTCTCCTCCGGAGCTGTGCTTAAGAAAGCCCCGTTAGAGAGGGAGCTGGAAACGAGAGCTTTGACCCTCCCTTTGCTCTCGGGAAGGCGAGATTTTAAGGCGTGGGAGAAGGCGAGCTCCGGCTCTCGTGAAGAGACCTCTTCCAAATGCATGTCAACTTACTAAGTCTGACTTTGGAACTCATTGGCTTTGTTTGCATCGCGTGGTTAAACCAGGTTAAATAAAGACCTAAAAGCCGTTTTCTTCCCAACCCGGATTGAATAATTTATTTATTTTATTTATATGGTAATAATGGTTTAAATGTATCGTGTGAATTGGATCAGCTCATGTTTCAGCGTATTGGGCAGATCCAGATACCATGCTAAGCAGCTTAGATGAGAGAAGCCGATCAGTTCGGGCGACTCTGTGCTAGGATGGTGGCTTGAAGGGCAAATTTGGGGTGGCTGGACGGCTGACAGCTACTCCAATGGCAGAAGGAGAGAAATCAAACCAAACTTTCCTTTTACCCTTAACACGTGTCTCCCTCCCTCCCCTTATGCTGCAATGATTCTTTGGCATTCAGGAATAGGGACGTGCTTCCAAATGCTGTTGCTTTGGAAGATTGGGAAGAGATTGGAAGTTGGTGCTAAAGCCCTTCCTTTTTTTTGTTTTTTAAACAAGAACCATCCTGGATCATCCTTGGCATCTCCAATTACTGTATATTTTCTTTGGGCTGCAGTTTTCTGGAAAGGTTGCCTTACAAGGAGGCATGGCCAGCTGAGCAGAATTGTCTTTCCTTAACAGCAGTATCAGTTGTACCTCCCATTACATCTGGTCAGTTTAAGGATGAGGATGATGGGAAAGTACAGTTGCTGAACAAATAGTCCGGCCTGCCATGATATCAGTTTTCACATTCCTCCTTCCACTTCTGGTTTCTTCTCACTTCCTCTTCTGCTCTTCCTCATCTTTCTTTGAAAGAAGACCATTGCACTGCTTCCTCTTTTTTATCCCAATCTTCTCAAATAAGATAAACCAATTGGATCTCTGTGGCAAGGGTGTGTGCACACTCACTAAATATGGGGTGTAACTACTGTGGGCAAAATCTGTGCTCCTCCTCTTCTTCTCTAACCCAGGATTAAATAATTGTAACATAGAACTGAGATATTCATGCTAAGACTGCTATGTATGTGTGTATGTATGTATGTATACACACACACACACAAATTTATTCATTCAATCAACAAACTTCTAGCCTGCCACAATCACAGTGATTCTTGATGACTTACAATATGTATAAAACAAGATTTATACCATCCACGGTCAGATTGAAAGCAATCCTAATAACAATAACTATGTAAAGCCCTAACATAACAACCATTAAAAAAAGGATATAAGGATAAAGGAAGAAAAATAAAGTCTATGTGTATGATAAAATTATTGGAGGCATTTCAGGATCCAAAGATAGGTAAACAACTGAGGGCTTGTATTTACACTTGCAAGCAGAAATATGTTTGATGGTGTCAAATCATCAAACTTTTATGAGAGAGCAGAAGTCAATCATTTTTTTTGTTACCTCCACCCCAGTGTGAAGAAAGAAGTTAAAGATGTTTTGGAAAGAGGCCATTTTGAAAGATTCCTTGGCTAGATAAAATAACTTTGATCTATGGGCCTGTCCTGCCAAGATGTATATTCTTCTTTGCTGATTTGAAAGATTGCACGTAATATTTTTAGACTGGATGCCTTGACAATTGTTTTCTTCTGGGCAAGGAATCACCAGAGAATTATGGGCCTTTATACAACGAAGCATTAGATCAGGGCTGGGGTTAAGAATTATTTCCATCACAAGTGTTACCATTCTTAGCAGCTGCATTTGTCAACTGTGATCTTAAAAAGAATTCGCCCATAGGCACAATTTCAATTAAGTTCTTTAAAAACTCACTTAAGACACAACATGGACTATGCTATCTGTGGATCAAATAAAATCTTAAATCTGTTGCTTGTCTTTGGTTCTGTTTTTTAAGAAAAGGAAGTCGGACTCTTTTTATATTCACAGTAAATTCATTTTCCCCCTTTTGCAGGTGGTTTCTCTATCCCTCAATGAGCTTCATACAAACAAAGATTATGGGGTGCTTTTCTCAGTTGTCATAAATGAATATCAAGGATTTCTTTAAAAATATGATGAGTTGGCTATTGTAAATTATACTATTATGTTGGGGGAAACTGTTTATCCATTTTGGCCAGGGGTCCCCAAACTTGGCAACTTTAAGACTTGTGGACTTCAGCTCCCAGAATTCTGGGAGTTGAAGTCCACAAGTCTTAAAGTTGCCAAGTTTGGAGACCTCTGATTTTGGCCTTCCAGAAGGGCATCAAAATCTGGTTTTGCCACTTGCCTTGGGGACCCAAGGGGGGCGCTCACCACTGAAGGTGGTTGATAGGGTTAGAAGGTCTCATCCCATGCCATCTAACTCCTTGATTCTAGTTTTATAAATAGATTTTTAAAATTGTAGTTGTTTTTATATTTATCTTTTTATGTTTGTAAGCTACTCAGAGTGGCCTTGCAGGTAAAAGGGGCAGCATATAATATAAATAAATAATAATAATAATTTCTTTCTCCTAAGGTTTTCTTTCTGTATTAATGATCCTTTAATTCTCAACCTATCTGGAAGACAACATCTTAGAGAAACCTACTTTAAGCAAATCAGTTAAGGAACGCAATATCACTCCAAAATCACAAACTGGGCTTTAAAAAGAGCACATCATATTTTTACAATATTATAATGGGATTATACGGTGATGTGCAATGGTTAAATTTAAACTGATGCAGGCAGTTTTATAGCTTTTTTATGAACGGGTAATTCAGACTTTGTGGTAGCTTAACTGCTTTTGCTAGTGGTTAATTTCTATAACAATATGAGTTGCATTCATCCATTAATTTTTTAAAAAGTCATATTTTTATTTGATGGAGTGCTATTTAAATAAGAATATAAGGATGCAGGGGTATAGCATTTTTAAGGAGACTGACTGCCCTCTGAATATTTTCAGAGTTCAGCTTTTGATCATGAAGGGGACAGCTGCACCAGAGCAACGGCATAGGGCAGGTTGTGAACTCCAGACTTGTTTTAGTTACTGTACTTGCAGCAGAGTGAGCAATCAGTTCTCCACCAGGCATGGTCAGATGGCTACTCCCATTATTGCCCACACTCTCTACAGATGATGGTTGTGGGCTCCAACTACATCTATAGGCAGTGGTGGGATTCAAATTTTTTTGCTATCGGTTCTGTAGGTGTGGCGTGGCTTGGTGGGCATGGCAGGGGAAGGTTATTGTAAAATCTCCATTCCCACCCCAATCCTGGGGGAAGGTTACTACAAAATCCCATTCTCTCCCTTCCCACTAACCTGCTTTCCATCTCTGTTCTCCTGTGCAGGGCAACAAAAGAAGACCCAGATGATCAGCTGGGACTCAGGAGGCAGAGAATAGATGGGGGTGTGGCCAGTCAGAGGTGGTATTTGCCAGTTCTCAGAACTACTCAAAATTTCCACTACCAGTTCTCCAGAACTGGTCAGAACCTGCTGAATACAGAACTGGTCAGAACCTCTGTACTGTATATTAACACAGAATGAGTCTGTTTGCATTCATTTGCAAGTTATAAAGCAACAAAATATGTCTGAGGCTAGGACTGAATGCTCTCCAAGGCCTCATGACTTCTGCCCAGTATCTTCTTTAGCTTTTATTCAGTTTTTTTTCTTACTACATTATCTAAATTTATCTCCAGCTTTGTTTCTATAACAACTCTCTAGTTTTGTTTTCTATCTTCTGAAGAACCTATGTGTTCAGTTTCAGGATGGAGGCAGGTACAAGTACAACTGGATGTTATTCTTAAAAAAGATATGATCATGACTGCTTGGGTCTTAAGCTTTCAGACAATCCTGAAGGCAACCCAAACATCAGAGAACAAGCCTTAATGAGCCTGTCTGCATTTCCTCTTAGATGCCGTTTTTAGGACTCTAATCCTGCAGAATTGATACCTTTCAAACTGAAGAAGCACTACTTTCAGTCATACTTTAACATAGTTCTTCTGGTTTCTTTGCTTTTCCAAAATTAAACATCCTTACTTAGGTATAAGCTCTATGGAAAATATTGATGCTTACTTATAAATAAATATCAGTTGGGCCAGGCTGCCCATTTAGAATAATCTGTTTAAGGTTTTGGTACTAACTACAGAGCGTTCCAAAAGCATTTTGATAACGAATGATCCATTTTAAACAGAAGAAGTTGCACAATAAAGTCAATGTTTAAAGTCCCTATGTCTGGTAAACTGTTTGGTTTGACCTACTTAGGCGAACATCAGGTTACATATTAACATTTCTTTTAGGTACCAAAAACATTTTAATACTTCTACTCAAAGTAGTTATAAAAATTACTTGAATTATTTTAGTAGAATATAGTTAATTAAACTACTTTTTTTTGTTACTAGCTATTGGTAATCCCGAAAGTGCCTTTTCAAGAGGCAACTGGACTTTCTGGTTTTTTTTCTTTTCTTTGAAGATGTTTTGCTTCTCATTCAAGAAGCTTCGTAGACATTTACTGTAGCTGTTGGTAAATTACTCTTAAGATGTTAGTATTAACTAACATAATTAAGCAAAGGTGTAGTTTAATTCAACAGCAACATAAGAGGAAGTTTTAAAATTAAGTTTCTTTTTCCCATTGGGGTTACATGAATGAAACATTACTGTATATCTTGTATGGGTATAGCGCATACTTTACTTGGTGTACCATATAAAGGCTCAAATGATGAAAAATAAAACTGGTTAGCCAAGCGCATGATGGGACCACATGACTTACTAAACAGAAAAATCCTTGTTACTTTTAATGGGGTTTCAAAGAACCTGAAAAACCAACAGAAATAATTAAGTGTGATAATGAAGAATTGGTCAGATTTGGGGCATTTCTTTGTGGTTTGAGAATGTTACTGTTTTCCATAGGCTATACAGTATTGAGAATGAGTCCAGTAATTTAACTTCCAAAAAACTAGAAGCATCTTGATAATTCTGAAAGCTGATACCTTGATATAGTTGACAAGCAACGCAAGGAACTATAACAAAGAGAGATTCAACCTAGAAATAAGGAGGAATTTTCTGAAAGTGAGAACAATCAATCAATGGAATAGCTTGCCTTCAGAAGTTGTGGGAGCAGAGGTGGTATTCAGCTGGTTCTGACCAGTTCTGAAGAACTGGTAGTGGAAATTTTGAGTAGTTCTGGGAACCAGCAAATACCACCTCTGACTGGCCCCGCCCCCATCTATTCTCTGCCTCCCGAGTCCCAGTTGATTGGCTGGGTCTTCTTTTATTGCCCTGCACAGGAGAACGGAGCTGGAAAGCAGGTTAGTGGGGTGGGGAGGGAAGGGGATTTTGCAGTAACCTTCCCCCAGGAGTGGGGAGGGGATGGAGATTTTACAGTATCCTTCCCCTGCCACACACGCCAAGCCATTCCCACAGAACTGGTAGTAAAATTTTTGAATTCCACCACTGTGTGGGAGCTTCATCACTGGAGGCTTTCAAGAAGAGACTGGACTGCCATCTGACAGAAATGATGTAGGGTTTCCTGCTTGGGCAGGGGGTTGGACTAGATGACCTACAAGGTCCCTTCCAACTCTGTTAATCTGTTCAAGGTGCTGTCTAGGACTTATATATTTATTTCTTCTTATAAATCTATCCTGCAGGCAAAAGTAGCAAATAACATTATGGTTTCTAATGTAGACTCCGCCCGATTGACTTATTTTGGACAAGCAAGGTTTCATTTTTCGAAGCAGAAGATTAAAATAGTGCTACCATCCAGTGACTAATGTGTTATTTAGCTATAATGGATTTTTAGCTATAATGTTTACTGGGCTGATTCCTAATATTCATATTTACATTTTAACTCTCTTTCTGATTACTGTTAGAGAGATTTTATGCAGATGAGCACCAAGTAAATGGAAGATGAATGACTTGCTAGGTCCTGTCTTCATTTGTGCTTCCTGGTTTTGATGCTAGAAATACAGGTAGTCCTTGACTTATGACCATAATTGAGCCCAAAATTCCTGTTGTTAAGAGAGACATTTGTTAAGTGAGTTTTGCCCCATTTTTATGACCTTACTTGCCACAGTTGTTCAGTGAATCACTGCAGTTACTAAGTTAGGAACACCATTGTTAAATGAATCTGGCTTCCCCCATTGACTTTGCTTGTCAGAAGGTCTCAAAAGGGGATCACAGGACTCCGGGATACTGCAACCGTCATAAATATGAGTCAGTTGCCAACCTTCTGAATTTTGATCACTTGACCCTGGGGATGTTCCAGTGGTTGTAACTGTGAAAAACAGTCATAAGTGACTTTTTTCAGTGCTGTTGCAACTTTGAATGGTTGCTAAATGAACTGTTGTAAGTTGAGGACTATCTGTTAGTAATTCTACGAGTTTCTTTACAGAGCTGTTGTCTTCTTTCAGAAGCTGTAAATATGCGAGCTCCCATCTAAAGAATTGGAACAAACCAGGCATGTTTTATTTCCTGGGGGAGCCTGATGGACACAGAGCAAGGAGCCCACTCTAGAGCATTATCGTTGTCTTAATGGTTTGTCCCATTTGTTTGCATTTGCATTGTAGCGATTACATTGGAACTTGTCCCTTTGATGTCGCAAGCGTGTCCTGCAGAACTGCCAGAGGATCTGGCCTCCTTCCAGTTGACATCCTTGAAATGAATTTCCTAATGAACAACTGGTTACAAGTTGCCTAAGAGTCCTTTATTCATCATGATATGTTTTTAAAGGTGTTTTTTTAATTTAAAAAAGGAGATTAGCTCGTAGGCTTTAGTGGGATATCATATAATAGCTGGGAGAATATTATGGAAGCCTAGTAACATGAATCAAAATCAGCACAGCCCAACTGTGGGATTTAAGGTATTTATTATCTCACTGTAAGCAAATGAGGAACCCTTTTTGAAATGTTTTCCATTCAAATAGTGATGTTAATACTAGATTAAATTGTCATTCCCTCTGATACCCTTGCATCTCTAGTTCCTGTAGGGACTATTATTCAGTCATTTCTTTACACAGCACCAATGCTTTAAAAAAACATGAATTCATTATTCATAATACCTTGATATGAAGGATTACTGTTTAAGTTAATTGTACAAAACTTTAAATCAAATCACAATTCGATGAGTTTTTGTTCAAAAGTCTTCCTCATAATCTAGGTGGATCAGTTATAAAATCAAAGAAGGCTGGACTTCTATTTGGAGTTTTTAAACAGCAAACCTGGTTTCCCTGAGCAGGTGTGGGTTTCTAGCAAGGGGAGAAAAATCCCATATATTCCTACTCCCAAGTAAGCCCCTAATCCAAAGTGGCCTCTGCAGTAGTCACTTCTGAAAAAATTTTGCACTTTGGGGCAAGCTACATGATTAACATAATAGGAATATGTCTTCCTAATATTTTTTTAAATTTTTCATATGTTTTAAATGCCTGGATTTGGACCAATGATAGGATTCATTTTTTTTACTACCGGTTCTGTGAGCGTGGCTTGGTGGGTGTGGCTTGGTGGGCGTGGCAGGGGAAGGATACTGTAAAATCTACAGTCAGAGGTGGTATCGGTTCTCCGAACTACTCAAAATTTCCGCTACTGGTTCTCCAGAACTGGTCAGAACCTGCTGAATACCACCTCTGGTTTGGACTGAGAGATATCCACTGAAATATTATAACTGGCCATGGGATGTCCTGGCAGGTAAATCAAAAGGAATGAAGCAAATTATTTAGGCAATGGAAGAAAAGAGATAATTGGTGCATATGAAGGAGCTACAGTAGTGATGGCTAACCTTTTGGGCACCAAGTGCCCAAAGCACATGCATGCGCACCCCCAAAATGCAATACATGTGCATTCCCTGTGCATGCACCCCACCCCATGCATGCACATGCCCCCTGCGTATGCACGCACATCTACGCATGTGTGCATGCCTCCCATTCATGTGTGCACATCCCCCATGCATGCATCCATCCCCATGCATGTGCCCTGTCCCCATGCGCATGTACAGCAGAGATCCAAAGACCAGCTGGCCGGTGGGAGGTGTGAGCACATGTGCGGCGGAGCTGAGCTGGTGCGATGGCTCGCATACTCACAGAGAGGGCTCCGTGTGCCACCTATGGCATCTACGCATGCCATAGGTTCACCATCACAGAGCTAGAGGAATGAGACAGGCCACATAATGCTATTGGAAATCTGTGAAAAAAAATCCACAGTCCAAACAAGACAGGAGACAATGGTGGGAAAGAAAATACTCGAGCATCAGTGGGAATTGATTTCCCAAAAGAAGTCAGCTTTTTCCTTAAAGGAAGCAAAACTAAAAACCCATAGAGAATCTTTCAAGCTTTGCTAAGACAAAAGGGAATTGTTTTGTTGACTGATAGTTGGACGAAAAATAAAATGTGAAAAACAAGGGCAAGAATGGGAGGAAAATTTTGAGTTGAGTGCACTCCTGGTAATTACCTGAGTGGGATTATATTGTTTCCTTGACAAAAATATGGATTTGATTTGCCTTTCTGCCTTTCAAAATCTCCCCACCTTCCCTATGTAGTCTACAGTCTTCCATCCAAGCTCTAATGCCCTAGTTAGTTCGAACCTATTTTTTTTTGTTAGTCTACTGTTTTTAAGTTCAGGCAAGATGGATTAGGAACTGGTATAAAACGATTAGAACATTCACACCCGACTGACCAGTTTTTTTTTATAGAAATCTCACCTGTTCTAGCCTAACTTCAGACACCATTGGTGTCTGGGAAAGCTGATTCAGAAAATTGCTATTTCTGTCTACACCGATACTTGGCATCCCTTGTTCCCTTTTTGTTAAAAGGGTTTATGGTCAGATTAGCTGCTGAGGTAGGAGCCTGCTAAGCCTCCTCTAATGCTTTGTCTTTCTCCACTTACCTTCATAATTAAAACTTGGGAAGAAATGCCCAGACATCAGCATCAGTATCACAACAGCAAGCGGAAGAAAAAACAAAACGAAACAAAACTGAAGGTAAGAAATGAAAGGCCCACTGTGCTTCTGAACTTCTCGCACGTATGAGAGAAGCGCCTGGATTTCATGATCAATAAAGTGTTGAAAAATAAGCCCTCTGTGGCAGTCGATGCTTAATCATCACAAGGAAGACATGCAAGGGCAAAGTATTTTGTTGAAAGTTTATAATCTCAGCGTGAAAATACCACGTTGGGATCAATCAGCCTTCATCTTGCAAGAGGGCCCGTTGAACGCAACACAGCAACTAACCCAAGTGTGCCAGCCCTTCAGAGCTTCTGTTAACTTCATTCTTTTTGCAGCTTGCCCATGGCTGAACCAACGGGAAGGTTGCTCTGTTGCTGGCAGGACATTCAATTAATCTGTAGTGTTGAGTTTCATTCTGCTTAGGAGGTTATAAGATGCCAGAACCTCTCTTATTCTTCACATCCATTCCTGTCTCGCATTTGGGATGCCTGCGTGCTTTTAATCCTCCTTACGTTTTGCAAGCATCAGCGTTGATGATCAGTATAGTTTTCCGATACTGCTACAAAAGCAAAACTGTTTGAATTAATTATATATTACATGTAGTCCTCAACTTACAGTAGTTCATTTAGTGACTGTTCAAAGTGACAATGGCACTGAAAAAAGTGACTTATGACCGTTTTTCGTGGTTACGACCGTTGCAGCATCCCCATGGCCACGTGATCAAAATTCAGATGCCTGGCACCTGCCTCATATGATGGTTGCAGCAGAGGTGGTATTCAGCAGGTTCTGACCAGTTCTGGAGAACTGGTAGTGGAAATTTTGAGTAGTTCGGGGAACCGGCAAATATCACCTCTGACAGTATCCTTCCCCTGCCACGCCCACCAAGCCACGCCCACAGAACCGGTAGTAAAAATTTTTGAATCCCACCACTGGGTTGCAGCGTCCCAGGGTCACAGGATCCTCTTTTTGCGACCTTCTGACAAGCAAAGTCTCAGTGGGGAAGCCAGATTCGCTTAACAATCAGGCTACTAAGTTCACAACTGCAGTGATTCACTTAGCAACGGTGGCAATAAAGGTCATAAAGTGAGGCAAAAGTCACTTAGCAACTGCCAACAGAAATTTGGGGCTCGACTGTGGTCGTACGTTGAGGACTATCTGTATTTCAAAGACATTAGATTGCTTGATACTTCCTAAACATCCCAATACTTTAGGATGAAGAGAAACTACAAGTGACAGGAGTCTTGCTAGGATCTAGATCTAAAAAGCCTAAATTATCTCTCTAGCAAAGGGATGTCCAACTTACAGCCCACAGGCCGGATGCGTTACACGATGGCCATGCCCACCTCTGGTTTAGCGAAGTGGGGAAAAAAAATCATGATATGTCACGTGATGACAACGTGATGCCATGAGTTTGACACCCCTGCTCTAGCCTCTTGTTTCCACCCTTCCAATTTGGAAGGACTCGAGGAGTCTTGACTTTTTTCCATTAGATTTCAGGATGAGTTGCAACACTGAGGGAGCATTGATTGCATTTGTTCATGACCAATTGGTAGGAATGGAATGGGGATATTGCATCTATCGGGACCCTCCTTGTTCTCTTGGTGGCTTTCGGTATCATTGACCACAAGGCCATTCACCATGTTCTGGACCTGTTCAGAGGGGATGGGAAGCACAGTATTAAGGTGGTTCTCTTCCTTGGTCCATGGCTGGTTCAATTTAGTATTGGTTGGTGGGAAGAAATCAAGCCCAATTAGTTTAGTTTACTTTACTTTATTATCATTGCGCCTCGTACAATGAAACTAAATACTATCTTTCGTGTATATCATGACTATGAAAATAAACACAAACAAACATCCTTCACATTCTATGCATTGAACTGAAAACCACTGATATTGCATTAATATTGCACTATACAGTAGAATTCAATAGAGTTACTGCCCTGGGATAGAAGCTGTTTTTCAGCCTATTTGTCCTTGTTTTTATTGTCCTGTACCATCTGCCAGATTGTAATAGTTCAAAAAAGGGGTGCCTAGGATGAGGTGGATCTTTTAAAATGTTTTGAACTTTCTTAAGGCAACAGGACCTATAAAGCTCTTCCAAAGTGGGCAACCAATGATCCTATGGGCAATCATGTTAACCCTCTGGAGTGCTTTCCTATCTGCCACTGTGCAGTTGGCAAACCATACATAGGTGCAGTAAGTTAAGATACTCTCTATGGTGCAGCGGTAGAAGGTCACCAGTAAATGCTCTCGCTTTACAGGGGTTTCTTAGGAGTGTACTCTCTCCCCATTTATTTATTTATTTATTTATTTATTTATTTATTTATTTATTTTTGGGACTTGTATGCCGCCCCATCTCCGAAGACTCGGGGTGGCTCACAGCTAAAACATCAACAGTATATACAATAATAAATAGTTAAGAAAAAAATTAAACTAACAAGCCCAAAAGTTAAATGCTAAAGTTAAACCCCACCCACAGAGGGTCATAGCCTGGATTGGTCAAATAACCAGGTCTTCAGATCATGGTGGAAGGTGCGGAGATCAGGGGCCAACTCCTATATGCAGGAGACAATCAGGCTGAGCCCCAGGGTGGAATCAAATACATCATCAGTTTGGAGTCTCTACACTCACACAAAAGACTTAAGTCCAGCTTCCCTTGAAATCCTTTGACTCTAATCTGGCATCAATTCCCCTTGACCATTAGTAGTTCAGACTGTTGTGTATAGGTAGCCTGAAATAAACTTGTAGAACTTTTGAACTCTATCCTGGCTCCTGGTTCCTTGCACCTGACCACTGCTAAGAGTAGGCATCCACTCATATAGAGCACTAGTTGCCAACCGGTGGCCCGTGGCCCACTGGTGGACATGAGAAAATTTTGGTGGGCCACAGAGAAATTCACCACCAGAGCACCCCCCCCAAAGCAATTAATCCAGGCTGCACAGAAACATAACCCTCCCACCCACCACTCCTTATCCAGCAAACTTGCCTGCTAAATTGCTATTTTTCCTTTTTCCAACCATCAGCTGTTCTGCTGGGCTGGGAGATAGATTAGCTAGGAAGCAGGAAATGGTTAGATTTCTTGCTTTCTAGCTAGTCTTTAGATCTTCGGCTCTGCTTTTAAGCACAGCTGAATCTCCCGTAGGACTGAAAGTTCTATTATTCAGTGCAGACTCACAGCAAGCAAATCTGAGAGACTGAGCTAGCCGATGGCAAATAGATAGATCACTGAATGATTTTGTGAGCAACTCAATCTGCCTGCCTGCTTTGCCTGATTTTGGGTAAAAGTTGCTCTTTTTTTAAATAAAAAAATCAATATTTACATACATGGTGTGTTGTGAGTTAATTTTGTGAGTTTGCTTGCTAGCAAATTTTATGAGTTCGCTTGCAAGCAAATTTTATGTGACAGACTGAGCTAGCTGATGGCAGATAGATAGATCTCTGAATGAATCTGTGATTCTGTGAGCAACTCAATCTGCTTGCCTGCTTTGCCTGATTTTGGGTAAAAGTTGCTCTTTTTTATAAAAAATTCAATATTTATATAAATATTTATAATATTTACATACAAGCCATGCCCAGCCAGTCATATGACCACCAAGCCACACCCACAAATTAGGCCACACCCACAGAACCGGTTAGTGGTCCCTGGGATTTAAAATTATGAGTTTGGTGCTCCCTGAGGCCCAAAAGGTTGGCGACCCCTGATATAGAGCAATTATACATCTCCAATATTGCACCAGTGAAGTGATGCTGTTGTGATTTTCGACCTTTATCTCTGAAAACTGAGAGTTGATGCACAATTTGAGGGGTCCTCAGGAGGGTCTTTGTGCAGATCTTGTGTGCCAATTGTGCCTGTTCTAGGAATGAAAGGAGACCTTCCCCTCCATCCTCATCTTCCATTTGCCATGTTTGTTAGTTGTTGTGAAAAAAGCCACCCTTGAGGTCCATCAGAGGGAAAGGGGAAACTGTATCAAGGCTCCATTTTCTCTGTAGCAGACACTGGACATAAATTAATCTGGTCATCTGCAGAACATCACCCCAAGGCTGTCAGTATTGTGGAGAAATTCTAATTCCAACCCTAGTTACTCTGTTTTCCTGAAAATAAGACCTAGCATGTTTTTTTAACGTGAGCCTAATATAAGTCCTACCCCCCAAATAAGGCCTACTTAAGAACCTGCACAGCTGGCTTCCCATCCATTCTGTCTGGTTGCAGGTGGTGCCATGACCATGAGGCAAGGTGGGGGGTGGAGCCACTCCATGAGCCCCGCACCAGCTTACCTCAGTGCTCCCTCAGCCAGGCCATCCATGCCCTGACACCTGCCTCACAGTGGCAGCACTGGCAGCAGGAGCAAGTAGAAGAAGTGGGCCAGCAGCCACATGGGGTTCTACTGGATGGGGCTGCTAGAGCTGCCATCATGAGGCGAGGTAGGTGTTAGGACATGGGTGGCCTGACTTCAGGGACCCTGAGGTAAGTTGATGTTGGGTGCGTGGGGCAGCTCCACCCCCCCACCTTGCGGTGACGGCACTAGTGTGCCACATGGCCTCCTGCCCCACCACGAGCAAGCAGAAATGGGCCTCCTGTATATGGACAAAAAAAAATAAGACACACCACAAAATAAGAAAATAAGACCTGGTCTTATTTTCTTTTGGGACCTCCAAATACGACCTAGTTTTACTTTTGGGGAAATACAGGTAGCTCCTAGATGTGGAAGGCACCACCATGTATGTTCTCTTCCAGCCCTGCTTTTCTTTTCTGCTTGACTCATGTTTTCTTTAATCCTCTGGCTTTAGTGTCTCAGCCATTGCCATTATTACTGAGTCACTTGAACATCTTTGCGCAATCTAATCCTTATTTTCCAGTAAGGCGTTTGCACAACATGTTGAATGTGAAATGTTACGAAACCATCTCTTCTCCAATGGAAACCTGCTGCTCTGAGAGTAAAATGAGCAGTTTCACTTTGAAATGCTTCAAGCATGCTTTCGATAGTAGCCTGTTTCCTTTTCAGAACGACAGCAGTGCGCTCAAGGCTGCAAAAAACTCAAAAAAGTTTTGAAATGAGGTTGTTCTGCCCACCCTTATTCTGCATTCAGCCACAGCCTGCAGCTCCCAAATCCCTTCTTACCTGTCTTTGGATCTCTTTCCAGTTGTTTGCCCATCACTGATTAATGTTTAATCCCATGCTTCTTAGGGATGCTAATCCAAACAAGTGAACAATTTCCCCTTGTCTTTCAAGTGTCGGTCTATAAGGACTCAGCAATTGAAATGCCACAAAGCAAGGCAGCCGGAGAGTTTACCACACAAGTAAATTACTTTATAGATGGCTGAAGGGTAGTAGGGATTGTAGAAAGAAAACTAATATACTGCATGAATCACTCATAGTTATTGCATCAGAATCAGGGATGAAATTCAAAATTTTTCCCTACTGGCTCTATGGGCGTGGTTTGGTGGGTGTGGCTTGGTGGGACTCAGTCTCTAAAAAGAAGAAGGTGGGTGGGCGGGGGCAGGGCCAACCGATTCAAATCGTCCCTACCGCCTCTCCCGAAGTGGTTGAATTTCACCCCTGATCAGAATCCAGGGCTCCCATTGGTTTTAATTTTTTTGGTTAATTGAGTAAAATGAAGGGCCAAAGTGCTTTAAATGAGCTTTATTTGCTGAAGCCCATGTGTTTTTGAAAAGAATGAACACATACAGGGTAATTAGAGTTCTTGATTTATGACCACAATTGAGCCCAACATTTCTGTTGCTAAGTGAAACATTTCTTAAGTGAGTGTTGCCTCATTTTTATGACCTTTCTTGCCACAGTTGTTAAATGAATCACTACAGCTGTTAAGGGAGTAACACGGTTGTTAAGTAAGTCTAGCTACGCCCATCGACTTTACTCGTCAGAAGGTCACAGAAGGTGATCATATAACACTGCAACCATCATAAATACATGCCAGTTGCCATCTGCTCAAATTTTGATCACATGACTATGGAGATACTGCAGTGTGAAAAACAGTCATAAGTCACTTTTTTTCAGCGCTGTTTTAACTTTGAACAGTTAGTGAATAAACTGTTGTAAGTCAAGAACTACTTCTATATGTCCCAATCAGTAATATCCAGGGGCGGGATGCTACTGGTTCAGCCCGGTTCTATAGAACTGGTAGCTCTAAACAGCAGCAGACACTGAACCAGTTCGGTGTTTGCTGCTCTATTTGGCCCAACCGCCAGCCCAGGCTCTTGGCTGTCCTTTATTTCCCATTTTTTCAACCTCAGCTGCTTTGCACAGCACAGCTGAGGTTGAAAAAGCAGGAAAGAAGAGGATTTTCAAATGCTGTGCACCCGTGAGCAGCGCTTGTCAGCTGTCTGGGTGGCACAGCTGATGTTTTAGGAAATGGTCTACATGAGCAAAACGCACTCTCACCAGGGGTGGGATTCTACCTGCTGGAGAACCGGCAAATCGTGCCACTGGCTGACCCCTCCCTGCCCCTCCCCTCCCACTCACTCCTTACCTGGCATGTGTGCCATCAAACTTGCCTGCTAAGTTGCTATCCCCCCGATCATCAGCTGTTCTGCTGTGCTGGGAGATTTAGATTAGCTAGAAAGTAGGAAATCGTGGGATTTCTTGCTTTCTAGCTAATCTAAAAACAGAGCTGAGCCTGAAGCTTCTATTATTCAGTGCGGACTCAGGTAGCAGATAGCAGAAACACAGATCTCTGACTGAATCTGTGATTCTGTGAGCAGCTCAATCTGCCTGCCTGCTTTGCCTGATTTTGGGTAAAAGTTGCTCTTTCTTTAATAAAAAAATTCAATATTTACATACATAGTGTGTTGTGAGTTAATTGTGAGTTTGCTTGCTGGCAAATTTTATGATTTTGCTTGCAAGCAAATTTTATATGACAGACTCAGGTAGCCGATTGCAGAAAGATAGATCTCTGAATGAATCTGTGATTCTGTGAGCAACTCAATCTGCCTACCTGCTTTTGGGTAAAAGTTGCTCTTTTTTATAAAAAATTCAATATTTACATAAATATTTATAATATTTACATACAAGCCATGCCCACATGACCACCAAGCCACACCCACAAATTAGGCCACACCCACAGAACTGGTTGTTAAGAAATTTGAATCCCACCCCTAGTATCCCACTTTTTCCAGACTTCTTAGAAATTTTTTTAATCTAGAATGTTATCACTACATACATATAGGCATGCATAAAATGTTGACAAACTATAAGATTTTAAGTATAAGATATGATATTCAGATCACATCACCATCTGATAACCTTTGTCTTACCTAAAAGAGCATTCAAGTATTCATTTATTTCCTTCTTTCAGTTTATTCATGCTTTTTGTACAGGAATAAAAACTGCAGAGGTTTTACAATATGTCTTCGTGTCAGATCAACTATTAGTTTGGGAATGAAGTATCATCAGAATTGATATTAATAAGTGCATCCATTGTTTTCTTTTCCTTTAATTGCCTGTTTCATAGTTCCTATTATTGCCGAAGATAAAATATATTTCTGTGCCCCTCTCAGGATAATATTATTAACTCATTAAGTGGTTTGTGGTTCTGGTTTTATGTTAATATAATTTGATTGGCTTTTATTGTATTGTACTCTGCTTTTAAATTATCTTACCATGTAATAAAAAGTTGGTATCAAATCTAGGATGGGAGGGAGAGAGGAAGCTTATGCCATCGTAAATGTGTTAGTTTACATTGTGTCACAAAGTTTTTTGTTGTGCTTGTCCCATAGTTAAATTCCATTGCTGATGCAACCTCATATATTCATCCCACTAACTATGAAATGATTGATTAGTTGGGATCAGAGATGGTATTAGCTGGTTCTGCCCAGTTCTGAAGAACCGGTAGGGGAAATTTTGAGTAGTTCGGAAAACTGGCAAATATCACCTCTGACTGGCCCTGCCCCCATCTATTTGCTGCCTCCCAAGTCCCAGCTGATTGGCTGGGTCTTCTTTTGTTGCCCTGCACAGAAGAACAGAACTGGAAAGCAGGTTAGTGGGGTGGGGTGGGGGAAATGGGCATTTTACAGTATCCTTCCCCTGCCACGCCCACCAAGCCATGCCCACAGAATTGGTAGTAAATTTTTTTGAATCCCACCACTGGTTGGGATGAGAATCTGGAGGAAGAAAGCTCAGATTTTTATTGATGGCACCTAACCATAACAAGTTGAAGATAGAAATATCAGAGGAATACTTACTCAACCCAAATTAGGTCTTGTGAATCAAATACTGTAAATACAAGTAGTCCTCAGCTTATAACCATTTCTTTGGTGACTGTTCGAAGTTAAAACACCACTGAAAAAAATGATCGTTTTTCACATACCGTTGCAGCATCCCCATGGTCACATGATCAAAATTTAGACCCTTGGCAACTGTTTCATGCTTACAACACTTGCCCTGTCCCGAGGCCATGTGATCACCTTTTGCGACCTTCTGACAAGCAAAGTCAATGGGGGAAGCCATATTTACTTAACAACTGTGTTACCAAACTAACAACTGCAGTGACTCACTTAACAACTGTGGCAAGAAAGGTTGTAAAATGGGGCAAAACTCACTTAACAACTCTCTCACTTAGCAACAGGAATTTTGGGCTTGGCCAAACTATTAATTTCAGATTTCCAACTGAACTATAATAACTTTAACCCAGTCAATTATCAATTATCTCTACATTAGAGCCGCTGTGGCACAGTGGTTGGAATGCAGTGCTGCAGGCTAACTCACTGCTCACTCCAGGAGTTTGAGTCTCACCAGGCTCAAGGTTGCCTCATCCTTGCATCCTTCCGAGGCTGGTAAAATGAGGACCCAGATAGTTGGGGGGAAATATACTGACTCTGTAAACTGCTTAGAGAAGTCTGTAAAGCACTGTGAAGTGGTACGCAAGTCTAAATGCTGTGGCTATTGCTGTTTTCCATTTCTGAAATATAGCTTGCATTTTTAAAGAGCTCAACTTCTATATTTGAAAAGCAAAACACCATAACAAAACAATTTGGTCTTCTTGGGAGTCAGTCAGATATGTTTTCTGGCTAAGCTATTATTATTCGGTTAGGAAAATAATGACAAGGAACCCAAGAATCTGCAGAGGGAATGAAACATGCGTTATTGTCCAGCTCTGTGTTTTTCTGTTTCTTCCCACAAACCTGACATTAGTGATGCTACTTCTCTGCAGACTTTTAGTTGTGAAAAGAAATGGTAAAAAATGTTGGTGGAAATCAGGTCATCTTCCTGCGGGTCAAGGGCTTTCTTTATCAGAGCTAGCAGCGACTGATAAGGAAAGTGATCTCAAAGTAATGGTAAACTTTACTTCACAAGGGAAGTGTCAACACACAGTGTGTATCTGCTGTAAAAAAAGGCAAACACCATAATGGGGATAATAAGAAACACGATTGAAAATAGAGATGCCAGTATCATATGCCCTTGCATAAGTCAAGGGTGTGATCACATCCAACATATTGCACGCAGTCTTGGTCACCATGCCTCAAAAAGGATATAATGGAGCTATAGAAGATTCAGAAGAGGGCAATTAACATGATGAAGGGGCATCTTCCTTATGAAGAAAAGGTTGCAACATTTGGGCTTTTAGGTCTGGAGGCAAATGAGAGGACATGATTAAGATGTACAAAATTATACAGAGCAGTGGTGGGATTCAAAATTTTTTACTACTTGTCCTGTGGGCGTGGCTTGGTGGGCGTGGCTTGGTGGGCGTGACAGGGGAAGGATACTGTAAAATCTCCATTCCCTCCCCACCCCACTAACCTGCTTTCCAGCTCTGGTCTCCAGTGCAGGACAACAAAAGAAGACCAGCCAATCAGCTGGGACTCAGGAGGGCAGAGAATAGATGGGGGTGTGGCCAGTCAGAGGTGGTATTTGCCGGTTCTCCAAACTACTCAAAATTTCTGCTACTGGTTCTCCAGAACTGGTCAGAACCTGCTGAATACCACCTCTGATGCACGGGGCGGATAAAGTGGACAAACAGAAGCTATTTTCCCCTTCCTAAAATACTAGAATCAGAGGTTACCCAGTGAAAAGGAACCTTGCAGGAATTAGGATAGATGACAGGAAAGGGTTTTTTGTTTTGTTTAATACAACCATGCAATTCAACTTTCAAATTTGCTATCATGGGATACGTGGTGCTGGCTACGAGCTTGGCTGGAATGAAAGGAGTTGGACCAATTCATGGGAGTCTTGGGGATGAATGACGTCTAACTTTGACGGCAGAGTGTGATGGCCCCTGAAGGCCATCAGCTGCTGAAGTTGTCCTTCTTATTGTAATTGTTTGGCCACTGTGAGAACAGACTGCTGGACTAGACAGGCTGGGGGATGACGTTCTTACATATGGACCCTGGATGTTTACCAGACACAGCATGGCACTTAGTAGCAAAATACATGGCCATCCTTTTATTTCAGGCTTGAAAAAACCAAAACCACATATGCAGGGAGGTCAATTAGCTACTTTATTTTTCTATGCCTATTATACAGGAATCTCCCCAGATTGTCAGATTCACCTGGGAAAGACTAGTTAAAGCTCAAGGACATTTCCTCCCTCCCTCCCTCCCTATATATACCCACACACATATATATATATAGTGGTGGGATTTTTTTTTACTACCAGTTCTGTGGGCGTGGCTTTGTGGGTGTGGCTTGGCTTTGTGGGCGTGGCAGGTGATGTGGGGAAAGGTTACTGCCAAATCCCATTCCCTCCCCACCCCACTAACCTGCTTTCCAGCTCGGTTCTCCTGTGCAGGGCAACAAAAGAAGACCCAGCCAATCAGCTGGGACTCGGGACGCAGAGAATAGATGGGGGTGGGGCCAGTCAGAGGTGGTATTTGCTGGTTCTCCAAACTACTCAAAATTTCTGCTACCCTATTCTCCAGAACTGGTCAGAACCTGCTGAATGCCACCTCTGAGATGTGTGTGTGTGTGTGTGTGTGTGTGACTTGCCCTCTTCTATTTATATAATGAGTCCATGCAAATTCCCTATTTGATCCCTCCTGTCAGCTGGGATGGTTGCTCTCCCAAGATTTTATATGATCTATGTACCCTCTTTCCAGATCACTGTGATAAACTAAAATTGTATTCCTGGTCCTGAAATTCCTTACAGATTGGTAATTGCCCAAGGATGCTAGATATCCTAGGCCAACATGGCATTTTACAATTTTGATTATCCCCTTGTATCTGGATACATTCAGAGCTATGGTTTGATAGTCACAGGTAGTCCTCGACTTATGACCACAATTGAGCTCAACATTTCTGTTACTAAATGAGACAGTTATTGAATGAATTTTCCCCCATTTTATGACCTTTCTTCCTACAGTTGTTAAGTGAATCACTGCACTTGTTAAACTAGTAGCACGGTTGTTAAATGAATCGCTCCCCCATTGACTTTGCTTGTCAGAGGGATCGCAAAAGGCGATCATATGACCCCTGGACACTGCAGCCGTCAAAAATATGAGTCAGTTGCCAAGCGCCTGAATTTTGATCATGTGACCATGGAAATTCTGCAATGGTCCTAAGTGTGAAAAATGGTCATAAGTCACTTTTTTCAATGCCATTGTAACTTCAAACGGTCACTAAACGAATTGTTATAAGTTGAGGGCTACCTGTACTTCTAGTTCTGTGTAAAATGTTTTGAGTCTCTAAGCAATTTTGGGCGAACTCTCATTTGAAGATTGACTGCCAAAGATGAAGCTTTTTTTTCTCCTAGGCATTTTTGAAATGCAGATGAATTTTTTAATTCACTGAGCTGTTTTTCCGAGTCTGGGATGGAGAGCTTTTGGCTTCTCCCTCGCTGCTTTTTCTTTTTCTTTTCATTCAAATGTTGTGTGCAGCCAAAGTTTTTTTACCCTGTCCTATTATTTTTCTACCCCTCCCTTCATGTAAGGCCAAACAGCTTCTCTTAGTCTGCTTAACAACCTTGTGGGTGGAAATGACTCTCTGTCCTTGGAGATGAAGAGATTAGCTTTCAGGTTTCAGGGCAATCTAATTCATCCCTGGCATTATATTCCGAGTCCTCTGCCTTCATTCATCCTTATGGATGACCTTTTAGAACTGTGTAATTAGAATTCAGGAAACAAAATATTTGGCTCAGGCACCAGATGTGGAGCTAGGAACAAAAACAACTACGTTCATAAGGCACTTGGCAATTGACGAAGAGGACAGATTTAGCACAGATGTGCCACCCTTTTTCCTGGATTATGTTGTGGATGATTTTCATCTGCTTTTAGCTGCAATGGATTAGAACTGGGATTCCTCCCAGTCTTGGGGGAAAAAAAAACAGTTCTTGCTTCTTCTGGAAAGGCCCTGAAAGTAACTGAAATGCTCAAAGCCAGCACACTTTGAAACTGTCTGTACAGCAGCTTCTTTTTAAGCATTTCGCTTGCCCTTTTTCATGTTAACCCAAGTGTGAAAAGCTCTCTTCGGCCACAGGCGTCTTCTGCTTCTGGGTGTAAATGGGAGTGAGCCATTTCTGAGAGTGAACCATTTTGTAATCGGGCTCTGCGGAAGTCAGCTCGGGAAGTGCACACAATGAGACAAGTATCGTATCTTTAATTGAGTTCGGAGATCTCTCAGCCACAAGAAATTATGCACCTGGCAGGTGTGACTTAACATGCTGAGTCAAGAAAAAGCTATTTTTGCTGTCAGTGCTGATAGGTGGAGGAGCTTTCTGTCCATCATCTGTCATTGGAGTTGCATCTTGAGGCAAGGTCCATCATGGCAGATGATCATCTAAGGAGCAGAAGACGATGAGGCATGCCTGTCTTGAATTCAGGAGCTTATATTCCTCTCCATGGCATTATTTCGTTCTTTTGATTTTAAACTACATTCGATTTTCCTGGGCAGTGGAGCCAAATCTAGGTACTCATGTTGTAATTCCTTTACTTCGCTCTTATATTACAGGTAGTCCTTGACTTACCGCCACAACTGAGCCCCAAAATTTCCAGTGCTAAACAAGACAGTGAAGTGAGAATGGAAGAAGCTCCCTGAATGAGAAGCGAAACGTCTTCAAGGAAAAACTAGAAAGTCCAGTTGCCTCTTGAAAAAGCACCTTTGGAACAGTGATGGGATTCAAAATTTTTTACTATTGGCTCTGTGGGTGTGGCTTGGTGGGCGTGATGTGGCTTGGTGGGCGTGGCAGGGGAAGGATACTGTAAAATCCCCATTCCCTCCCCACCCCACTAACCTGCTTTCCAGCTCCGTTCTCCTGTGCAGGGCAGCAAAAGAAGACCCAGCCGATCAGCTGGGACCTGGGAGGCAGAGAATAGAAGGGGGCAGGTATTTGCCAGTTCTCTGAACTACTCAAAATTTCCACTACTGGTTCTCCAGAACTGGTCAGAACCTGCTTTGGGACAACCATAACCTGGATGACTGAGAATCTCCATAGACTTCTTTTCCGCAGCTATTGTTCCCAAGTGTCCTCCTTCTATTTCCAAGGAGGACACTTGTCAACTCATTAAATCCAAGACCCCCAATTCTTTAGTGGCACCATTACAAATTCTCCCCTCCAGCACGTTGTGGGTGTGATCTGATCTGGGGCTCTTCTGATCTGAACAGAGGACGCAGTCTGGTTCCAATCCCATTGCACTCACTTGGCAGCAGTGTGTTTTGTGAAAACTAACATCTCAATGTTTTAGGCTATGATTATTTATGATTATTTATTTTATATATATAACAGAATAACAGAGTTGGAAGGGACCTTGGAAGTCCAGTCCAGAGTTCCCCAAACTTTTTTTTTTGGGGGGTGGGGAAGAAGTTTTGCGTGGGTGGCTGGCAAGTGTGTGTGTGTGCGTGCACGTGGCTCCATTTGT
Source organism: Naja naja (assembly GCA_009733165.1). Classification (NCBI taxonomy): domain Eukaryota; kingdom Metazoa; phylum Chordata; class Lepidosauria; order Squamata; family Elapidae; genus Naja; species Naja naja. The sequence goes on along the minus strand of CM019149.1, from coordinate 148,142,274 downwards.
GCAAGTGACAAATAGAGTGCGTGGGCAGGCATTCACCCACTGCTTACACTTCCGTGGCCCAGTTCCAAATGTCTCACAGCCCAATAGTGGGCCGTGGCCTGGGGGTTGGGGACTTCTGTCCTGGTTCAACACCTTGCTCAACAGGAGACCTTATACCATTTCACACAAGAGGTTGTCCAATAACTTCTTAAAAATTCCCAGTGTTGGGGGAGCATTCATAAGTTCTGGAGAAAAGTCGTTCCACTGTTTAATTGTTCTAACTGTCCGAAAATTTCTTCTTAATTCTAGGTTGCTCCTCCCCATGCTTAGTTTCTGTTGTGGTTCGCCAGCAGCCTGTGCAGACAGCAGCAGAATCGGACAGTGGGGAAGAACAGGGACCAGTCCGGGAATCGGGAGAGGACTCAGATGAAAGTCCTGCATCTGATGCAGAGATGGGGCCATGACCATTTGGGAGTGGTGTGCTGACTCCGGTGCCTCCAGAGTCTGGCAGCAGTGAGGCAGAGGAATAAGGGGAGCCTGTTCCCAGTGCGGGTGTGCACAGAACTGCTAGAAGGCAAGAGCAGCTAAGACAAAAGGGGCGACTCGGGAGTAAAGCTTGGAGATGATTGCCCCTCCTCTAAGGTATAAAGGAGGTGCAAAGGTAGAGAAACCTTTGCAGGAAGCAAAGTCGTTTGCTCTGTTCAGATTAAACTTTGAAGCTCTGTCTGGACTTTGTACTTTGGTTGGTTTTTTACAGTTAATTTGGCACTTTAGTTGTTGGCAGCAATTCAAAGGGGATAAAGGTGAGTGCTTATCTTGAGGGACTGTTTGGGACTCATTACGAGCTGGGAATGAAAATAATTCCCAGTTTGAAATAAAACAAGAGTTGTTTGGACTGTGTGCTTAATTATGGTCTCAGGAAGCCTTGGTCAGAACAGTTTCCATTGCTTCTTGTTTTCTTGCCTTCTGGTGCTTTGGAGAATAGGTTGACTCCCTCTTCTTTGTGGCAGCCCCTGAGATATTGGAACATGAAGTCTGACCTCTCTGTTAAAATCTCTGTTGACAGCTGGGGAACAATTTAACTGCAATTATGTATGCAGGAAACCTGGGGTAAATGTGAATTAGCCTGGTTCTGGTCAGTGACGATTTCGGGACTAAAGGATGATGGACAGGAGCTCTTCAGATCAATATCTTTTGGCAGGCAGCTCTGGGGTCTTGGAGATCAGAGCTGCCAAGAATCCCCTTTTGATGAAGTGGCAGGCAACCTCAGAAGACTTGCAGGGGGCAGAGACAGGCCAGCGATGTGTCTTGGAAAGGCATTACTTTCTGGATAAATAGGCACTCTGCCTGCCAGTACATTTTGTTTCCTCTTTGAAAGTTTGTTTCATTAGAAAGACTTTGCAGCTTGTTTTTGGCAAAGCTGGGGCCGACTGATGTCGTAACTTCTGTAGAGATTCACATCTGGATAGGTCTCAAGGGGCCTCACAGTGAATCTGGCTGTGCTCGGATTCCTTGAATAGGCAATGAGAAACAAATGGCTAATAAGCCATAGAGGGATGCAGATTTAATTTTCTAGGAATTAATATAAATTGCTACTTTAAACCATAACAATGATATTGTGCCAGCAACCACAGCGTCATCTTTTCTCTCCTTTCCTTTCCTCTCCTCTC